>LFIW01001872.1:0-11462 GCA_001625285.1 Colletotrichum incanum
CTAGGAATCCTATAGTTATAAAAGCATAACCTAATAATAAATTAGAGAACAGGCTAACTCTAATAAGAAAACGATTTAGCTGTAAGGAAGCGTTACACGCCGTAACCCCTAAGTGAATCTAAGCGACTAAGGTACGTTACTTATATTAAAAAGGTCGAACCTATAAAAGATAAGCGATTTAAGTCCTTTATTAACGATTAGCAAGAAGAAGAGCGACTCTCCTTAATCCTAAAAGAATACCGTAGGTATTAGAAGCTGTTTACTAAAAAGTTAGAAACAGGCTTACTAGAGCATAGCTCGTACGACTATAAGATACTGCTTAAAGAAGGCGAACATCTGAAATTCTATAAAATATATAGATTAAATAAGACAGAGCAGGGGGCACTTAATAAGTACCTCGCTAAGAACCTTTAAAAAGGTTATATCTAACTATTTATATCCCTAGCGGGATACTTAATCTTATTTATACTAAAAAAGAATAGCAAACTACGACTTTACGTTAACTACCGATAACTTAACGATATTACTATTAAGAACTACTACCTATTACCCTTAATCTTAGAACTTTAAGATTAACTTTACGACGCAAAATGGTTTACAGCCTTAAATCTTAAAGGAGCCTATAACCTAATTAGAATAAAAAAAGGTAAAGAATAAAAAACTGCTTTCTGTACTAAAAGAGGTAACTTTAAGTACCTCGTTATGCCTTTTAGACTTACTAACGCCTTAGTAACCTTTTAAACTATAATTAACTACGTACTATAAGAATTCTTAGATGTATTTATCGTCGTTTACCTAGACGATATTTTAATCTACTCTTATAACCTTAAAGAATATAAAAAGCACGTTTACTAAGTACTTTAGAAGCTATAAGAAGCTAAGCTTTTAGTTAAACCTAAGAAAAGTGTATTTTATAGTTAATAAGTCGACTTCTTAGGATTTACTATTACGCCTAGTAAAATCAGGATAAAAAATAGGAAAATCGCGGCAGTAAAGGACTAGCCCTGACCCTAGAACGCTAAGGACATTTAATTATTCCTTAGATTCGTTAACTTCTATTAATAATTCCTTAAAGGATATTCTAGCAAAATTAACCCCCTTATTAAGCTTACATAAAAAAACACTCCTTTTAAATAGACTAACGAATAAGAAGAAGCCTTTAAGGACATTAAGCAATAAGTCCTCTTAGAACCAGTTTTAGTTATTTTAGACCTAAGAAAACCCTTTAAATTAGAAACCGACGCTTTAGACTACGCTATCGGTAGATAACTTAGATAACGTAATAAAGAAGGAAAACTACACCCTTATACACTCTTCTTATAAAAACTTAGCGGACCTAAACTTAATTACTAGATCTATAATAAAGAACTTATAGTAATTATTAAAGCATTTAAAGAATAAAAACCTTAACTATCCGGTACTAAGTACGAAGTTAAGGTTTATACAGACTATAAAAACCTGGCCTACTTTACTATATTAAAAGTCCTAAACAAGAGACAGATCTAATAGTCTAAATTCCTCTCTAAATTTAACTTCTAAATTATTTATATTAAAGAAACAGAAAACGGTAGAGCTAATGCCTTAAGCTAAAGACCGGACCATAAGGTCCTAGTACTAAAAGAAACACTTATTATCTTAAAGTAAGATAACTAAGGTAACCTTATACTAGTATAAAAACTCTTAATAATTAGCAGACGCGTTAGTACTAGCTTAACTAGTAGAATAACGCCTAAATAAATTAGAGAAATTCACGGTGTTAGAGCATATAGACACTAAGGTGTAACGAAAACCTTTAAGTAAATTAGATAATATTACAATTAAAAGGTTATATAACAAGAAGTGGCTTTAGTAATTAAGGATTACGAAATATATAAGAAAAGTAAGAACAGTCTATATAAGCCATACAGATAATTATAACCACTACTAGCGCCACCAGAAGCCTAGTATTTAATCTCTTTAGACTTTATTATTAAACTCCTAAAGTTAAGAGAACTACTTACGAAAACCTACTATAACAGCATATTAGTTATTATCGACTGACTTACGAAATACGCATACTTTATCCTGTACTTAGAGTTAAGCATAGCAGAAGATCTAGCGTACACGTTTTTAAAATACATCGTTAGTAACTACGGATTACCTAAGGAAATCGTGTCCGATAGAGACAAACTGTTTATATCTAAGTTTTAGAAATCCCTGATTTTGTAACTAGGAGCTAATTATAAGCTATTAACCGCTTTTTACCTACAAACCGACAGATAAACTAAACGAATTAACTAAATACTTAAACAGTATCTACGATATTATATTAACTATAACTAAGATAATTAGGTACTACTACTACTAATAGCCTAATTCGCCTATAATAGTGCTATAGGAGAAAGCATACTAAACTCCTTATTCTACCTAAATTACGGATTTAAGCCTACGGTATATAAAGAACCTTAATAAGGACTATAAGCACTAAAGGCTATAGCAGATTATAATAAATTATAAGAAATCTAAGAAAATGTTACTAAAGACCTTAAATTTATTAAGGTATAAATAAAAAAAATACTAACATATTAAGGGTTAAGGGACTAACCTTTAAAGAGGGAGATAGCGCGTATTTTTTATAACGTAATATTAAAATAAAACGACTAAGTAATAAATTAGACTATAAAAAACTTAGACCTTTTAAAATTATTTAGAGAGTCTTAGACGTTAACTTTAAACTTAACTTACTAGACATAATAAAAATCTATTTAGTCTTTTATATCGCTCTACTTAAACTAGTACCGCAAGGATTAAATACTAACGATTGCATTATTATAGAACCTAACAAACCAGAGTATAAAGTTAAACGAATTATTAATAAACAAGAAGAAAACAGAGAAACATAGTATCTTATTAAATAAAAAGGATACAGACATAAGGATAACTTATAAGAACTAATTAAGAACCTTTAGTACTTCTAACAGCTGCTTTAGGACTATTAGTTAACCCTAGCTTTAGTAAACTAAACTTAGCTAACACTAAGGGCGATAGGGTAACACCCTTATAGATAGCGTCCTAGTCTCTAACGAAATCCTCTAGAAGATAATTAGAGCTAGTAAAAGGCAGGTAAGCCCCCTCCTGTTAAAGCTGCTTAGCCTCTACCTCCTCCTTCTCTACGCGCTCTAACCCTTTAACACTATTAATACTATAACGTATTACGCGTATTATTTTCTTAAACTATATCTTCTTTTGTTTTTAAAGACGCTTTACTTTAGCGTCTAAAGCGTAACGTTCTTCTTCCGCTTTCTCTAAGGCATCTTTAAGCTTCTAATGCTAATTACTAATACGATAAAGCTGTTAAGCCGAAAGACCCTAAAGATCGCAGTACGATTTACCACCACGAACACACTCGGCATAACGAGAAGAATCAGAAGGTAAGGCCTTACATAAGGAGAAACCTTAAACCTTACAGGAAGAACAAACAGGCATAACGACGCGATTACCTAAAATAAGACTTAAAAGAGAGTCGCGTTACTTAGTTTTCTTAGTACGACTGGCTAGTAAAGCTATAGCCTTTTGTTTTTTAACGCGACCTAATATAGTGTAAGCATTATTAAAGAAAGTAAGTTTAATAGCTCCCTAACCTAGGAGACACTACCTACTTATGTAGTCTTAAGGATAAGACCTTTTAAGAGGAGACCTAATGTTACGACCTAATAAGTTATAAGTAAGGCAGCCCTACTAGGGATAAGGGCGGTATAGTATTTGTATAGACAGAAACCTAAGGGCTGACAGATAACTCCCCGGACAGGAAGAACTATAGTACAGGTCACGTAAAGATAAGATAAGGATATATCGGATATAGAAGATATCTAAATAATCTAACGGGATAGAATAGATATTTAGGATATCTAACATAGCTAACAGACACGCCTAACCACGGGACTGTATATAGGATAGACTTTAGGACGTATAAGGACAACCTTCTATAGCTCTTTAGTAATTAACTTCGTAATTCACTCTACTATAAGTGACTCTTAGATTATCCTTCTGTTATAAAGCTATACAAGCTACCTACGCCTACCGGGTAGACGACTGATCACCGTGTGCCTAACAGACCAGTAAGATTACTAATAAGCTAATAAGACCTAGTTACTGTTATTTAAGTATCGACCTTAGCTACCTGTTAGCAGAAAACACCACTATCGGATATCTAACCGTAACACTTATATAGTTTTATAATAAAAGGATAATCTAAGAGTTACTTATAGTAAAATAAATTATAAAGTTAATTACTAAAGAGCTATAAAAGGGTTTTATTTAGTTAGAATAAATGTCCTTATATCTTACTGTTACGATATTAGGACCGATATCCTAAAGTCGGTCTTTAATAAGGACCGATCCTTAGTATATCGGTCCTAGGTTATAGACCGCTTATCGGTCGTTAGTCCTTTTTATCTCTACGTGACCTTCCCTAGTTCTTCTGTTCCGAGAGGGGATTAACGTGTTCCTGTGTTATCCTGTATATAACCTTGTCTTATAACCGCTAGGCGCCCGTAGGGCGACCCTAGTTATGTTATACTTATTAGGTCGTAACAGTTAGCTCCTTGTTATATACAGACCTAATTAGTAAGCGATCTACCTAGCGTATCTATTAGAAGAAATAGATATTAATAGTTCTAGTTATCTAGAGAATTATAACTAGCGTTAGCTTTTTTATTATAGTTAAGTTAGGTAGAAGTTAGGTAAGTCGTCTGCTAAGTTATATAGTATAGGTAATTAGCCACTTTACAGATTAAATTAATTATCTAAGGTTTTCTATCTAGCTACTAGCTTTATTCTAGAAGCTAATTAATAATTAGTTATTATAAATTTGTATCCTAGTTTTCGGATCTATAAATCTTTACAGGCTAATTAAGCAGAACCAGAGTAGACACACTTCTTGGTGAGAGATAATTGTAGTGCTGTGTAAACCCGTACTAGAGAAAAGACGGAAAGCATCACGTAAAACGAGCAGGCTGTAAGCAACCAAACAAATCGAACCAGAGCTTAAGAGCGAATAATGCTCTGCATAATCTATTTTCCAGACACTTAAGTGAGGTGGGGCGAACCCTGTCAGCAGGGCCCCCTCGGTGGGTCGGTACAACAGCGTTAGATCGTACTGTGTTAGTGCCAAGAAGGCAGACGTCCGTGCGGAAAGAGAGAAGAGTGTTGTAAACGGGATAAAGGCCTTTTCGCGGACCCCTGTATGTTTGAGCGCTTTAAGCCCTACTCTCACTACGAGACTGTTACGGCCCAACCAGTTGGGTGCTGGCCGGCGTAACTATATAGTGCAGAACAGGGGATAATGATGCAGGTGCATCATTACCGAAGCTTTTGCTTTGTGCCACAGTTGGTTGCCCTGACCTGCTCGTAACAGAGACCCTCAGTCCGTTCCTTCTCAGCAAGAAAATTTGGCTTCTATGCTCGTCATGGAGACCAGAAGGCGAACTGTGCTACGATATAAGCCATATAAGGCTACGCCCGTGGCCCGGCGAGCACCTGATTGATTCTTTCTCTCCTCTACCGCTCTGTTAAACTACTAGTCTCCGGTGTAAAAACAGTGTTTGTGGACTACGAGAAAGATATTTCCGGACTTGTCACACCATGTAAAGATATGAAATCAGAAACGTTCTTGGTTTAAGCAACGGAGCAGAGGTCACCCAGCCCCACACGCTAAAAAGGCCGCTCCTGGCCTATCCCAACGGACTTCTTATCTTCTAAGACCTATCTTCTAAGACCTATCTGCTAAGACCTATCTGCTAAACAACAAATGTCGGATCCGTTAGAGGCAACTATAAATGCCGAAAGCTCTGTGATAGCTGACGGCGGCGATTTAGCCTTGATTTCTGATGAGCTAGACTCGTGCGATGCGGGGTACGAAAGCTTGGCGCTTGAGATCGCGAGCTGGAATGCTTGGTCCAGCAGAATAGAGGCACTGATATTGTTGAGCAGATAGAGAGAGTGAGGTATATCGTATTACGAGCGTAAAGTGAAGGTCTTAGACCTTAGGGACTGTGGGGACACGGACTCGGTGGCGGCGGCTAAGAGCCACTAGGGGGCCTACTGTTGCGGCAGCGGAGGCCCCTATCCAGTCTTCCTGATGCGCTGATACACTCGATTAAGTGGCTAAATCGCCTTTGGAATAAACGAACAAACAAAACTCTATGTAGGGACAGACGTTATTGATTAACGTACCTCGAAGCTGTCTAACACACAAGTCTAACGTCGGGCTTGTGTCTTTATATCACCGGCTTCTCACTAAGGACGCACGGATGGTGTATATACCTGCAGTGGCACAGTCTGGAGCTGACGCTGCTGCAAGGCTATTTCAGGAACAGAGTGGTTATTGGCTTACATTAGCGTGAGGTCTGAGAGAGGTAACCCACCTGCAGATGGCAGGCATATTCACTCTCTGTCGCGATGGCTTCACATCCATCGCGGAATCCGGTGTGAAGTTTCTCCGGAGCCGGAATAACTATTATTCCGACCCACCCGGTCGGATCCACCCGATCCACTCCGTAGACAAGTATTTCTACGTGTCAGCACAGGCAAACTCACACGTCAATAATCAAGCCGTTCTCCTATGCCCTTTCCCACCCGGAAAAGTGCCTCCGCGACACTCTCCGAACCTCGCTAAAGATACAGGGGTTGGTTTGTCCATCGATCTAGTGGCGACCCGAACTAAAATATGGGTTAAAGCGTTACCTGTCTCTTGCCGCGTTATTTCAAAGACAGCTCGGACCGCAGACGAGACTGCTGGTTTGAACAGGGCGAGGGTGTTTTTAGTCCGAAAGTCGGGTTTGGCTGTTCTGATGCTAGCTAAGTGACATATAGCCATCACGACACCTGCCTAAGAACGTTTTATTAACTTTTTAGCGTTCGTTTCTTTACTTGGTCGGAGCGTCTTTGTAAGCCTGGGCCTGCTGCTTTTTACGAGTTTGAGAACATGCTCCTGAACCGAGAACCCGCTCCGCTCCGTAGCACAGATGTTTTATCCGGTTAACCCCCTGAAACATAGCAAATATTTGGCCATAGGTAGCTCTCAGCCTTAAAGATGTGTGGCCGGAAGCACGCCTCGTAGACTTGAGGCGTGAAACATCGTGTCACTGAGCTCGCTATTGATAATTAAACGTAGGTTAAGAACTATAGTACAGTAGGACGCTTGAGTGTACGATGTTCTTTATTGCGCAGACAGGCCATCGTTATTGGAATGGCCGGTTCATTCTTATAACGATAATTGACCTGAAATGCTTGTGGATAACTTACGTCTTTCCCTAAATGATGAAAGGTGATTACGTTTCTAGTACCTCCTGTGCTGTCTAGTAATGAAGTTTGGGCATGCATAGGCGATAACGTAGCTATAACATGGAAGCGATGCACTTGGCAATGGCTGTCTTATTAAACTGCTTGAGGAAGTGCATAGTGATTACCTAACCAGTTAAAGGGCGGTGGCTAGGCGGCTCCTAATAGGCTTACGGGTACCCGTGCCTGTAAAATTTCATGGGTACCCGTGGAAATGACTAAGTAAGTTTGTTGTAGAGCTCTTGAACTAATGAGAGGCACGGCGTGAGTTTAAGTTGTCCCTCTATTTACGATATCACTACGATGCACTCTTCTGGCTGGCTCCCAGCGTATAACGCCTCCTGTTCCGCATTGTCTCTCTCAACTCGTTTCGAGATGTCGCCTATACCTCTCTTACTGTTTTGAAAGGGGTTTCCTCCCTCTTCTGCGATGACTAGCTTATTAACCCGTTCGTGTTCGGCTCTGTCCTAGTCCAGATAAGCTATTATCTCCTCCTTAGTCTAATTTCTTGACCCTTTTGAGGTGGTGCAGCATCTTTTTATCTGCTTGTAGTCAAGACACCACTCATAACACTTCTTTTTATAACGCAGTGGAAGTCCTATCGCCCTCCGATACTCCTGGTTTGTTCTAATACTCACACGAGGCTGGGCAGCATACCAGGCACTTCTCGCTACACAGTAATGTCCGTATATTGCCTGGGGTGAATCATATCTTGACAGCAAGGATGAACGCGAACGCCGAGACGACGATAGCATCTTAAGTGGTAACACGCTGGCTTCTACCGCTCAATCTGTAGTCGGTTGAACGAATGCTGGTACGTTCTGTACGGCGTTCGACGGAAGGCCTTCTGTGGCTTTCGGTGTAGCGGTAAATGTCGCACTTGATGTTGAGGCTGGGTCTAGAGTGGATGCGGGTTCAGGCAACAAATGCGAGTATCGCAGAGGGCACGTCTTTGAAGTTATAGTATGGCTAACTATATTGCACCTACTGCATGTACATAGAGCCCGTGTAACAACTTTAACGACTTTAAAACCACTTGGCTCTCGCCTAGTGCTTAATTTCGGAAGACTGGAGTTCCCTAAATGCAACCTAGGCTCGATGCGCTGGCGAGGCTCTAGCAACAATTGCGGCGCTCCGTCGCGCCTTAAATGCTAATGTGCATGGAAGTGCTTACGTAGCAGAACAAGGTTCTGTTCTTGTAAAGCCTTTAATTTGTGTAAGCATGGCAAACCGTACACTCTAGAGAAAGCCCCGGTACAGATCGTGGAATGGTTTATGTCGTTCTTTGTAAGCAGCTTCCGTTGCTCTTCTACCTTGCGGAGGGCTTTATGCAAGACCCAGCCAAGCACTGCGCCATATATTAACCCTAAAAGCTTAACCGGTATCCGTATTTACTGTTTAACTTAATTTAATCTCAGATCTAACAGCTGATTTAGTAACGCGTGCTTTATCGCTCGCCAAGCTTCAAATAGGTCCAGCGTGGATCTTTTCAAGTGCGATTTAAGTAAGACATAGATGCCCCTAACTTGCGAAGTAGCCATATTACCAAAATAGGTGTGCTGATAAACCCAGGCTTTCACTAGCTTCTCCTTATATGGGTTAAGCCAGAAAGATACAACATAGCCGACTTCTCCGAGATGGTCCATAAGATAATGTTTCTCAAACTGAGACACGCGCTCCTCAAAAACCACCTCAGATGGCGAGCTGATGATCGAATGCCAGGACTTATAGAACTCTTCCCAGTTATGAGCTGGTGACTTGGCCGCTGCAGAGACACTGACTGTCTTCGGCTTGGCAAGGTCAAAAGCTGAATAGCAATGTTGAAGCACCGCCTTGTTCGCATGCCAGAGGCAAAGCAAAACTTCTTGTACTCGAACGGGCGACGAATGGCAATATTTTCCATTATGTCGCTAACCATCCACGCATACCACAGATTTCTCGTCTACAGTGGTGTGTCGAGACATGCAAGGCGTTGGTCCACTGCCACACCACGTATTGCATTGCGATGTCCGTCATCGTAACATTCTGCTCAACGATAAGCTCAAGGTCAAGCTTGCCGACTTACAAGGTCGTCTAATATCGACTGGAGGAGAGACTATCCCTGACAGTGTCCTGTTCTCGTTGTGACGAAGAATTACTGCTCTCCAAGAATAGAGCATCCCACTAAAAAGACCACGTACATCCCTCAATCTTAATCCATTATCCGCAATGTCACATTGTATGCGTCTAGGCAGGTAGAAAAGAGATCATACGAAGATTCCCTTGGCGTAAGCGCTGTGGATGCCCAAAACGGCAGGTAATCTGAGCTTTCGAACCGAAGGATTGATGCCAAGAAGCGGTTACGTGGGAATCAAGTCCCCCGAGTGGCTGCTACCCCTCACGGAGATCGGGAAGGCCCGAGGCGTCAGCCGCAATACAATCCTGCGCCAAGGGCCGCGCCCACGATAGCCTTATGTTGTCTTCTTCCGCCAAGAGACGATGAAAGCAATCGGCCTTTGAAATCATAGCAAAGGAACGCATTGTAACATCGTGCTTATAGCATTGCAACATCGTGTGTCATCTTACACATTCAAAGGAGGCTGGTACACACATGCACTCTCGCTTTCAACCCCTGAAGCCTCGGAAACAATGGAGTACACGAGAAGCCAGCAGGGGGAGTCAGAGGAGAGTAGCAGCAGACGAGACTGAGCGACATAACTAGATGCAACGACAAGATGTCCAAGACTCTGTGATAGAAGTGTTCCAGAAATGCATAAAAGGCTCGCTCCTGCCTCTGTCTGTGGAAGCTCTTGAACCTATCTCCATCCGCCTCAATACCTTCGGCCTCCCAGCAAAGAAACCAATCCAGCATCAAGCATCCTTCACAGCTTCACTCTTGAGATCAATTTCTCCATCTTTATCAAGTAAAATGAAGTTCTCCGCCGCTGTCAGCCTTGTCTCAGGCCTCTTCGCAACCGCCGCCTCGGCCATCGACCTGCACCTCGAGTTTGCGGGCGGCTGTAGCACCAGCGGCGGTGGGGCTGTCTGCTGGAACTGGAATCCCAACACTTGCTGCAGCGTTAACGCGGGCACCTATTTCGCCAGCGGCTCGTTCAGAGCCATCCCGCGCAACTGGAACATCCAGGCCCGTGGCCACGCCGGGCCTAACTGCGGCTCCATTCGCGAGCAGCAGGACAGCGCCGCCCGCGATTACATCTGCCTAGGCAACGGGCCCTTTGGTGGGCTGGGCTACGGTTTTAACAACAGAAAGATGATCCGCGGTGCGACACTGGACGCTCGCGATGGCGAGGAGACCGAAGGGTGCGCCCAGCCGGACGTCCTGTACCTTGCCGACGGCACCCAGTACAACTACACCGCCATTGCCGAGACTGGCCAGTCCACCGAGGAGCTTTTCTCGCTTATCAAGGCAGGCGCATCGGCCGACGACATCACCAGCTTTGACGCATTCAAGCTCGACGAAAAGCTCGTTCTGTGAACATCAGACGTGACTTCAGGACGCATCCCACTATCACGCCCTCCCCAAGCCTTGCCTAGATATTTATTGCGAGTGCTTCAGTTGTTTATGCAGGTTACGATGCGGCCTAGTGCTTGGTATTGAACCGGTTTATACGGCTCTTATCCTGTAACTTGTCCTTTTTTTGTTAGGGGGCGGGGGATGGTTTTTTCTCCTTCTTTATGTGCTCAGCTTGTCTGAGTATACTTAAACACTACTTTTAAAATTGCGGTAGATAAAGCTTAGGTACCAGGATAATAAAAGACAAGACCTTTATTGCTGTAAGCTACCTAATAACCGGCCACTGCGCCCTATAACTACTTTCTTGTGTCTCTTTATTGAGCTAAGTGTGACTGCTGTAGCTATAAGATGCGCTGTTACGGTCAGATATCCGACAGTGGTGTTTTCTGCTAACAGGTAGCTGAGGTCGATACTCAAATAACAGTAACTGATTCTTGTTGGCTTGTTGGTAATCTCGCTGGTCTGTTGGGCATACGGTGATCAGTCGTATACTTAGTAGGCGTGGGTAGCTCGTATAGCTTTACAACAGAAGGATAATCTAAGAGTCACTTATGGTAGAGTGAATCACGAAGTTGATTGCTGAAGAGCTATGGAAGGTATCTAGTCTGTTTCCTGCGTCGAGTATTAT
>LFIW01001873.1:0-90186 GCA_001625285.1 Colletotrichum incanum
GGGGGGGGGGGGGGGGGGGGGGGGGGGGGACGGATTGGCGTTTGACCGGGACGGTGTCGATCCAACTGAACCATTAGCGGAGAGGGGTCCCCTATACTCACCGTGTTCAATCGTCACAATCAGAAGCGAACTTTGTAACGCAACACTGTCATTGAGCCATTTCACGTCGATGCGTACTGGAACTGCGTGGAACTGGGGAAGCGTGTGAATTCGAGGCATTGGGGCCATGACGGACAGGGCATCACCGGACTGGCGCAGGGTATTCACGTAACGGGCGGAAGCGAAAGCGGAGACGGGGAGTGCCGGGAGCAACGTGGATGTGGACGTAAAAGAACGACGCAGGCGCGGACGATACGGGCGAGACGTGGACGAGACACTAAGCTGGCGTGGGAATGTGGGACCGTGGCGACATTATGGATGTTGCTGCTGCTTCGCCTAGCTGCAGTCGACAGTCGGACGGACAGACAGTTCGGGACGGCTTGGTCAACATCGGGGATGCGATGTGATGCGGGTCATGATGGGCCGGGCTGTGGATGATAATGAGACGGATGAGAACAAAAACCAAATAGGAGACTGGGAAGATGGGGGGGCATCGTGTAAACCCCAGCAACAAAAAAACAAGAACAAAAAAGGAACGACGCAGGAATGCTGAAAAAAAGTAGAGAGCCGTAGGGATCGGTATGGCTTATATTGGGGTCTGAAGATGGATTTGGAGGGAGAGAAAGGGGGTGGGCACCGGGAGGTGGTGTGAGGTGTTACTGGCACCAATGCCACCATTGTTCATCGAGGAGAAGGAGGGCAGGCAAAACTTGGATAGCCAAACTCACACGGCTCGAGACCAGCACAGTCCAATGAACGATTCCTAGGAGGGCCGTCGATCAAAGTCTATTCACGTGGCCCGGCAAATCACGTCTCCTCAATTCAGCCCGTCTTCGTCATCGCATTCGCCGGTCTGAGGGAGCGTCACCTTACCAGGCCGGCCAGCGACCAAGACTACTCGCTCAGCGAACAGCACCATTGTACCTAACCACACAGTACGTATGCTGTGTCTCACCATCGGCAAGGTCGGGGTAGCATCTGGTTTGGATGGGCGTGATGGCAATGGCGGTTCGAATCAGGTGAGGGATGGGCTGTTTTGTGGTTCCACTGAACGGCCACGGCGACTCCACTGTGGGAACGGCACCACGCTGCAGATGCCGCGGCCGGGCAATTGCTCTGTTGCGTCCATTTCCCGTTCCTGGTGTCTGGTGCTGGGGATTGCTATGGGATCTCGCCGAGTGATGGAATATGTGTAGATGACGTCGAGATTCGCTGCCTTCCATCCGCAATCGCTCCTCGATGCATCTCGAAGAAGACGTTGGGGCCCTCAGCATGTCGCCCAATGGGCTTAATGAGACGGGAGGAGTGGGCCCCGCGGCCGTCTTTAGAGCGTTAGACTGCAGGTGCAGCAGCTTCCGTTTCCTCGCTGGGTGCCTACAGTATGTTCTGCCCCTTCCCCGGATTTTTACCCCAGACTTTTTCTATCGCTTCGGAGACCGCGCTAAAGCCGATCCATCTTTGCCAACCATCACCTAACAGCTGCTTGCTTGCTTGCCTGGTCTGTGTCGTGTGTCACTTGTCCAGTCCATCAAGTGGACCGTGGCACCATGGTTCAACATTGGGTCCTTGCCCCCCTCCCTCTCCCGGCGCCATGCCCGTTTCGGACAATCAGCCAACCGGAGTGACAGACCAGTGACAGACCAGTGACAGACCACCATGAGCTGCTCTCATTCTCTCTCTCTCTCCCTCTCTCTCTCTCTCACCGTGTCATCGACGGCCAATGCCGCGTGCCAGACACCGGAGCAAGAGCACGGAAACCAGCATGGCAAACACTGTGAAGCGAGCACAGCTCCTGTGGGTTGTGGCTCCTTCTTCTGGCCCAATCCTTGGCCGTCCCCTTGTCTCTGCCAGCCCGGACCACCCGTCAGCTGCCCGCCCGTGCCTCGCTGCGCTGCTCGCCTGCGCACCCTCGCAACGCATCCCATCTCATGAGCTTCCCATGTCACGCGATCGACTGGCGTTGCCATTGATGGGCAGGTTACCCCGCCCGGTCTGACGAAACCGTAATGCATCAGCAATCTTACCCAGCACGCCCTCATTGAACAGGGAGCTTGCTTCTCTGCTCTGCTCTGCTCTGCTCTGCTCTGCTCTGCTCTGCTCTGCTCTGCTCTGCTCTGCTCTGCTCTGCTCTGCTCGTCTGTCTTTCTCTGCTTGGGTCCGACCTCGTCCCCTCCCAAGCATTGTACAGCACCTCATCCAATACCTTGGAGTACCTCTATACATCGCCGTGTATCTCCCACGCCTCACGCCGCCGATAGGAACATCAGATACATCCCACGCTGCACTCGACGGACCCCTTTCACCCCCCTCGACCCCTCTCCTTTCCTTACCTCAGGCCAGCGCCACGAGGTCAGGCGCCCGGCCGCATCGACATCTATCTACCTCCTCCCTCCCCCTCACCCTCTTTCCTTCTTAATCCCCTCTCCATCCCACCACTCCTCCAACTGTCCATCTCACAACCAAACATCACCAGTTCATCACTAGGTAATAGCTACCCGCCCCCCCTTTTCTCCCATCCATTGGCAAAAAAGACAGCTCCTGTCCCTGGATCGGAGAAGCTCGCCCCTCACATACACGAGAGCTTCGGTAGCTGACCTTGTTACTTCTACCAGACAATCCACAAACTTTCGATCACCTAGATCACACAAACCATAACCAATCGCCATCATGACGGAACCGCTTTCCAAGGTCGACTCTGCTGTCGGAGGCCTCTCCCAGTCCCCTCCCAAGGAGCACAAGACTCGCCGTCAATCCTCCGCCGCTGCACCCGGCGTGTACAACATCAAGGACCTTGGTACGTCTCCGCCTCAACCCCGCACTTGCTGAGCAATTGCTCGGGGGCCTCGGGACATCGCTAACATCGTGTCCCCTTAACAGAAGAACAAAAGATTGAGCTGGAGCTCGCACCGGAAACGCAACGGACAGGATGGTAGGTCTCGTCGCCCACATCGGTACCCTCTCCTTCTTCGGAGGTGCCGGGGATCTCTACTGCCGTACCGCATGGCTGACCCCTTGCAGGAAGATCAACACTTCGTCCTCGACAGTGGAGGACAAGGAAATTCTCAAGCTGCCCCTGTCAAAGCCGCCTGTCAAGAAGATTGACCTGCACTTCCCTCTTGGTATGGAGGTGACGGCACGCAACCTCAAAGGCGTAACAATAAAGGACGCATTGGATGCCATCCACAAGGCATATAAGAAGAGGGTAAGAACCCCCTTCGTAAGCTACCAACGACTCGCGCTGACCCCCGACAGGCGGATGATGAGCTCGACAAGCCGTACCTGGCTGGCTTCGAATGGGACAAGGAAGAGTCCTGGACCCGGCTGGTCGTCCACCTCCAGAAGCAACCCGCAACAGGAGGCAGCGGCTTCGGTGGCAGCGGCGGCAAGAAGAAGAAGAACAAGAAGGCCGAAGGCGAAGAGTAAAGCCCTTCACATCCCGTCGTATCTGGTCCAATACCTCCTGATTAAGAACTTGACTCGCTCTGGCTCGTGATGGCGACTTGGCGCAATGGGATATTGCGATAGATATAGCCGAATGGGTGTATCCCAGGCTTTGATCTTTACTCTGGAGCTTGACGCTCCGAGGTGTACAGCTAGGAGGATTACCGACATCAATGGGGGCGATTGGGCAATTGGTTTTTAGTGGTAACAGCTACCTTGGGCTCAATTGACTCGTTGACCTGTCACTTGACCGCACCTGATTCTCGAGATGCAAGTGAGGTGCGTTATCCATGTTGAACAAAAAATCGCATCGGCCGTTGCATGTGGTGTTCAATATCATTGCAGGAGTGTGACATGTCGTTCAAAACAGGTGGATATGGGGAAGAGTCCATCCGGTCCATTGCGGCTTTCGTGCAGCAATCGTGACCCACAACCACCCGGGGAACTAGGGTCTTAGGTGCCCAAGCGGGCTCGTCTATGAATAGTCCATGAATACCTTCGGCCAAGATGCTTACTTGCATGCCGCACGGCAGACTCGTTCCTCGCAGAGCTTAAGGTGTTCTTTCTCAGCTCGCGTAGCTTCAAAGAGACTGTGGCAGTACCGTGCTGGTGCATCTGTCAATCGGTTTGGGAGCCCCTCTCGTCTGTTCGGATGCTAATGGCGGGGTAGTCAGATACCACTCTATTGGCTCGTGCAGTACTTCTGCTATCAAACTGTTAAGAAATCATCTCGGCGGATCCCAATGCCAGTAGACAGAGAGACCTAGGCCAAGAACCTCGGGGGACAGCTCCAGCTAGGCAGTTGCTTCTGAATTGGCATCAACGAAGCTTCTCTCCGAACATACAAGAGGGTTGAACGAACGAATCCATTTTGAAACGCAACCTGCCGTCCCTGACCGGACCTTGACGGAACAACGCTCAATTTCCCTTCCCAAGCTCTTGAGTAAGCATGTGCCGGGTGCATTCCCCTCACGTCTCCAAATCGGAAATCGGAATTGAGAGGCCTAAGGACAGATACCGCCCCCGGCTACCGTCGGCAGACGCCGCTTCTCGACGACTTTAGCACAACGTTGACCGCGGAATTGGAATCACAGCCAAAACAGCCCGTTCGGCTTGGGAAGGGGGGGAACTCAATGCACATCTTACCCAACGTCATACGCAATGGTCCGAGGGGAGGGGGGATATAGGAGGCCATGTATCCTTCCTTTCGTCCTGACCAGTTCGATCCCACCTCCCACCACCGGCCATCAAGCAGACCTGAAGCTTGAGAACCTCGCCCTGCCGTAACAATGCCCGTCACAAGCTTCGACTTCCAGGAGAAGTACCGCTACCAGGTCGGCTTCGACTCTCACCTCGAGTGCGTGCAGCCCCCTCCCGTCGTCCAGTGTCTCCTGGCGCCGTGATTCCCTTCAAGTCCCTGTCAATCTTGTGAATTGAACACCCAACGATCCACCGTACTAACCTCGCCCGCACCCCCAGATCCGAAGCCGTCCCCGGGTCGCTCCCCATCGGCCAAAACTCCCCGCAAAAGCCGCCCCACGGTCTGTACGCCGAGAAGCTCTCGGGAACCGCCTTCACCGTGCCCCGCCACGACAACAAGCAGGCCTGGCTCTACCGCATCCTCCCCTCGTGCGCCCACCCGCCCTACACCGCGACCTCGGCCCCGTCGCCCGAGACCAAGGCCCAGCCGTCCAAGCTGCAGTACATCCCCAATCAGCTGCGCTGGGACCCCTTCGACCACGATGAGTCCAAGAACTGGGACTTCGTCGCCGGCATGCGCCTCGTCGCCGGCACCGGCGACCCGACGCTGAAGCAGGGGATCGGAATGTACGTCTACGCGGCGGGCAAGAGCATGGACGACAAGTCGGCGTTTTACTCAGCCGATGGCGATCTGCTGATTGTCCCGCAGGAGGGGCCGTTGGACATCCGCACGGAGCTCGGGTGGCTCCTCGTCCGCCCGCTCGAGATCGCCGTCATCCCCCGCGGGATCAAGTACCAAGTCCACCTCCCGTCGGGGCCGGCGAGGGGCTACGCCCTCGAGCTGTACCAGGGCCACTTTGTGCTCCCCGAGCTGGGGCCCATCGGCACAAACGGCCTCGCCAACGCGCGCGACTTTCAGGTGCCCCTGGCGTGCTTCAGCGAGGACTTTGGCGCGACGGCCCAAGAGGGGCCGAACAGCTACACCGTGACGGTCAAGTTCAACAACGACTACTTCGAGACCAAGCAGTCGCATACCCCCTTCGACGTCGTCGCCTGGCACGGCAACTACTACCCCTACAAGTACGACCTCGGCCGTTTCAACACCATCGGCACCATCTCCTACGACCACCCGGACCCGTCCATCTTCACGGTCCTCTCGGCGCCCTCGGGCGTGCCGGGCACCGCGATCGCGGACTTTGTCATCTTCCCCCCGCGCTGGCTCGTGGCCGAAGACACCTTCCGCCCGCCGTACTACCACCGCAACACCATGTCCGAGTTCATGGGGCTGATCACCGGCGGGTACGATGCGAAGCGCGGGGGCTCCGGCGGGTTCGTGCCGGGCGGGGCGAGTCTGCATAACACCATGAGCGGGCACGGGCCCGACGCCGAGAGTGGGGAGGGTGCGAGGAACGCGGAGCTGAAGCCGGCCAAGGTCGGGGCCGGGAGCTGCGCTTTCATGTTTGAGAGCTGTGCGATGGTGGGCGTCACCGAGTGGGGGCTGAAGACGTGTCAGAAGGTGCAGGAGAGGTACAGCGAGGAGAGCTGGGGCGGGGTGCCGGTGCATTGGCGGAGGCCGGAGGGAGCATCTTCTGAGGGGCATTTGTTGAAGTAAGTGGTCGGGTGGTGGCTACGTCTGCCACAGATGATTTCAGGGTCGGTTATTTTTGATGAAACATATGATCAGGGAGTGTGTGCTCCCCGCCTGGTGCGAAGTAGTCAAAAGTAGTTGGTCGAATGACGACCCATTTCCACCCAAAGTTGACAACCCACGTACATGGATTTCGATGTTCACTGTGCTCCGTCCTCGCGTTATCTCTTTCCATCCTGATAGTAAACCACACGCCAAAATCAAGATTCCAAGTTCCCCAGCCTCCGACCGTCGCTTCCCTCTGGGTTCACAGCAAGATGGAATTACATTTGGAACCAATCAGGTCAAAACACATACCGACGCCTCCATTTCTGCTAGTAGGCCGTACTCAGCTACATTACAAGCCCTTGAGCCCAGCGTTCATTGCCAGTTGATCTGCGAACAAAGAAGTCATAGTGACCGGTACATCGGTAAGATGCCCTCATCGCTACGCCCCGTCACTGCCACCTCTCATAGGTTTCGCGCTTCATGATGAAGACCTTCAAGTAGCGCAAGAGTTTACTTTCTGGCACTCGGATCGAGGGTCTGATGGTTCGGTTTTTCGACCTCTCTTGGGAATCTTAGGTGGTCAGCAAGATGCAACAAGACAGAGTCCATAAACGCATACACAAAAAGGGATTTCAACTGTGGTGGACACATTTTGTTGCATCAATATTCCTATGGAAAAGACAACTGGTAGAAAGCGCTTCCTAAAGTGCATACATGTGGTATGCCAGGTTCCCGGTTTGGCCGAGATAGTTGAGATGAGGGATGAAGAAGCGAACCACTTTACATCGGGAGCTTGACTAAGATAGACGCAAGTTTTTAGGCCTGGGCTGGCACTCTGATCTGATCTAGAGCCCTCTTGGGCTTGACACAAAGTCTAGGCTCCCTTCCTTGACCCAACACTGGCATTCGGGATTTTCAGACGCGAGGACAACTGGGCTCTCATTGTGGGTTAGCATGTGGTCAGAGAAACGCTGAGGTTGTATAATCACGCCTTACTTATTCGGCGCCTATAAACTATGCGCGAGTAGTAAATGCTGATTGGTATGCCAGTGGCTGTCTTCTTATGGTTTTGATACAACTTGCACATTCGCCGGCGCCAGGGTATAGCTTCCACAGCCTGGTATATTATTGGAATGGCCGAAATATGTCAGGTGTAGCGCGGGGCGCTGTTTCCATAAGGCAACTAAAACCAAAGTGCAAATTTGAAGGGGAAAAAATGAAGCATCGAGTTTCTTCGCTTCGGCGGATAGAAAATCCCCATCAACTGCAATCAAATCATTGTCCAAATGCTTGGCCGCCTGCCTTCCTCCTTCTCATGATCCGAAAGGCGTTCGGCCAAAGTGATTACCGCCGGAGTTAGGAAGCAGTGTGAATAAGACCAGCACAGAGACGACATCGAATTCAAGTAAATCATGTGGACATTAAACAAGCCTTTCATTTCTGGCACCTAGTAATCCTAGATCTTTTCACGACAGTAACCGGTGCTCGCACCAACAGAAATGCATTTCTGCTATCGTCAGCCACATGTTCACATCGTCTTAGATGTCAATTGGTTTGAGCAACTTACATTTCTCCAATCACAGTTGTCGATAGCCTTGGAAGGGATAAGTGCGAAAAACTCCTTCTTGTATCGATAGCACTCCTTGAAGTTCTGGCCGTAGTATCCAACTGTCCCGGGGTCGACACAAGCCTTCACTGTGTCTTCATCCCAGGCGATGTTGTCCTGGACCTTGCCCTGGTACTCAAAGTTGTCTCTTTCACACCTTAACAAGTCAGTAGCCGCAGTCGGTAGATCTATAATAAACCGTGCCTTACCAGCAGTACTTGTACTTGGCACACGCTTCTGTTGATGTGATGGCCAGCGCCACAATGGTGCAAATCACTGACAGCTTCATCTTGGTATCTAGGATTCAGTCCTTATCAAACGAGGTCACTCAAATGGCGAGATGTTGGATCGTCCAAAGCAGTCATCCAGCAACCAAGGAGAAGGGGCCGCATTATAAATTCAGTGATGTTCGGAAGCGAGTCAGTGTTTCCCGGTGGGAGTTATCAGCTGGGGTACTTTGATTGCGACAGGGAAGTTTGTGGGCTTGCATGACTCTTTGTAAATTGAAGTATCGTCTACTCAGATTCTGTGGAGTTGACCACTGTTCCAAATTACCTTTATTGACCGGATCAACCAATCGATGCGGAGGACCGGATCTGTCGGCGATAGAACAGATGATCAACCCGTCCTATTGATTTCACAGTAGTCGCTCAGGTGTCTTCCGACTTGGGGACAAACTCACTGCTTGCCCACATGATGTACTCGCCTTAATATATTCTTATCTCACAAGTTCTGGAAGTCACTAAAGAGTTAATTAACAGTTTCTAGTTTATGTGGTTGTTGCTAGCCTTACCCCAAACCTTTAATTGCATCGCCTATGCCGAGCTGACCAATTGGAATGCCAAGACCGTCGGTGGGCTTTTAAAGTAGACTGCAAGTGGAAGGGATCATCACGATGTCAGGATATCCCAGGCTAGTAGATTACGAGTCATAAGATCAAGTCATTAGCTTTATTAACATAGTAGGTTGGTCATTACTGAGGTTCGTATCTACTCAAGAAAAAAAAGAAAAGTCTATCCTCATATAACCGAAAACATTTCATAGCCTTTGTCTTAAGGCTTGCTAACCTGCTCCTTTCTAAAAAACTTGAAGTAACCAATGCAGATAAACAGGTTAAGGAACAAAACAACCCAGAACCAAGCGTTGGCGAAGGCCACGTTGAGGCCTTCGCTGATATCAGGGAAGACGGTCGAAGGACCGACCTTGTTGGGCGCCGTGGCGCGAGCGAGCATGGTGAAAATGGAACCCAGAACCTGAGCCCCGACACAGGCCGCAGCGACGTGGACACGGGTCAGTGTCAGCATGAGAATCATACCAATACCCGCGCCCTGAAGACCGTCGAGAACACCGAGCCACAGCCAAAGGATACGGCTGAGGACGGCACCGGCGACAACGCTTCCGGCCCACGGCATGTAGACACCGATCCGCGAGGTACCCCACCAGATCTGGGCCCAGCGCGGGGCACCGAGACCAACGGCGAACATGGGGAACAGCCACGGGTGGCTCTCGCTAGCCTTGGCCAGGCCCCAGAGGACCAAAGCCCAGACAATGATGAAGAAAAACAGGGCCAGGACGACCATGCTCCACACGGGCACGTGCTGGGACGAGAAGAGGAAGAACCAGTTTCGTCCGAAGAGCGTGCTGAGGAAGTAGTTCTGGATGCAGACCGCCATGAGGTACCAGGCGATGGTCTTACGCTTGAGGAGCGTCAGCCAGAGCTGGGGAATGGGACCAGGCATCTCGCGGTAGAAGTCGGGGAGGCCGAGGTAGAGGACGGTGCCAATGGCCCAGAGAAGGAGGGCGACGGGCGCGCAGATAGCGAGGAGGTAGGGCGAGCCGGCGAGGGTGGGCTTGGCGACACTGTTTGCCTCAGCCTCGGAGACTAAGCTACCCCACGCCCAGAGGCCGAGGGTGTAGAGCTGGGTGAGACCCTGGATAATGGCGAGACGCTGGATCCACTTGGGAACGGTAGAGCCACCGTCGGTACCGAAGTTGAAGGCGAAGGCCAACGACCCGGAAGAGGATGCGAATGCGTAGAGACCGGTGGCGGCGTTCTGGAGCCAGACCTGACCGTTGTTGTCGGCGGCGAAGGGAGAGCAGCCGAGGATCAGGAAGGCGATTCCGTACACGATGTAGGGGATGGAAAGCGGGTAGAGTAGAGGCATGGTACGCGACATGACGTACCACACGACGGAGGAGCAGAGGTAAATGGTGGCGATGATGTAGAGCTTGGAAGCGGTCTGGCCGACTTCACCGGTGAGAAGGGTTACCTGGTACGAGTTGGTGGCAATGACTTGGTTCAGTGCCAGAAGCATCGCGTAGACGGGCCAGTCACCGAGACGGTACTGGAGGTACTTCTTGACACCCGTGGGGGGAACGTAATCGTCAGGGAGGTCGAACTGCGCGTTGTAGGAGCCCGGGGAGTCGGGGGGCGTCTGGTCCCCGTAGCCGTTGGCGTTGTTGTCAGAAGCCGCCATGCTGTTCATCAGACCGGAGCGTCTGCCGCGGCCGCGCTCGAGAGGTAAGCTCAGCTTGGAAGAGGACTTGTTCTTGAACATGCCCAAGCTCAGTCTCGAGGCATTGGGCGAGGAAGCGCGCGATCTAGAGGCACCCCTCGGCGATGAAGGAGAAGCGGAGCGGCCTAGCCTGGCGTCGAGGTACATGTCGAACCACTCCTTTTCACTCTTGATGAGGTAGTCCTCAATGCACAGATCGGAGATAGAGTTACCGGCATTGAGATTCTTAAGTCTCTCCTCAAAGTGCTGGTAGAACTCACCCTTGGAGTCAGTGAAGAAGGGGTCAACCTGCTGCAACTTGTAGTCGTGTCTGTCGCCCACAACGTCCTCCACGCTGAGCATGGAAGCACGCGAGGAGTTGTCCTGCTGCATGCCCAGACCAGCGACCGGAGGCGGGAGTGGCAGAGTGTCGGCCATGGAGAAACCAGAGACGTTGCGGCTGTGCGCCTGATCGCCCTGGTGTTGCTGTCCATGTCCCGGAAGCGAGAAGTTGCGGCCGTGAGAATAGTCGTTTCCAGAGATGTTGCGGCCGTGTTGAGGATCACGACCAAACGGTCCCGGCGATGCCGCGCGGGAGCTGTAAGGCGAGTCGACATACACTGGTGTAGGGGACATGGAGGGCGAGCCGGGGGTGCTGGAGTACATCATGGGAGTCTGCATGCCGGGGGTGTTGCGACCGGTGTGGAGGGTGGTCGCGTCGTCGTCGTAGTCAGAGACCTGGCGCATCCACGCTGGGGAGCGGTCGACGAGCTCGACATCGTTGCGGAGGGGGTCGGCGATGGAGCTAGCGCGGCTGTGCTTGACGAGGACGTTGCCCTTCTTGACACCCTTCTTACCGTATCTCGCGTGCGCCTTGATGACACCGCCCTGGAGCTTCTCGAGCTTCTCAAGCCATTCGGCGACGGGGAAACGCTGCTTGGCGGACCAGGCGCGCATCATGGCTCTAGTCTTAGTGTCTGTCTCGAGAGCATCCTTGATGGCGTGCTTGAACTGCTTGGTAAGATGGGCCTAGACGGGGGTCAGTCATGTTTGATAAACCAAGGTAGAGGAGGAGGAAACGTACGGCCTTGGTCGATTCGACCGTGTACCACCATCCGGGCATTTGACCGAGACCACCAACACGGGCACCGACACCCAAAGCTCCCTTTCTACCGAATTCGACAGCGACCAAACCGAAAGGCTCGTCTCTGGAGGGAATCAAGGCAAACTCGGCACCGCTGAAGATGTAAGGCGGGAGAGCAGTGAATTCGGGCTTGGAGAACACGCGACCGGGGTAGAGTTCCATGAGCTTGGCAAGCTTGAGAGCGGCAAAGCGTCCGTAAAGATCAATCATGGGTCCGATGGTAATCAATTGAGCCTTGGGGTAGTTGTCCAGGACCCAGGGGAAGATGTCAGCGATAAGATCAACCTATTTGCGAGTTAGTTCTGGAATTCTCAGAAGCCATCGGAAAGAGGTCACATACGCCCTTCTGCAGAGACCAACGTCCGACGAAGACGAACAGCTCAGCATCGGGATCAACGTTGAGCCCGGCCCACTCTTGGGCCTGTCTTCTCAGATCACCACGGGCGGCTTCGTAGGCGGGGTCGACCTCTATCTTGGGCTGGTTCATGAAGTCATTCTTGTCCCAATCGGCGGTATCGGTAGGATCGGGGTTCGGCAGCTGGCCGACCTTGGACAGACCCCAGAAAATGGGGTAACGAGCGAACGAGCGATCACCGTACTTGCGGGAGACACCGACGGCACCAAAACCGTTCTGGTGAACGCGGAGGTAACTGGCGCCAGCGTGGAGGAGGTTGAAGACTGCTTTTCGTGAGAACTCTTGTTGGGGATGCGAGACTGCGAGAGATACTTACCTGAGCCGTACTGGACGTACTTCTTGACGATTTCAATGTCCAGGTTGTATGCCTTGCAAACTTCCTTGCTCTCCTCGGGCGTACGCATCGGCCAGAGACCCTGGAACTCGGCGTTGTGAAGAGATAGAGCCACTGGAATAGTCTTGGGGAGGAGATACAGCGGTGCGATGGCGCCGTGATAATCGTTGATGTGGTACAGATCGATGGGGAAACGGTTGCAAGTCTCGGCGATACATTGGTTCCTGTTATGACGATTAGCGAGAGATCGCCCAATCTCAAGGGCCATGACCAGACTTACCAAGCAGAGTAGTAGATGGCACTCTCCAGGTCGTCCATACGCGGGGGGTACGGCTCAGACTTGGTCTGCTTCCTGAAGACGGGAGCGTCGAGCAGCACATAGGTGATGTTGTCCACGATGTGGTACTGAACCTTGATCTCGTACTCCTGGTCCATAATCTTGACGTACATGCTTGGCGCCGGGCTGTCTATGGGGTACTCGACATCACCGACGCAGGGCACAACCCAGACGAGGTCTTGGTGTTTGAGCGCCTTTCCCATCAACTGGGCCATAACACCCAAACCACCAATCTTGATCTTGATGTTCCAGTCGTCAATGTTGTACTCCATGGTCGCGATCAGGACTCTGCGGCGCTTGTTGCCGGCAGTTGCGGCAGCAGCGGCCGAAACGAGATCAGTCGAGCTACGCATCTTGAGGGGTATGGCACCGGCTGCGCCCATGAAGGCGTTGCGAGTCTTCTGGACCATCATGCCAAACTTGGAGGTCTCGTGGACACCGTGCTCGTTGAACTTAACCTTGTAGAAGGAGCGCTTGAATGCCTGCACAGCGGCGAGGCCGCTGAGGACGGGCACGATGAAAAGCAGAAGCCAGAGCATAAACTGAACCCACATGTTGCCCCGAGGGATAAGCTGATACTGCAGGGTGGCATCGTTCAGGACGACGCGGAAGGCCAGATATGGCTTGGGAGGAGCAGCCGTGATGTTGACCGCGTTCTCGAACAGCGATGAGGGAGGCAGACGCTCGACGACGTTGTCACCATCGACGTCACCATAGACGAACGACTGGTCGGGCATCTTGTCGGGGTTCATGCCCCAAACACTGAACTTGAAGTAGTTGGGCCACTCGTCCATGTAGTGCCACGCCCACTGCGACTCACTCTCATGCTTTAGGGCCTTGGTCAAACCGCTGTCGTAACCGAACTGGTTAAACTTGCCAACGGCGAACATGTGGGGGATGCGGCGCGGGGTGTCGTAGTCGAGATCTGAGTGCACTTTGTACGCGCTGGATCCGAGGAGCTTGCTGTAGTACTGGACAATGACATGCTCGCCCTTCCACTCCTGGTCCTTGGTGCCGTTCCACGCTTGCTTGACGACCTTGGTCTCTGTCTCGTAGGGGGCCCAGTCGCTCCAAGAGGACTCGAAATTGGTCGAGTAGCGGAACATACTGGCTCCGGCGGAGGTGTGCTTGATTCTAAGGGTGCCGTCGTCGTCCTTGCTAAGTAGGTTCGTGGAGTAGTTAGCTGTGTGGGGGAACACAATGCCGTTGTCCTGAGCACCGATGCGGAAGAGGAACTTGTCGGTGACCTGGGTCGTCGACTGGCCGCCAGACACCGTCGCGTTGGTAACAATGACCTGATGGACACCGTGTTTGACGTTAACTAGGTTAGCCTTCCACGACCATGAGGAGGCCATGGCGGCCGTCCACTCGGAAATCGTCTCGGATATATCCTCGCACTTGATGGAGCTCTCGTCAATGGAGGGGACACTGTTGTCGTCTGTGTGAGACTTGAAGCTGACGGCGTCCTTGAACGTGTCGCAGTCCATCTTGACGGAGGTCTGGAACTCAATGGGGACAGTGTTGGAGGGGTTTGTGGACTCAATGCGGGAGTCGTGGCCGGGGACGAACTTGGTGATCGCAACGGGAGGGTTCTTGAAGTCGGCCTTGGGGACGTAGGCCCGGAACTCAAAGGGGGCCATGGTGATGTTCTTGAAGCAGCCGTTGAAGCCCTTGTTGTTGGCGTACCCCAGCTTGACGGGCGAGGCCTCAAGCTTCGTCTCCTGGTGGGGGAAGAACAGGTTCTTCACTGTGGTTCCGGACTCGAAGGGCGAGATGATCGCTTCCTCCTCTTTGGTGCAGTCAACGGTGTAGGTATGGGTGACGTTACGGTTGTGGTACAAGAACCAGACAGGAACGAGGTCCTCGCCGAGATCCTGAACACCAAGCTGGTAACGCATGACGCTAAAGAGACCGGTAGTGGTGGCCATGCCGGAGTTACCAGGGTAAAACAAATCTTCAGTGTTGTTCGACAGCTGCTCCAGCCACATGCCGTCCTTAAGAACGGGGTATTCTTCTCTCAGATGGTACATGTGTTTAAGAATATTCCTGATGGGATGACTGGGGTCACGGTGATCCCAAGAGACAGTGTCGTCGCGGCATCCCTCACGTGCCCTTGTCAGAGGCATCTGGAAGTAAAGCGTCGCGGGCATGGAATAACATCCGTGCTGTTGCCAAGCGGGAGCAGAAGCGAGGGGTTGACGACCGAACATGTAGTTCTGCGCCGTGTTGTCGAGGACATAGAAAGCCTGCTCTTCTCCCCACGTGAGCATAGGAATGCCGGGCAAGTGAAGAGTCGTAATAAACAGGCCCATGAGACTGCGCTCGTGGCCGACTTCGATCGCAGGCCAGCGGAAGGTGTCCTGGTTCATCGCGCCGAACATGTGGCGGGGGTCGACCTTGCCGGTGTTGGCGTTAATCAAGTCGTTGGACCGCAGGACCTCGTTCCACGCCTCGACGAAGTTACTGGGCACATCGTAACCGGCCACACCCGTACCGTCCATACCCAAAAAGATGACCAGGAAACGGTAGAAGGAATAGTGGAACGCGGCGGAATCCAGGGCCTGGTGGCCTTCGTCGCGGATAAAGATGTCCTGGTCTTTGGCCGTCTCGTTCGTGGTATTGAAGGCAGTGTTGATGTCCTTGAACCACTGCTCGGGGACACGTCCGCGGCCGATGTAGATAGATCCCATGGTGTTACCACCTGTGATCTCGCCAGGCAGGAAGAAGTTGTCCTTGCCCACGTCGCGGGCGCACTCGCGCATCTTCTTAGAGAAGTCACCCTGGGCGTCGACCGTGACCTGCAGCGCCTTATCGAATCGGAAACCGTCGATATCCAGCATCTGGATCATCATGCAAGAGAAGTGCGCGAGCTTCTGATTAACGGCGGGGACCCATTCTCTCAGTCTGTCTTGAACGGAGGCGAATTTTGTCAACTGACGTCGGTAATCAGGGTAGACGCCGAAAGCCTCAGTGTCACCAAACTGCAATCGCGATTTGATTAGCTACGATCCTGCAATGAAATCTCGAATTACTGGGGTAAGCCAAACCTGGTCGAAGTCACCATCGTAGCAGCCTCCGAACATGTCGTAGATCTCTTGAGGAACTTCCCTACCCTCTTCGAGGTAGAGACGGGGGAAATGTTCGCAAGTCTCGTTGTACTTGGTCGGGAAAGTCCAGTCAAGATAATGTCGGTCAGTCTTGTAAATAACCTCCATTTCATGAGGTTCGAATGGCGCCGAGGTGTTGAGGTAGTCCTTGTAGCCGATCAAGTCACCCAAGGTGGCCATCGTGTTATCGAAGACGACGTACTGGTCGGGAGGTCAGCCGCGCATGTCCTTGGGAGCCATGTGCTTCTCGGGACTTACCATATCGCGCCTGTGAATCTCCGCGATAGCCTCTCTCCATTCCGTAATGTTGCCAAAGTGCATATCCAACAGCGTGTGATCCAACGGCGAGTAGGAGTCGTAGTTCCACGGGGCGTTGATCAGCATCGATCCTCCGAAGTAGATTCCCTTGATGCCCATGCCCTGCAGATAATCCAATGTATCGACAAGACCGGCGACATCACCACCCCATCGCAGCTGCGTGCCCGTAATATCCTGCTCGAGCACGGTTCCGTTGGCATTGTCGTTCACCGGGTTACCGTTTACGAATCTGTCGAGCATAATCGTGTAGAACGGGAACCGCCAGTTCTTTGGCGACGGGTAGTGATTGTGACCCTCCCATATTCCCTCGTATAATATGGGATCTGTCGCATCCTTATTCTGGTTGAGGTTGTAGTCGACATATTGTTCGTCGTACTTGAGCCCATTAACATTACGGGACAGGAAGCCCAGCAGTAGAAGCGCTTTCAGTTCCCCGAACCACATGTTGGACGGTTGATCTGAGAGAGGACGCCCAAGTGCGTCCTCAAAGCGAGAGTGGGTAGGCGCTGGCTGATTGCAAGCTGACGCCAGATAAAGCAATACTATTCAGAAAAATGATAATAGGAGTAAATAAGATGTAACAGCATTCATAAACCGGCGGAAGCGAGTGATGCCAGTTTGGGGTTTGAACGAGAGACAATAGATGGGAAAGATAGTTGAGCGATAGTAGAGATCTTCCCTTTCCCACAAAATACACACAAGCAAGAACGAGAGCTAGGCAGGAATCCAGAAGCAACGTACGTCAGAGATGGGGGGGGGAAAGGTCTACGGGATAGATGGACTTTACTATGGAGAAGGAAATCTTTGAACAGCGCAGCACTCTGCTGTTCTGCTTGCTCCGGCCTCCCATGCCCTTGGTGTGTGTGTGTGTGTGTGTGTGTGTGTGTGTGTGTGTGTGGTAAGGGGTGGCAGGAGGATACATGGAGACGTAGTCAGACCCGCCCGTATGCCCGGCATCGCCTCACGAAAAATAGGGACATCAGAGAGCCGTCATGCCCGTCGCCTGCGGAGACTGCCATTCTAGGATACGAGCTCGACGTTTACTCATATCTGCATCATAGCGGTGACCTCTCGGTGGTGTCTTCGGCTTCCCAGACAGGGTTGCGGAGGGTGGCCGATTGGACACTATGAATATCCTCACAGGCCATGGACCCGGTTCACCACGGGGTGGGCTGGCCAACAAGGCAGATCTTCCCGGTCGGGAACTTGGAGGATGGAAGTTGGGGGTCCTTTGTCCCACGTTCAAGTTGTCCACAGTTCGGACGACAGCGGCAGCGGTTCCCATTTCGCGCGTTTGTATGTCGAGCATCGACCGACGGCCTTTTTCGCTGTGCCCGGGATGAGTAGAGGATCGGGACGCGGGTCAGCAAGGATGGAGCCGCACAGAAGGAAAGGAAAGTCAGATTCCACTGAGCGACAGGTTTTCTTGCAGAGTCCTGGCTTTGACATGGGGTGTTTTCCTGGGAACCCAATTGATCCCAGAATCCTCCCAGGATCATTTGGTTTGTGTGGTCAGGCAAACCCTGAGCCGCCGAGGAAAGCTTCGGTAGCTTCAACGAAGTAGACTCGCTGGGCGCCAACAGATGACGAGAAGGTCTGGAGCGGCTTCTGCATGCCGTTTGGGGAGGCCGAGGGCCATCAACGCATTGCCTTGCATACCTTCTCGTGTAAGCACACTCAAGTAACATGTGGTTCTGACGCTTCTCGAGTCTGGGTGCTCTGTCGTGGAGAAGACCCCTTCTTTTTTTTCCTCCCCTTCCTGTCTTTCATGCATGCACGTCCGTAAAAAAGAATTTTCGGGAAGACTGTGTGATAAGGAGAACGTGCCGCCAAGCGAGTCAGGAGACGGTCCCACAACACACCCGGCCGCTGGGAGGGGACTGAGCGTGATTGTGGGCATCCATGCATCCTCGTTGCTGGCCCTGTCGAATCTCGACGGAAGAAAAGGTGGACAGCGCATGGTTTTGACGTCACGTAATGGGCTTAGCCTGGCAGAGCTTGCAACGGCATTGTATGGTGGCGAAACGGTGTAACTTGTGGCTTGCTCCCATTGCAACGGCAGAGATGGCAAACAACCCGACGGTTGGTTATCAGTCACCTTCCTTTTCTTCCCCTTCCAACTTCCCAAAGCAAGCCATTATCACTATCACAACAGATGTCACCGTAGCCGTACCTGAATCACGCATGCCTATCTCTCCTAGCCGCGCTCCCAAAGAGGGATGCCGACGCTTCAAGGGGCATGCCCTCATCAATTCGGGCGACAGGGCGGTTAAGCTTTGGTGCGCATATTAGCCGGCGCCTTCAGTGCACAGAAGTTGCGGATAGAGCACAGAAGAAATAAACGGCGGGCGTCTGTCTGTCCCTCGTCTGATGTTCGTATTCCGTCCGAACAGCTGAGCTGGGCGGCGGGCGGCGGACTCGCGGGAAGCGCAGTCCTTGCAAGCTGAAACTCAAACTGGCGAGGCTTGCTGGACCTGGCTGGGTTGAGAAAGAGGTTTTGCTGGCGCCAACTCTTGTGTGTATGTGTGTGTGTGTACCTCTCCTGTTCATCCAATCGACGAGGTGTCTTCGTTGCATGGTGGAGAATCAGGAGGTTTCGTTAGCAGGGCTATCGTGCTCGTGATAAATCCCGCCAAGTTGGGCGGAAGCTTGTTTAGTCACCCCCTATCCAGGGTTAGCATGACGCGGCTGGAAGAGAAATACGGACCGTGGTGGAGCGAGTTTTTTTTCTTTTCTTTTTTTCTTGCGTGCACTAACAAGTTGCACATACACAGCCACGAACCTGCATACACATACGCCCGCCCTTCATCTAACTGTCAAACCATATCCAGACTATGCAAGACGGCTTAAAAGCCAGCCACCCGCCTAGGTGGCTCCAGGGTGGCTCCTACATAGTAAGATCAAGCACACATAATGTTCGATTTTTATAATTCATTTGACCCCCTCCTGTCCCTCGCTTTCCTACTATGTACACAGTATGACATTCATTCATTTGCGGCAACCCTTCCTGACCGCTGTAGAAGAATATCGGCATATCGGCATGTCCGCCAACCCCCACTCACAGACCCAAGTTGGAGAAGAACCCCTGAACACCCAATCACCATTGGTCAACACTCAGTGCTCTCACGCATCCCGGCCAGCCCGAACAGGAAAAGCATGAGCCCCCAAAGTGGTCAAAATGAACCGGTTTAAAGCAACTGTTCTCGGAGAGAACAGGAAGGCGAACTTCACAGCCTTGCTTCTCGACTCTAGCCGTCTGGCAACTCTCTACTAACGAGATGAGCCTCGTCATAAAATGCCCGAGGCCGAAGACGCCGGCGACGCGGTATGCACACGTAGCACCAGCCCGATCTATGTCCCCTGTGATGATCGTTGCTATAAATACCTCTGTTATCGGTGACGGAACGGCAGGGAACCCTTCGTTCGCGAATTGAGACATCTTCCATTGGCTCGTTTACTGTGCATCTCTCGCTGTCTCGCTCGCTGTGCCAACTTTTTGGGTTCAGTAGTTCGTGCGACCCTGTGGCTAAGGCTCCGTTGTCCATCTCGTGTTTTTCAACCCCCCTCCCCAGTCCCCGTGGCGTTCTTTTTGCTGAATGTGCTCCTCGTGCCCACCCCCGATCTGTTGTTCCAACGGAGCTGACTGACCGCCGAGGCATTGTTCTGGATGAAAATCGAGACCTTGTGCAACCCATCCCCCCCCTACCCCGGCAGGTGGGTTGGGGGCCACCTCCCAGCCTCCAGATTCAGGAAACACTGGAGCAGTTGTCTGCCCATGTCTGGTTCGAAACCTCAAGACGGATCACGATCAATCTGGAACAGATCAACCCTCGCGTTTGCGTAGGCGAAGTCGCAGAGCAAATTGATGGGGTCAAAGAGAAGAAGGGGGAAAATTGCCTTCAAGAAATGCCCTTTTGTTTCCCCTATTTCCCTCTCCAAGCTCTCAACGGTTATTTGTTCTTTGTTGGCACGTTGCCTCTTTGTCCTCCTGAGCATCGGAGACCAGAGGGATCTATCTATCTGTCAAGCTTCCCCGCCAAGGGGCCCCAAGGGCCCCGCGGAGTCCTCTTGCCGGAGGGATCTCGATGGCCGCGGACTTGGTGAAATGTGGCTGATCCAACGAAATTTCGACATCCAGCTCCCCCCAAGAAATGTTTTTCGCTGTACCTACCTGCCGGGTAATTGGCCTGGTTTAGATGCGTCGCCGCCGAATTGTTGCCGTCGCGATCACAGCATGATGAAAATTTTCATAACCCGTTTCTAGCAAGGTCCATTTAGATGCCCCGAAATATTGTCCAATATTGGTCTGTCATTTCGGAAGTATTGGGACCTAATCCTCCGGGAACGCTTCGACCTCACTTTAATCAACATGCCCTCCCATCCGTCTCGTACCCGAACGGATATATCCTTCGGTACCACAGCAGCGTGTCTTGCCCAAAGTTTCTACCACTCTTCGCCGCTCTTGCTGGATCTGTTTGTTTCCTGATTCCAATTGCCACGTTCCTTCTTTTCCCGGCGTTTTCACCATTGCTGCCTGGACAAAGAACCGCCGAGATCTCTCGAGCTATTGCGAGCTATGGTCCGAGATATCCACAACGGCTTCGCTCCGAGTCCGAAAGAGCCTCCACCCGCCAGTACTATGTAGACACCATCGACAGCCCAAAGAGGACGTGGGCCTTACTCAGCAGAACGACTGGCGGTAGGCGGGTCCGTTGGCTTTTCATGGGAGGTGGGAACATCGCTTGACAACCCAACCAAGTGTGTCGGCGAATATTGACGGCTGACGCTGACGCGACGTCTCGACTGTCTGTCGTGCGGCTGGTGGAGACCTCTGAGGAGTCCTTTTGCGGCGCCGATGTTGGGCCCTCAAGGTATCCTGATACGTAAACCGCTCTCTCCCCCCATCCCCTGGTATAGCACCGACTGTGACAGGGAGATTTCTGCGCCGCTGAGCGCGCCATCAGCCGCGCGAGCAACCGTGGCTCAACGCCCGTTAGGATTTCGCTCTGCCGATGTGTCGACCGTACCAAATGATTCGGGGGTAAAACTCCAATCAGAGCGCTATTCCGGTAGTGCTTACTGATTGCTCTCCCAGGAGGGCGAGCACACTTGAGATAAGGTGCTGAATCTGTGTTCGCGCTGTCTTGGGTGCTACGTTGCGGCGTTTCTGCGCCTCTTGGCAATTTCCTGGTGTCGCCCGTCTGAAAGGGTTTTTTGGCTCAACAGTAAAGGGTTACAATCCTTCCGCGTCGCAATGAGCCCTTTTGGTCGTCCCTCTGCGGATTGTGCCGCAACCCTGCAGGGGAATGTTGCCTCAGGCGGTTGACCCGTACCAGTGCCTTATCTCTCGACCACGTGCGATGGCCGGATGGCTGGGAGCTGACTCACAGTTCTTGATGAAAGAAGCGATTCTGCCGGCTAGGCTGTTGTCGCTTGTGAGATGTTTGCATACACGAAGAATTGAGCGAATACGGACATGACTGTTTTCTGTAGCCATTGCACCATTCGTCGCCAATACGAAGATGAAGGCTAAAATAAGTAGGATAAAAAACAGGAAAAGAGAGTGATGTCTAGTCTGTCAGCGATTGTCACGAGCTTCAAGCAGGTTTTCTACTAAGCCTTGAATTTGAGCTTTGTCATCTCCAGAAGGGTGCGTCGTAGGAACGACACACTACGTCGAGTCGTACTGATGACTAGCTCAACCCCCGAACCCCAAAGACATTTGTCACCACTCAAGTGAAGTGTGTTGCGTCTTGCGTCTCACGACTTTTTCGAGGTCTGTTGTGTTTTCTGACGCCATCCTACGCTGTTATCTCTGTCGCATGTGACCAGTTGTGCCAATGTCACGGTGAATGCCAGTAGACCTGCTCCGAACGTTTTTGTCAGCAACGTGGTGACATGTATTGCTTGGCCTTGTACGAGATGGATGTCCTGCGTGCGTCATACCCTATGAAACCTTTGATGCGGGTTTGTCAGATATGTTTGGGCGATGAATTAGATAGTCCAACTAGATAACATTTATCTTGTTTCAACTGAAATATGGGACTAAAGGGACAACGGCATACCTTGAGTGTGTTAAACATTGATTAGCGTTAAGTAACTAGCAGAGAACTCCGTTGTGAAGCTATGTGGCTGCAGCTCAAATGTTGTCAACGAACACCATGTGCGAAGTAAGTACGGCGATTTTGCTGTTAACACCTCAATTGACAGTGGAAGAGACTTTTACAAAGAATCGGATACCCAACTAGAGCTCCTTCCATGATGCCCTGCGTTCTTAAAATCCTTACGAAGGATGCCGTCTATTTTGTGAGCGTATTGCAGCAACCGGCGTGAGGCTACACTGCCGCAGCAATCGCCCTACAGACCTGTCCAAAAGAGACTCATCTGTTTTCCTTAAATTCGATCCATTCTAATAAGTCATTGCTTCTTTCCAGACAAGTCTGAATGATGAAAACATATCAGGTGTTGGTCTGATGCCGAGCATAACGGCTAATGGGGATAGTTGCAAAATATGGTGATTCTGTTCCACATCGCGGATGACTGATAATCGCGCCTAGTTTTGTAATGAGATATAAGGGACCAAGGTTTCCCAGACATGTCCAAGACTACAGCTTCAACATGCATGTCCCAACACGCCATGGACAAACCAATTTCTCCCTGGACATCCGTTGATACACCAGACAGCTTCTTCTGCAGCCCACTTTAACAATATTAATGTCGCGAGATTGCAGCGCTCTTGTAATTACGGTCAATACCACGTACTATTCTTTCTATTCAACTCGTCTTTGTCTGGTTATACGTGTTTCATAGCAGCGCGCGCATTCGTTGTGAGTCGTCAGGTACAGAGTGGCCATAACCAATAGAAGGTTCTAGAAAACAGTCACGAAGGTAGAAGTAGATCTCATCACACGTAATTCAGAGGCCAGAAGTCACTCATCCGCGTTGCGGCCAAGGCCGGCGTCAAGTGGGTTCTTCCAATGGAATGCGGCTTCGACCTGGCGCCGTCCAAGTTACTTGACACCAGCCCTTTGGTTTCAGGTCGATGAACTATTCAAGCTGTTGGAAGCACTTCCTATATTATACCTTATCTATCCTTCATAATCAAATCTGATGATCTTTGGGCACATTGAACAGAACCACTTGATCGGAGGAGACAACACCAACATTACAACTAACTAGAAGCCGCAACGACAACTACACAGCCTACTACATATGTTGATAAGTTTCAGAGCATTGGAATCCAGAAAGACACAGGCTCTAAAAAACTATTAGAAGCTTGGAGATTTATATTAGTAGTTTTTGTCTCAGGAAAGGTCGCTTGCACTATGGAGCAACTGTCGACCTGTGTTAAAACTTGCCCTTATGGATCAACCCATAGCTTGCAGTCTCGCGTAGCTTCTTCATCCAGTGCTAATCAGTTTGAACAACCCCTAGGTCTATGAAGTCTTTGTACATCCAAGCCGGATTGATAAGAGATTGTGGTCATGTCACAACCGTCCGTATCATAAATAATACAAAGCCTTTGATTGGTTCTTGTCACTCTTCTTTTCCATCTCATATTTGAGTGTTCCTACAGACAGGAACATCGGACTTTTATTCAGACAAGGGGATAGAAAACCTGCTTAAGACTAGAATTGGCAAAAAAAAGTCATAGTATTTTGGTACCATTAATACCGTTTCTTTTTCTTCGTCTTTCAATCATGGATCTCTAAAGAGCTTTATTCAACCGTACAGTACTTCAATAAGTTGGGTAATTTCGCCACTAGCCTCCATTATAATTCATGGACCCATCTTCGCACTTAGTTCAGTATCAAAGGTATTTGTCCGGGTTATGCAATTTGAGATTGTATGACGTTCTAGCGTGAACCAAGTATCTATATAGTGAACTTAATGGTTGTACAATACTCGTGTTTAAGATACGCTTTTCATCCGAAGCAGCAATACATGGCTCATTCTGATGATCCCGTTAGGAATTATTGACGTGTCTACTACCCCATCTACTACCCGAGAGGTAGACTTGCGGCATATGAACTAGAAAATTTGACCTACATGGGCTGTCACTCTTCCTCCATCTATGCTGACCCAAGCATCTTGCAATTCGGTGGGGAAGTTTTGCCAATGGAGCTCACAAGCAAGTGTTTCGATATCTCGTAAAGGCATTCTTGTGACAATAAGAATGAGCCCTGCAAATGGAAAGCGCTGTGATCAGCAGTTGTTTATTAAGACTCTTAGGTTTGCGCAATTTGCATTAACTAAATACTAAGAAGAATTGCAGATGGAAGACCCAAACAACAAGTCCTTACCTCACTGACGCAAGTAACAATGATTTAACGGGCTAGTTTGTGATCAAGAGATCCCTATTTCTAACCAGCTGGATCTAACGTTAGCTACATTGAGCAGCCGTGAACAACAGGCGTGTCCTCGACAAGTTCGAAACGAGTGAACCTTGCGTCTACTTAGAAATATCACTTCAGGTGTTTGAATATGTAATTCCCCATTCAGGAAAGTTGACGGATTGAAAGATGTTAGAGTAGACGACCCTACCTAACGACCTGCATAGATGATCCTAGAGGGGCTTTGCAGAACCACGTACGACCAATAGCCACAGCAGTATCCTATCAAGCTAATTCTAGAGTAAAAGTGTTTCAGTCCTGTACGAATTTGAATACCACACGCAACCATAATGCGGTACGATTTGACCATCGTCCATCCAAGTAACGGCTTTAAGCTACAGAGGGTTTCCACCCAAAGCCAGTTTCGTCAAAAGTACATCTACTGATTCTCTATTTGAACACCTGCCGCGCCAAACTTTTGAATTTTGAATTTTGGTTTCAATTTTTTTGCTTCTTGGCTGCCTTTTCCGAGTTCAAAGGGTGGACATTGGTTGTGGCAACTTACCCTAGTCTAGGGACGCCTGGGCTGTAGGAAATGGCAACCACCATCTCCTGGGACGGTTGAGTTCAATCGGAGAATACCGAGATACTTTGACGTAGCTGTATCTTAAACGATCATGTGATCAATTAGATGCGACTGTTAACAACCGCTCTTGGGAGGGCCAACCAAGGAAAGCTGTCAAGCACATGTGCTCACCATCATAGCTCATCTGCATGGCCTTGACATATTCTCAGCGCAAAGTGCACATCAGAGCTGGAAACACTCCAAAGACACCGATATAGGGTCCCCGTTATTCTCCTACAAGCAGGACATATTCCTAGTTCATTATATAACAACAACAACAACAACAACGCCGCAGCAGCTGCCGTCTGTGTCCTATACCAAGTTCGAAAATGAACACAGGCTGGTAGGTGAACTAGAAAGACGTCCCAAACTTGGATACACCGAGCCATGCAAAAAGGCCGCTCATCATCCTCGTAATCTCATGACTTCTGTTGGAAGAAAGGAATATAAAGGGAAAGCCCAACAAAAAACTCCCCCATCGCCCGCTACAACCAGAATACCCTGGCATGCGAAAAGCCGAAGCTGCCACCAGCCGTCCGTTTTCCCCCTTGAACCGCCGAAAGGATCTCCTCTCAAAACCGATGCAGTGCCCCCGTTGTGATAATGATGCCTGCCAGCCCGCCGGCTGGGCCCCTTTGATGCAATGCCCCAGATACACCCGTATGCAAAGCACGTACAACGTGGGACAGGAAGCGTCCTATCCCGGGAAAATCAAGTAAAAAAGAAGCCAACTCTAAGTGACTCTGCATCGCCTTTGTTGGTGTGCGGTGATCCCTCCATCTTCGTCGTTTCGTTTCGTTTCGTTTCGTTTCCTCTCCTCATCCTCGATTCGTATTTGCCGGGCTTTCATCAGTTATCGCCTCGGGGCCTCCAATGGTTTCCGGCCGTATACGGTTCTGTGAAAGAGATAGGAGTGAAAGTCTCTTTCTTTCACGTGTCCCCTTACGCCCAAGAGGAACATTTCGATCTGTATTTCTGTCCAGCCGAGAGCCCTGAATGGTCGTGTCGCTAGGCCCTTGAGGCCTTCCAGAATGGTTTCTCGCATGTAAATGCCGCACTCTCGTAGCTCAGGCCGCGCCGGCCAGTCGCCGATGGGACACTTCCGCCGGTCCTCTTGCACATTTTCAAAACCCGCGGCTTGCATCTCGTCGACTGCAGCGCGGATGCCATGCATTTCTGAACCAAGTACCCTGAGTCCTGCTTCCAAGTACTGCGTGAAGACTCGGAAACCGTAACCATCTCCTTCCGGACAAGATTGGTCATCGCACAGAGGAAAAAACTCGAGCTCTTGGATTTCGAACCATCCACCGGGTTTTAAGTGTCTATGAATCAATCAGCTTCTTGTTCAACTGACCCGAAGAAGCTCCGGGATAAAGCAGCGAAAACAAATGTGAAGGACGCGCGTACTCGTATGCCCTTTGCATGAGCTCTAGGCGATTGCGAACAGAATGTAGGGTGTGTCGAAGATGAATGAAGTCAAAATGGTCTTTGTCCAGATCCCATCCGTTTTCATGCTCAATGTCGTCGACCATGAAGTGACAGTTGGGAGGAACTTCGGGAGGCTGGATGGGCGAGAGATCGATGCCAAGAAAGGTAGAGTTTGGATTCAGATCGGCCACTACAAAATTTGTGTGAGTCGACCGCTAGCAAGACCATTAAGATACACTGCGAAAGAGACAAAGGGTTTGGTGCAACACGCGAATTTCAAGCAAAAAGGACCCATTCAATGTGAACCGGGGAGGTGTCTGGTTGGAATATCACTCACATTCGATGGGCCAGTGACCGGGACCAGTTCCTGCAACGACAGAGTCAGTCACATATAACTCGACTCAAAGACGTCAAAGCTGCGCGAAATTCGGCCGGTGATGATGCAAGTATCGCATGTCCTCTCAAGTGACGAGTGAGGGCTGTGATCCAGCTCAAGACAGTTGCTACTTAATGAGACCACGTCGTGCAACGAAGCAGGATCTCTCCGCAACATCGCCGCGCTATAGCGTCACTCACGAATTAATACTTACCCAAGTCAAGGACTTCGGCCCCTCTCGTCATTACATCTTGAACGGGCGAAAAGTAATACCTCCCACATAGTTCGACGCTGATGATGTGCTTCATCTCGTCTCGATCCTGTTCGGTGGCATCGTTGGGAAAAGCGTATCGTCCCGAGCGATATGCGTGGTAACGCAGGCGGTTCTCATACATGTGCTCTCTCACGCTGTCGGTTAGACTTTCGGTATCATTTTCGTCGTCGTTGTGAGAACCGACGGTAATGGCGGTATCGGTGGAGCTGGGTGGCGACATGACGGCCGGACCTGAGCCTGCCGGCGAAGGGGGGCCGCCGACTGTGCGCCGATGTTCGGGCGATTCTTTGGTCGATTGTGGGCAATCCGTGGCAGGATCTGTCAGGAAGTCTCTCAGTTGGTTTGCGCGCAGTGAATTCGGCGGCGAGTTCATTGTGGACTAGGAGTAATGGAGCGACCTGTGATTGAAGGACGCATGTGAGATTTAGTGTTCCAGATCCCAAGTGCACTCAAGGTGTCGACCGTTGGCGTCGAGAAAGAACCTTGGCGGCGACGTCCGACCTGGCGCAAAGCTGGCTCCGATGCACAATAACAGTGCGAAGCGATCCGAAGCCTGGGTCCTCAACGTTAATGGACTTCCAGGGGTTGAAAAGTCCAAAATGAAGGACAACCTCCAAAACCAGAAAATGCCGGCGATGATGTCCCTGATTGGCAGCCGGGCTTTCTGCGTCTAACCGTCAGATCAGTAAAGTCCCGAAGCGGCACGGGAAGCGGACGAGCCGCTTGTGGATTGAGAGAGACTCTGGATGGGGAAAAGGTTGACCGAAAACGTCGATCCGGGGAGGGGGGGTGAAGAGAGGCGAGAACGAGCGACGAGGGGAACTCCCACAACAGAACTATGCTGCTTGTCTTGGGAAAGAGAAAAGGAAAAAAATTGACATGGAGCGGAAGAACAAGGAGAGACCCGAGACAATGGGAGAGTGTTATTTGGTGGCGGTGTGTGTGCTTTGTTCGGGATGGGCGAAGTCGCGGACGCGAGCGGCGAAAAGAAGAATCGAAGAAGCTGATCAGAGTTTGGTTCAACTTCTTCCTGAGATTTCAGCATGTCCTGCCACGGGCTGACCGGGTGTTATGGGGAAAGGATACGGTGGTTTGTGTCGTTCGGTGCCGACGTGACCGTGACCATGACTTGGCCGTAAAAGTGCGCCAAAACTAAAGGGCATCGATGACAAGGAAAACATAATCGGATCCGTAGACTGGTACAGATACAGTCCCAGTGAAGGTACGTACCAACAAAGTAACGGGAAGGGCAGACCACCAGACATATGGCGGCTGAGGCAGCAGACTGAGAAGACTGATGGGTGAATAACCTTTCGGTGTCAAAAAGGAGGGGGCTGCGAGGTGGTCTATGTAACCCGCGGCTGGTCTAGCAAACTTCGACTATCAGCTAGCGTCCATCTAGAATGGCGGTGTTCAGGCCCGATACAAAAGAGCTGGCTTTGTATCTTCTGCGTGTGGCCGACTGCGAAAAGATGAGTGATCGGTTCGTTCGCTGGATGTCCTGTATGGGGGGAGGCGGCTTCCTACCCTGATAGGTATCTCAAGGTCACGATCGAGGGTTCGATGGGTTGATGAACTTCTTGAAGACCGGGAAGAGACTCCGTCAGCAATGAGCACAAGTTGTCGGGGACGCTCAGTTGTCGGTCGAAAATGTGAGGAGTCCTGATCTCTCAGCGCAACGACAACGACGGCGACGTTGAAGAAAAAAATGCCAGAGAATGAATGTGAACAAAGATACAATTATGTATGCGACTGATGTCAGTGAGTAAGACAGGCAAGGAAAGGTCAGGTAGGGAGCAAAGGTCAAGGCATGGATTGAGGATTACGGACGACGGGCAAGGTCCAGGTCCAGGTCTGCCCTGGGTCTGCTGCACAGGTCGCTGTGGCCCTCTGGATTGAGAAAACTTGCACTAAGGCAGGGAAGGAAATGTACATGACGGTCAATGGAATGTACATGGCTTCGCCCAGGTACACGCAGACAATGCAACTATTTGCTCGATGCCTCGAACGCGCCCGGGCTTAACGGACATGTACATAGGCGGATTATGCCCTCCCACCAACCCAGGAAGAAAGTGGTTCTTTGCGGGAAACAACTGTGAGTGCTTATCAACAGACATGATATGATGCGTGGTGCCTTGTGAGCATGTAGCTCTGAGCTGTCGGGTAATGCCGTCCCAACCAAACTGCAATCATAGCAAAGATAACACCGCGAACATGACCTGTCCACAGGCAAAGTTCCCCAATTGCTCACTCTGCGCTGGTGATTCCTTCGTAGCCAGCTCGTGAGCCCTTCCGTTGAGAGGAGGGGGCTGGGCAACGAACGAAACGGCAAGGTGCTGCGGTCCTCGCAGGGGCCGCTGCCAGTGGGGTGGCTGCGCACATCAGTGGTGCGAGCAGCGGGAGAGGAGGGTAAGAGCGTCGGCGTCGGACGGAGGGGAGGAATCCTTCAGAAACAAGCTGTCGGGTCAGACTTGACGACGTGGGGACCCGGGAATGAGGAACGAAGGCGTCGTGAAGGGCCTGCGATTGGACAAGACCAGGGGCGGGGGGAAGAAGCACGTCTGTTTTGCGCCAAAAGTGGCACACAGCATCACCCTGCCTTTGCGTGGGCAGAGTAGTACGGCGTACAACAGGTACAAGTACAACAGCGGGAGACGAGGAGTAGAGTAGAGACACGAGCATTTGGTGGAGACAGCATGCCATCCATGCATCAGATGGTGTCTTGTTTGTAAGTTAATATTTCACTTCATGCCCAAGCAACGTTTGTACCCTACTGGGAGTGAGGATTGGCGCCGAATGGAAGAAATTCGCTGTGAGGGGTTCGGTGGAGGGAGGGGGAAGATGGGATGCAGTAGTAGTGTCACAGCTCAAGTGGAGGGAGTTAAGGTAAGGTGAGGCCAAAGGTAAGGTGACTTTGCGATAGCTGCTACCCAAAACCCCAACGCAAAGAGTCAGGCCTATAGCTTAGCTAGCTTCCGGGCCCTGGAGATCTAAAGAAGACAGGGATTCTCTTGCGAGCAACCCTCCTTACGAATGATGCCGGGTTATGGCCTGAGAGGAAGGCGCACACGATGTGTTATGTGCTGGCAGCCGTGGCTTGCCTTAGGGCTGTGACCATAGCCGCGGTGTTTTGATGGCCAGGCGAGTCAGGAGCTGGCAAAATCATGGATGAGACAGGCGATGATGTGCGGCAAGCGACTCCTTTTTTATTTTATTTGCCGGGAAGCATATCGACGGATGTCGACGGGGGGATATTCATTGAAGCCTCAAGAGTTTGGTAGGTGAAGGGAGACTAAGCCAAGAAGATGCGTGCGTAATGAGTGGGCTGCTTGAGCATGAGGCTGGGCCCGGAACCTGCATGTTTTGTGTCGTGTATGTGCATTGGGAGGGAAGATAGGATGAGATAGCAAAGTGGAAGAGGAGACGGAGAAGAGCTTGAAAAGCACATGACGAACCAATTTGGGTGGGATGCCAATGAGAATCAAGACAACCAAGAGGGGAAGCTGGAGTTGATGGAGACTTCGTGCGCATTTCCCAAGACCTGACCTGTCGCGAGGCGGGCGGAATACCGTCGGAATGAACTCCTTTCAACACGCACAATGAAGACCCCCCTTTTCCCCCAGCCGTCCAGCATCACTTAATAGGGCCGTCTACAGTGGAGGATATCAAAAAGGGGAGCTTCGAGACCAACGGGGCGGGAGCATGAGTTCATCCATGATCCTGTTAACCTGTCCGCCCTGCTCTTTGACTGCACTGGCACTGTAGATTGGGAGGATGCACCTGGACCCGGAACGTGCAGCGGTCACGGCCGCCTCTCACCCTTCTTTGCCTAGGGAGGGCGAAGTACCTGTGGGTGTCGATGTACATCCTCGTCCCAACCAATGTTCTCTCTCCTCTCTCCCCTCCTGTGCCTTCTTAACCTCTCATTTGGCTCGGACGTTCCCATGGGACAGGGCATGCCTATCCAATCCACATACCCTGTATCTCTCTCCACCTGTGCTGGACGGTACAAGCTCATTTCAAAGCCCGGGACAGACAGGGACCCCAAGACGAATCGAGGATTTTCGCAAGGGCACCAAGTTGGACGGACGGAGCCTTCCGCTGCCAGCATCCTTCTCACTACATTCGTCGTCAGCCCCTTCTCGTCGGTCTGGACTTGACGTGGGCTTTCACTATGGCTTGTTTGCGATGTGAACCAGGAACCAATGGAGTTGATATACGCGACAATGTGGGAGATCCAACAAAAAGTATCGTGTGAGAACTCTAATCTGTCTCGAACCAAGCTGCCGGGATGGTGCGCAATGCGCAATGAACCTGCAACGCCTGGCCAACAGCGACAGCCAAATACACACGCACCAACCAACCATGAGATCGGGGCCTCCTGGCAAACGTGGGATGGAGACTGGGGACTGGAACAGGAGCACGGCCAAAGCTCGGTCGAGACTGACCGCTGGGTCTGTTTGTTGCGGTTATCTCACCTCAGCGCCCTCCTAGGAAACGTTGACTTGTCATTGTTGCAGGCCTGCGGCTCTTCGGTTTCTGGTATCCCGCTTGTTCCAGCAGATCGAGCCCAAGAGATGCAGATTATGGGGCCCGAGATTGCGTGAGATTGCGCGACGTCCCGAAAGAGAAGCATACTATCCCTTCCCCACGATGCCAAAAACCCACCGCGAAAGATCCGGCCCAGCCTCCGAGAACCCTCGAGGGAAACAGTACCGAAATTCTAGCCGAGATGTCTGCCCAGCTACCAGTCCTTTCTGCACGTCTATCTCTTCGATCCGGCACACCGAGTGCCGCAAAGTCTCCACCCACAAACTCAAGAAGGAGAAAGAGAAGAAGGACCAGAGTTCTTACATTGAACGGCCGTTGAATTATCTGCCAGTGTCGGCATCCGTGTCATTGCGCCGGCACGGTCATCCATCCATCGCATCGCTCGTCAAACAGACGCAAAAAGTCTGCGCAAAGCCATCGCCATCGCCATGATGCCTCCATTCTGACTCTTCCAAAAATCGCTTTCCCAGGCACAAGCCGACGGCGATGCTGCAAGCACCGACGAGAAGGACAGAGTGGCGTGACATTTGGCCCCAGAGAACTGGTCGCCGACAGGTTAGTCGTTGACGAGAAATCCATGTCCATGCTCCTGGACTCGGACTACCCCTCGCCCGCTGACTAGGCTCTTCCGAATCCAGAAATCGCCCACCCTGGACAAATCTTTGTCAGATATCACAAAGAACTTAGGAACGTTTACGCTGAAAGGTTAAGGGAAGGCACTGCGTCAACTTCATCAAGCTCACTGTGTCGCTGCCACAGCCAACCTTCTCTGTCCATGGGACATTTGATGGATCGCTCTTGTTCTTTTTTTTATGGTTTTTTATAGGTTAATTCTTCCTTTTGTTTATTCGAGGCCGCTCACTTGCCATTGACACTGACCTCAAGTCAGGCATTGGAGGTAAAAGTCAAGTATGACATGACGACCACGGTTGCATGCAGGTTATGTTTGGAAAATACACGAGACCCGATACAACGAAATTCCACGACGCAAGTTCCCTGGCCTCTCCACAGCTGTCAGCAAAAGCTGCCCGTTGCAAAGTGTATGCTGATACGGGCGCGATGTGAAGAGTTTCTGGAGGGGGGAAAATGTCGTCGGAAGAGTGGATCATCAGATTTCGGGATTTGAATTTGTCCCTCCAGTGGGGGCCGATATCCAGATTGTCCTTCTTGGCGGTACGAGGGGGTTGAGCTGGTGGATGCTTAAGGAGGACAAGCCGAGGCACAGGAGAAGGAAAATGCTTATCACCAATGCTTTTGTAAGTCCTTCGCAAGCACAATGCTAAGAAGTTAACAGGGAGCAGCAAGTTACCTTTGTTTCGTTCCATCAAATTGACTCTCTTTCCCCTCGCCTTCGCTCAAGGGCCCAAGCGGAAAGGCCATGAGACGGATAGAAGGCTGCAACTGTGTACCCTTATCTACTGAATGGCAGACGGCACCGCCAGCCAGGGGCCCCAGCCATTGCAGTGGGGGTGGATGCTGCCTCCCAAAGGAATGGCACGCTGGGTCGGGAATCGAGAGGAAGGCCTTTTTTCGGGTTAAGGGGGGAGGGACATCAAAGCCACCCTATCCAACGGCTGGCTGGAAAATATTTACGTTTACAAGACATGGCAAGTTTACTTCCCAAGAAACTGTTGCTCCTTTCTCGCTTTGACAAAGACTTCTCCGACCTCTCGTAATCAGCAACTCAACGGGAACATCAAACGTCAACAAGACATGACCGTCTCAAGTTTGTGCTAAGATGGGCGCATATTTGTAAGCGGATAGGCCCGTAGAGGAGGGCACTCGTCCCTCCACGTTGGTCCTTTCTTCCCAAAGGTCCTTACTACTCAAGGAAGGTCGCAACATTTTACGCTTTTCGCCAGCCGGAAGCCGGCAGTTGTAACGGTCTGGCCTTTCATCGCTTTGCTTCCGTAGTCAGCCTACCGACGAGTTACCGGACGTGTTGGGAGATGGTACTTGGCCACGAACAGTCAGTCCGTAGTATGAAAAGGCACCAGACTAAACGTATCACACGTCGAGAACTCCCACATCCCAAGGTTCCATGGTATGCAAGCATTGCTCTTTCGTTGCATTATCCTAGCCCGCTCAATACTACGTTCGGATGTGACCTCTCGGATCCCAATGTCCGTCCCATGGCCACAGTACAAACCCCGTAAGCCTCTTCGCTGCCCGCTGGCACTTGTCGACGTCTCATACACTTCAACCTACCAAACAAACATCGTCCCGTCTGGTCTAATCCGGACTCGACCCAACGGCAGTCCAAGGTTGATTGTACAGGCGTCTCGGCTGATGGCCGACCGTTACGTGCCAAACATGCCGTAATCCTGCAACCCATCCTTGTCCCCGCTCATCATCCCGCCCGCGCCCTGATCCAGTCTTCAGTCCGCCTTATCCACCCGTCCACCCGACCTCTTCATCTGCCGCCCGGAGCGAACGGGCGTTGTTAGTTAGCACCGGGAATAACGCCTCTGCTGATCCAATGGACCTGCCTTGGTTCGTTCATATCGTGGGAAATACTATCAATCCATTACCCACCCCGATTGGGACGAGACATGCACTGGGACAGAGGAAGAGACTACAGCGCTACTCGTTAGACTCCTTTCGACAGCCCACCCATCGATCCTCTAGCGCCGCGTCCGGCAGCTTCACTCCTGCTCGCTGGCGCGTGTTCACCAGGCCTCCTTGCGAGAGCCAAAACGTCCTGCGCTACTTGGTTCTAAGGCTTGCACTACTGTGTCAACTCATCTCTGTCGCCGGTGATGGTTGTGGGTCCTTGTCCTGCGCCGCGTGAACCAACAGACATGACAAACGTGGTATGTATGGGACAATGGTGAAAGGGCAATGCCATTTTCTTGGGTTCCCGCCTAGGGCGTTGCCTAGGGCGAAACAATAGGCCCAGGCTAGTGTCAGCCTTGGTTATTTCAATGACCAAACATAATTCTGAGAGGTGATTCTTAAGTCGATTTCGTGCTAGTCACCCACCGCCTGTGATGCATCCAGGCTTGCCAGGGTCCGAAGCAAACACACTGATGGTGGTTAGATATGGCGATCCAAAAGCCGTCGTTGCTTTTCAGTCTTCACTTGACTGTCGATCGTGATTACCACCCTGCTCAACCTTGGAGGCGGTCGACATTAGAAGATCCCCGTGCGATAGCTAAACAGCCTCGAGATTTGGAACATGATTGACCAAGCTTTTGGTAGTCTTGTGCCAGTCGCAACACCAGCCTCAGCCAGCACTAGTGACACACAAGAGTCCAGCCCAGATATGCACCCAGGTCCTGTTGTGCCCGCATGCCACCTGATCCAACGCAGATCGGCAACTTTGCGTGCATAACCACCCAACTTTCGTGTTCCTACGACAGAGCCATCCTACCTCACTTGCACGATATGGCGCGTCCTTCGCAGACCACGGCTAACGATGCGACCAAACGTTGACGCAATGAAGATCTCGGCGCCACCGGGGCACCACGAAGCACGCTGTTCCGGCCCTGCCCATTCAACCGCGGGGCTTGTCGTGAGCTAGCTCCACGGGTCCTCGGACACAAAGAGTTCCTACGCAGCGCTGCGTCTCCATTCCTGACGACGACCACGACGCCCAGTGACCGACGCACGTCGACAACAACGGCTACGGCCTACGCACGCATGTCCAGACATGACTCAAACGGCATACACGACCACCAGCGTACCATGCCTCGCTGCATCCTTCTCGAGCTGGACACGAAACGGCCTAAACATCACGCCGCAGGACTTTAACGCTCACCGCATCCGGGAGCATGCGTTCCCAATCGAAGGGCTATTGGTGGGCTCCGCGCCGTGCCTGCAGTGTGCGGGTCAAAATCCCCTCTGTCGGGTTCCTCGTGCAGTTTACGCTTGTTCTAGAGGCGGCTTGGCTTTCCTTCGCCCTTGAATCCTTCGGCTTTCGCAGCCTGTCAAGGTCTCCAGAGCAGTGGATCGCGGCGCGGCGTGCGTTTGAAGCCGGCCGGCAATGTTCTCCCAACCACGTCGGCGTGCTGCGGCATGCCGCGCCCGCACCCTCCTGATGATGCCCCAGGACAGGACAGGGCCGCATTAAGCACCTGCCACAGTTTTTCGTTGAGCGGGGGTTTCGTAGGTATCTTGGGATGCATCGGCCAAGAAATGAGCCCATGGTTGCCTCCAGGGTCGCATTCGATCTCTGCCCGTGGTGATAATTCCCAGACCGTCCCAGTCTGACGTCTCGGATCAGCGGATGATGTGAAATCAACTTGATCTTTCTGTTTTGGAGATATTCACGCAGAACACTTGGAACAATTAGTTCAAGCATCGGTCCTTAGTGAAAGTCCTCGGCCGTTGTCCGCTCGAATCACACACCCATGTCAGGGGTACGCTATCCGCCGGCCTAATTGGTAATGATGGATGATTGCCATCCATTCTGTCTGTTTGTCCAACAAAAACGACGCCCAAAATGCCACGTTTTCGTCTGTCAGGCCTCCCATCCCACCCTTCTTCGTGCTGTGATTTGATTCCAGCCGAGTGGTCGCCCTGGGGCCGCAACTGCAAGGGATCCGAGGCGAGGTTTTCCGTGCCAGCGCATTGGCAAAATCTATTCCCGCCTGTGCCGCTCGCCTAGAAGACTCTATAGCATGATGGAACAGGACGGTAAATACCGACCTCCTTGGAGTTTGGAGGTGGGCGCCAGGCGGGGCTGTTCAACGTTTGCTGTCCCACGCAGGGTGCGACATGCATGATAGCATCAAAGGGCTGCACGCATTCGCTTGATTCGGCAACCTGACTTGTTGTGGTTTTGGGGAAGAGGGGTTTCTTTTTCCTATTTTTTCATTTTTCAGATGGCCGCCTCGTTGCTCGTCGCAGCACATGGAGATGAGGACAGGAGAGTGGAAATTGGGAAACGACTCAGGACCATCAATGGATCCCACCGGGATCGTTTCCCCTCCCTGCTTGTCAGCAACGAGCCTTTCACAGTGTCGTTCCATATGCGCCTCGGTAGCGGTTTTTCTGCCGAGCTGCATGGCCAAGAAGCACATAACAACAACAATATTGACTGACTGCAGTAGCCGTCGGGAATGCGCCATCCATTCCTTGCATGTCTGATTTCACACCGCCAGAACGGCGCTACCTGCCGTCTTTCATTGTCTATCCGAGAGAATGGTTAAACTAAGCGGCCAGGGCTGACGCGAGCGAAGTCTATTTCCAGCCTTCAACGAACAAGCCAACCCGCCGGCCGGCGCGTAGGCAGACGCAAAGAAGGCATCGTCAGCTGGATCGAGCTTGTCTTAGACCCGATCAGCGGGCCCTGATGTCGAGTGGTTCACTGTCCCTGTAAATCTCTGCCCCAGCCGTGCGGAAGTGACTCTGAAGACGTCGGGGAACCAGCTGCTGAGCTGCTGCTTCTCCTCTTCGGTCCCCTCGAGCATGCTAGCCAGAGCCTTCGCACACATCCAGCAGAGCACCATGCCATGGCCTTGGAAACTCGCAGAGACCCAGAGCCCCTCTTCCCCTGGCACCTGTCCCACGAAAGGGAACCCATCCGGACTGAAGCCCATGATGCCGGTCCACTCAGCGCGCACCCGTCCCTCTGGGTCATCTTCGCCCCAATTGTCGCCGAAATAGCGCGGCGTCGTCTCGTATAGGTACGTGCTAATGATGGGGTTCAGCTGCGAGTCGTCTGTGGTTCCATATTCTCCCAACCCCTCATCCGGTGCGCGGACGAGTCCGCCGCCCATAACGATGTCGCCAGCAAACTGTGTCCCCCGCGGTTTGGGGATCATGTACTCGTAGCCGGCTTCGTAGATGAAGCTGTACGTTGTCGACAGACCTTCGGTCGGCATACCTGAACCTGGCCGGTGAGCCGTGATCTGTCCACGCATTGGCACGATGGACTCCTGGAACCGCGGGTCGAGGAAAGCCGTGTAGCCGTTGGTCGCAAACACTACCCTCCGCGCTGTGATTTTTCCTTTGGGCGTTTCCACTACCCATCGATAGCCGTGTTCGGCGGTTTCTTCAAGTTTCTTGACGCCGACTGCAGGCGTCTCCGTGAAGAGCTTCAGGCCTTTGTTGACGCACAACTCCAGCACGCCGGTGGTGAAGCGGTACGCGGAGATGCTCCCTGCCTCATACACAACACCACCATGCAGTCCCTCACCCGACACGTGGAATCGGCTTTGCATCTCCTCAGCGTTGTAGAGTTCGTACCGCGAGACATCTTCGTTGGGCATGGCTTTCCTCATCGCCTCGACTGCCTGTTTTGCTGCCTCCCACTGGGCAGGATCGTAGATCGCGTCAACGGTCTGGCAGGGTCTGCTCTCTGTTTCTTTGTCTTTCAGATGAGTCGCCGCGAAAGCATGAACGGCGCGGATGTTGGCGAGCTCAAGGCGCGCAATGAGGCATGCAGCCTCAGTACCGAGAGTAGTTGCGTGGTGGAGGAATGACCGGTATGACGCGGCTTTTGTGTGGCCTCCGTTGCGGCCTGTTGCACCAGATGTCACGGTGCGGGCCTCTAGCATTGTGATGTCAGGAGGTAATGGTGCATGTTGACAAGAGCTGGGGGTAGAAGGCGAGGTGAGAAGGAAATAGGCTACGGCAGCGCCCGTAATGCCACTTCCTATTATCAGGGTATCGGTCGTTAAAGGTGGCGATGGACTCGAAACACAGTTTGAGAGGAAGGAAGGAGGAGAGTGCCAATAGCTTTTGGTCGGGTTAGCTACAGGGAGAGTGACAGGAATGCGGGCTCGTTCGTCCATGGTTAATGTAGCTGTGCAGTCAAATCGAGATCGAGGCTATTCGCAACTGAGGCTCAGTCGAGGGTAATGATAGATGTGAGATGAAATCCACCGTGAGGTGAGGAAGCTCGACGAAGGGATGCTCGATTCTGGGACTTTGTGCAGTGGAACGACGTCAAGGATACCAGAAGAGCTCAACGGTGGTACTCGATTATATTGTGCGATGTTGTTAGACAGGTCCCATGCATCGGAGTGATTTCAGGGTGCTTTTTCGGTGTATTGTATGATATGGCATTTACGCAAGACATAATGATGTGCCACATCCATCCGGCAAGAAGAGCCCCGCGCTCACAAGTGAGATAAAAGCACATCTATGCGGGCGATGCGGTGCGGGGTCCGGGGATCTGATGGCCCGGATAGACATGCCCGTTTGGGCATTGATGGTCCACCGGTAGCCCGCCGGCGATAACCGCGATACCGAATAATCGATTGTTTCCTCTGGATTTCAATTATTTGCCTTCCGTTTCCGTGTCTAGGTTGTCGACTAAATGTAGCAAGCAATGTTTTCTTGAGTCCCATGGAACGATGGCCACGACTTTGGTCTGGACGAGCCGTGGCTCAGAGATACATGACTACCGGAGTGAATAAACCGGTCAGTAGCTTTGCATGGTACATAAGAAGGCTATTATTCCCTTGGTACGACTAAGAGCAAAACACGAGGCCGCGTGGCCGAGGATGTCACACCCACAGGTTTCGTGGTTTTCGATCTCTGCCGTCAAGCTGCCATCCTTCTTTGCTTACGATCAAGCTTGACAGTTTCCAAAATAGCACGTATGACATTAGAATGTCGCAAATCTTGCACGACATGTATCACTAATGGATGCTTTGTGTTCGAGAATAGCTGTGCTCAAGGGCATCATCCATATTGATTAATAGGTGAGAAATATCTTCTGAAAGAACGGGTTATGCCCATGTGGTTTGTGATATACTGTTCCTTTCAGCGGCTGTAGTTGAAATTACTGGATGAGGAGGAATTGACTGCGCTTCTGTCATCAAATGTATTTGCTAGCAACCCGAGAGCGAAGGCGGAGGGGAAGACGAATCCCGAAATTGCATTCAAATCTGTGGCAGTGTGCTTGACTTTACGATTTTGCTCTGGTCAACATGCCACATCATTCCTCTTTTCCAATCTACCCAGGCCAAGCTGATGTTTCTGCGTGGCCTCTTGTCTCCAAAGCCTTGGAGCGAACATCAGGGGTTGGAAAATCACAGATGTCGTTCAAATGTGCTTTTCGAATCATCTCTTTGCCGGTGTGGGGATCCAAAAGCTTTAAACTACCTTCATTCTACAGCAAGGCATCTCCGGTCTGTGGATACAAATCTTATGGAGAAAGCCGTTGTACTTTAAGTTTCCATTCACACCACTATACCATTTCAGACCCGTGCTGTTTGCACTCAACCATAGTAGTCCGTCTTGGAGTAAACTATTGATCCATCGAGACAAGTTCGAGAATTCCTTTGGCTATCTCTGAATTCATAGGGGATTTCTAAGAATTTACCGCCTCCAGTCCCCTTTGACTATTCCGGCCATCTTGCTCAGTAACAAGTTCCAGGGTCTCGAACGCCATGCCAACTCTGTTTTTCACGGGGAACAAAGTAGCACTTCCAAGTGCCAAAGACGAAACTCACAGCATGCTCATTCTCATGAATTATACGCTAGAGATGGTGGAAGCAGCTGATATCTTGACCGGAATGCGAACGAGGAGCTGTTATATGGCAGACGACGAGCCTTCTTTCTCGAAATCACTCCCTACTCCCGACTTGACTCCCATCGTAAATCACAACGAGAAAACAAAGAAGAACAAAAAGAGGAACTCCAAAAAAGACAATACCAACTCTCTTGAGAAGGCCGGACAGTCAGTCCTCAATCATCCCTCAGGCAGAAACAAGCTGGTAAACTGCCCCTGCAGCATGATGAGATGTAGGAAGGGCATTCGATTGGCTCCCTCAACGATGGATGTACATCTTCGGGCCGACGAAATTAGGCAGAATGGTCAAAAGATGGACCAGCTATGTTCAACGTGCGCCAAGTCAAACCGGTCGTGCTATAAATGGATTTACGCCTCATGCGATACCTGCTGTCACGAGCCAGAAAGGGGCATTGGGTATTTAGGGGGTTAGAGTGTCTAGGAAGACCTGAGATATGGCGCTAAGCACCGGTGCCCACCTATAAGAAGGCCAGCTCCCCAGTAAGTAACTGGGAGAAGGCCAGAGATGAATGCAGTCATCAGTTTACACCTATCTTGCCGTTGACCTTCTCACTTCGTACCGCAGCCCCTGACACCTGCCTCCGGAGAAAAGAAGCATGTTCCCTCAATGATAAAACATTGAGCTCTGGAGCGGGCCAACCGACATACGACAGTGATAGTGTAAGTGAGGCCAGTGATAAGTTGAGAGTTGATTCTCAGTGTATCGGCGAAGATTCAGACTCTTGCCTCAGTTGAATTCAGGATTGGATTTAGGGCGGTGGACTGCAGTATCCTAGCTTGGGTAAAGTCCGTGAACCATTCCCGAGGCGAGAGTCTAGCGAATTAGCAAGTCAAAAAAGAGCGCAATTGCTATGTCTATTGAGAAAAGGTTCGGTGCCAGTGAGGGCTTATGACAACAACGTCCCTGGTGAAGCGTACAGTAGGGCAGGCCTAGTCTTCTCAAATCGGGCGAGTCGGTGTGTTTATTCCACAACTTTTGTTCTCGGTTTTTGCTTTTCCAACGTCGATAGAACCACTACACCATGATTCTGGTTTTTTTTTTCATCTTTCTCCGATGGGGAGATTGTTTGGTTCGCAAAACGAAAAGTTCGGGCGAAGTAAGTATTCCTGCTCCAAATCTAGGCGTCTCCGTTCCTTTGCTGTTCAGCATAAAGCTCCGTCAATTCTTCTCGTATAAGCTCCCCGATTTTGAATATTTGATTCATACTTCTGGTCATTGTTTCCATCGTGAATCTCCATCAAAACGAGACTCAAACATCTGCTGCTTTCACACTTTCAGTCGCGCCACATCAACTACCCTACCGTTGTTGTAGTAGTATACTTGGATACCCTTGAATACGAGACCGGTATCTGAAGAGACGATCCGATGATTCTTTCGATCCAGAACCTTCTGGTATGTAATCTTGAGATGACTCCTGAAGTCGTGACAGAAGCGATTGCAGACTACCACCGTCAGGCGGCGGCTGCATCCGCCCTGCGAGCCCTAGCAGCTGCCGATGCCAAAACCGGGCCCGGCAACCACGACTCGCCGCGTTCGAAATCTTCCAGCATCTCCTCCACCGAAGCTGTTGTAAGATGTCGGTCCTCTACTGCCTCTGCCTCGGCCGATTCCGCCGCCTCCGTCAGCCCCGTCGCTCCCTCCGCTTCGATGCTCCCAGCAGGCACCAGTCAATCCCCCCAGGATCCTAAGACCGCAATATCACCCCGAAGACGTCTTCCTTCTGAGCCGTCTATGCCCAGAATTCAAGACTTCCGTCCCATTAATAGAGCATCGCGGGATCCGGTCCTGGTGATGGCCGATGCCTCTCAGCCTCAAGCTTCGCAGGAAGCAGCGTGGGCAAATGCCGGTACAGAACCCAGGAACAAGGTCTTCTGTGTCTGCAAAGTGTGCAAGTTGAAGCAGCCTGCGAACGGCAAATGGGTGTCAAAAAAAACCAAGAATGAGCACGAGCATGCCGATCTAATCGAGGAGAACGGAGAGAGGCTCTACGGTGAGGACAGGTGCCAGAGATGTATATCGCGCGGGTTTCACTGTTTCGAATGGTCGGAAAACTCTACAGTGTGTGGTAACTGTGTCCGACATAAGGAGAAATGTTCCTGGAGGGGAGAATCGGCCAGGAAAAGGGATGTGGAGAGGCGCCAGCATCAGGCTGAGCGCGCTGCACGACTTGCGCAACAGAGTAAGACGCCTTTCCCCAACGACAACCAAAATGCTGTGCAGCAGCCCACACTCAATCAAAAAGAGCACAGTGCTAGGCAATCTTTCTCAAACGGCAAAGAGGAGAATCGGGACACAATACCAAGTCGGAGATCAAGTGGGAGCCAGACGGCCGGTGAGGCTTCGGTTTCCTCCTCTACTTACAAGCGACGGCGGACGAACTCTTCTGCCTCTACAGGCTAAGCTTTTCTTCAGACCTCAAGACGGGTTGAGAGGGCAGGAATGGCCAAGCGCAAGGGACAAGTAGCAGTTGAGGAGGATTAGGTGGGTTTGAGGAAGATCGGAGCCCTCAACGACACTGCAGCTCCCCATTGACATAGATATTTCTGTGTTTGATATTGTTGTTTCTAGTTTTTTTGGCCTTCTCAATTCAGTAAAAGAGGCGTCTGTTTAAAACTTAGTCTATTGGACATGAAAATTCCCCACGATAGCTCGTATGATATTCAATTAATGTTGCCCACAATTGATCACGGCAGATTGTAGTCATGAGTAGCGTCTACAAAGCTAAGTGATAGACCCTGCTGATATGTAATCGTGTTGTGATCGAGCCATCGGCCAGTCTCTGCTCCTGAGTCGGCCTGCGAGATAAATGCCGCGTTACAACTCCCAAACTCGCATAATACTGGATAGTAATATTAAAGTAGGCGGCCGTTAGCTAATCATGACCGCTCTTTTTTTCGTTGGCCTTGCTGCCTTTTCCGCATGCAAACTAAAGCAGGCCATCAAGCATCATGAAAATAATCACTGCTTCTCGTCCTGAGCGTAGATGAAATTTGCACCTGACAATCAGTTAGAATTTGCACAGACAGCAGAAGGGCAACCTCTATCTCAACTCACCCACTGCAACGAGGCCATTCTCCTTAGCCCACTTCTGTACGCCTCGTCCTTCCTCGCCTCCCCAATGCTTGCGCTCCTCTGGCTTTGACAAATCCAGCTTCTCCTTGGTCCCGTTGGCCGGTACCCAGGCGGTGAAGACATAACGGTGCTTGCCCGTCTGGGGTGGTGGCCCGGGTGGCTTGTACTCGACGACATCATCCAGATGCGCCGGCTCGATGCCTACAGAGATCGTAGGGGAGCTACTCGTCGCGATCCAGTGACAGAACTCCGACCAAATAGGGTTGTCGCGCGTGGGGGCGTCAGGGTCAGTCAGGGTGAGGACATAGGTCGTGGCGATGACGCTGCTGGACATTGACGAACCCTTGACGAGGGAGACTGAAGGCGCAGATTGGAGTTTGGCCGGCTTTAGGGTGTTGCCAAGATCAGCCACGTTGGAAGAGGACCACTCGGCTGAGAGGCCGATGATGGGCTGGAAGTCATCCAAGACCGTGGGGATGACCTGGGCGTTGAAAAGCCTGCGTCGCATTAGCACGTTGCCAGATGAAACAAGCGTCGATGTACATTACTCTTCATGAACTCGAGTCAAGTCCGCATCGGTCTTGAAGACGATTTGATCCTCGCCGGTGGGAGCAGCGATGGCAGTGGCGCATAGGGCGGCCACAGTCAGGAACTTGCTTGCAAGGGAGCCCGCCATTGTTGATGCTGTTTTGCACATAGGCCGCGGCGCCCAAGACAACTTGTGGTGGGTAGGTGGGATTGAAACGGTGGGGATTGCCGTGGGCCAAGTAGATGCTAAGAGGACTTGGAACCGAGGATTAAGACCACAAATGTTTGAGGAGAAGAAACGAAGCGTTAGTGCACCGGCTTCGCAGGGAGGAGATTGACCATCAAATGCGTGTTGGTGATGTCATGCCGCTGCGCTCTGGCGTGCTCTCGCTTGCCCCGCCCCGAACCCCCTGTCTCCGTTGCGCAACGGACGGGGGCCGGCGCCGTCCTAAATGGGATGGGTCTGACCACGGCAACTCTATTTCGGCCGCTCACATCGTTGCCCTTTAAATTTTGACCCAAGAGTGTTTCCTGCTTTCACCTCCCCTTATTGGTTTGATCTTCTACCTATATATGTGTTACAAGTTTCTGCAAATTTTCTGTTGCCAGGTGTAGGACCAACATTGTACGAAGCTATCTTCGGCTGAGTCCATGCCCGCTATATGAATATAACGTGAACAACAGAGTTTGGTAATCACGATGTGCTAGTAGTTGACCATCGAGACAAGATGGCTTGAGAATTTCGTTTAGTCTCGGCCGTTTCTGCACCTGACCCTTAAAGCTTGCAGTTGGCTCAATGTTACATCAGCCGACATCTGCACGGTGTTGCGCTTGCTGCACGCCCAACATAGAACACTACCACGACTGTCGACAAGCCGAGCCGTTAAAAATAACGATGGAGTCGATACATAAGCGATGTACATGGTGATCGCCTTGTGGTTCTAGAAGGAAGAAAAAAGAAGAAGAAAAAATGGATTAGGCATGTCAATGTTATAGTTGAGATAATTACTTCGGGATTGGTCTGAAAGCTCCAGTGAAGTAGAACCCAGATCCAGACACATGTTCACCCGAGGCCTAGTCCAACTGCAAAATAATGTCTCGTTAGTTGCAAATCAACGATGAGCCTTGAATGTTTCTTGAAGCTGGTTCTTAAGTCAGTTCCAAGGTGATAGTTGACACGAAATAGCCCTAATGATTGAAAAGCGTAGCCCCCCACGCAACCACAGACGGCTTTGGTTGATGCAACAGAAACCATCGCTGGTTGAAGCCAAAAACAAAAACCAGTTCGCAATAGTTCTCAACTACCAGGTCTAGGCTTATGCATAGAAACAAAAGAAGGAAAGAAGAGATTGACAAAGTTTGCTCTGCCATCCTACACCACTGGTTGTTGGTGGACGTCGACGTGAGAATGGGTACACACTTTACCTGAATATCTTAGTGTTTCTCTCTGCAGACACTTTCGCGGTAGAAGCCAGAAAGCAGATAGATCCACATGAGAGTCCTCAGCAAAAATGTTTTTTTGCCAGAATTCCAACTGTGTCAGACGAGCATTCCACGGCCTTTTGCCCCGTACTGGTGGTGGATCCAGCGTCCAAGCGCTCGATGAGAGGACCCAAAAGCCGTAGCATTGCCCTCTTTGTCTGGCGCCACTCATCACACATCATCGTATCACGGCCTAGATAATTCTGCTGCCTGACGGCCCACTCCTTGCATGCGCATAGCCTCGCCGGCGATGATTGGTAAAATGTCCAAGGGAGCAGAACTCTCCTTATTCTTGCAGCTCAGACGTTTTGCTGTGAAGCGGGTGCACTGATGAGAGGCATGACTTACTATCTGTCCTCTGTACTATGGTAAGCAAATACTAAGAAGTTGACCTCGATCCGCCTATAAAGGGCGAGTGCGGGTTTTGCAAGCGCCGTGACCACAGGCTCCGGTAATCTGTTGGTCGCGGCTAAGAGCAAGGTTTTTGGAACTCGCAGTACAGCTCAGCCGGGCGTAGTCAATATGGCTTTAGGTTGCCGCTTTCCCGTTTGACCACGACATTCAGATTTGTTTCGGACTTGGCCAATAGAAAGACAGATGGACTCTTCCGATAACTTCCCGGTGAGTCCAATTGACGGGGCCAACGCTCCTGAAGAAAAGTGTCTTCCAAAGTCATGTGTGCACTGTGCAGCAAACGATCCGTCAACAACTCAACCTAGACCCCATCATGATTCAATCTCCATGGTTGCGAAAGTTCTTTGCTCGCCCCGCCGCACCCATTAATTCTCACCGATGGACCTCTGCCGATTAGTGATTGGCAAGTCTACTACTAATTCCTCCGAATTAGTGTGCTGCGAGTCGAATCCTCCAAAAGTCTGAAAAGGGGGGAGGGGGGCATTCTGGTTCTTTCAAGGCTGACTTGACTAGCTGACCAGTAAACGTCGACCTCCACCACAGAAACGGCTGTGCAGGGCGAGTATCGCCCGACGACTTAGGAAAAGAATCCCATGGCTCACGAACCCCCCCCATCTACGTCACTCCCAACAAACATGGTTCCATACCCAAGACGACCAATGCATCCAACACCAAAACCTCGGGTGAGGAAAGGAACTTGGGGCTGGAGGGGACCACGGCTGAAATGCCGATCATGTCACAAACGAGACACCCACAGCCCACAGTCCAAACAGAAGCCTGCTGCACATGCTGTTCAGGGTTGTATAGGGTCTGCCTGCGACTGCGCGGCCAACCGACCGACAGTCCACGTGGATGGGGATCGACGACACAACCAAATTTCACTGCCCTGTCAGCCGGGGCTTTGTTTTTCACTATCTTCTTGCCTAGCTTCGCTGGAGGCAACCATATTTATGCTTTTGGACCCGGAATAGTGCTGATGCTGCTGGAGAAATCTTAATAGTGTAATGTGATGTATCAGGGGGGGTTGGAGTTACTTCTCCATCCCGTCTCGTCCCAACTTTGAGAACTCTCTTCCTCCCTTCTTTTGACAGCTTCTACTCATCCCTTGAACAACTCATCGTCTTCACAGCGTTGCATCAAATAGACGATATGGCTTCCGTCGCGTCGTGTTCGTCGATGATTGTGGCGATATGGACGTCGTTGAGTCGATGCATCCAGAGGAGGTTCTTCCGTGTCTTTGCAGTCTGCTTCATATTCTTCCTCGGCCTTGCTTTTCACCTTACTCATCATACCCAACATACCCATCACGAGCCGTTCGAGGCCCCGATCACGAAGCCCATCGTTCATGGAAACCCGGTGGACGGTTTGCCGGAACCCTCCTACGCTCTGAGCCCTTTCCCTCATTCCCCTCAACAACCTCCAACAAACGGCACCGCTGCTGAACCCCCGAAACCCTGGCTTGCGGCAGTCATCTCCACGGCATCAGACGCTGAGCGTCGGATGCTTATCCGGTCAACATGGATGAGAATGTTTGAGGACGTGCCCTTCGACGGACGCTTTGTGGTATCGAACCCGGGGCCGCAGTGGACTGAAGTGGTGGCCAACGAGAACCGCACCTTTGGGGATATGATTGTGCTCGATCACATTGCCGAGGACGATGTCACTGCCAACACCATTAAGACACTTGAGTTTTACAAGTGGCTCGTCGACAACGACGTCAAATATGAGTTCATCTCCAAAATGGACACCGACCTGTGGCTCAACGCCCGCGGATTCTGGGACCGCTTTCTCTCGCCAAGGCTATCGACGGATGTTGCCACAGGGATCCAAGAAAGCACAGTTCAGAAGACGGTTATCGGCGAGCTATACTACTCCCCGACCTGGGACCTCGTCTTCCCCCACGGGGCTATGTACACCGTCACATGGGACATGGTACAGCTCTTGGTGCACCTTCAGGGCAAGCACCACGTGATTACAGGAGAAGATATGGCCATTGCTACTCTCATGCTGAATGGGCGCGAGAGGGCCAATTTTGTCAACTTCAGGGGCACCGAGAAGTTCGACTACGACGAAGAGGACGCCCAGCATGACGGTACAGCATGGGCGAGAAGGAAGACGCACCCTGACGCCATACAGCATGCACTAGTCGGCGAGGAGGCCATCGCGGTTCATCAACTCAAGGACGAGAACCTATGGTTCAAGGTCGCCGACTGCTTCGACGAGAAGGGAATCAAGCCGGCGCCTCAGACTTTGCAGTCGGAATCTGAGTCTCAGAAACCCATATCAGTGCAGTGGCATGACTTCTGGTTTTGGATGGGGATCTCGGACCGCTACGACGCAAGGTTCGAGAGAATACCAGACATTTTGTGGACCAGAGAGGGCGGGCACTGGATATGTGATGGGATATGGGACATGGGAAAAACCAAAACGGGATTTACGATGGGACAAAGCGACTAGATTTCTGCTTCCTTTTCCTTTACATTAAAGATATCCAATACCTGCATTAATCAAGTTAACAGCACTTCTTTGATATACCACGGTGCCGAGACCGCGACTATACCGCCCGTAGATGAACTGACCTGGAGGTGGCATGTCACCATTCTAAGATCTCCCCCGTGCATATGGCCATTTTCACACAGTACTTCTTCTTGGTAGCCGAAGCAAGGCCTCGCACCCCGCCATCACGCGACTCATTGTACACAACGAAGGCTTTCTTCCAACCCCAGCCCCCGAGCACCCCTATTGCCAAGGTCGTCGCTCTGGGGCCTGTTGGGTTCCAGAGCCTGGGCGGTAAGTTAGTAATCCTCGGCGTTGGTCCTGATGGCGAAGCAACTCGGTGAAGCTTTGGACGGCCCAAAGGCCGCGTTGGGGTGTAGGGGTCATTTCCTGCTGCCTGGTAGCAGCCCGTGCGATACTTTGAGACACTTTATAAGGCCCACTTCAGGAGACCGGCGATAAGCCTCATACACATGAACGCTGGCTCCAGCAGCGGCACCCGAGGAAGGGGCCGCGTGGCCTATTAGAGGGACAAGAATCCGTAGATATTGGGTTTGATGTGCGCGTGAAAGTCAGCAAGCTTAGGTTCATTAACGACAGCGGGCCAGCCGGAGGGGGACGCCAGCAATGGGTGCTAACTAGGTTGAAGTGGTTGACGTCGTGCTTCTTCTCTAGCTCATTGACAGTATCTTTGTGTGTCTTGCTTGATTGATGCATCGGTTCTTGACATAATCCGCTTTGTATCATCCGCGTTGGACAAATAGGCGAGGGCATTAGTGTTGAGTTCGTTGGATCCGGGTGTCAGGCAGCGACCAACAGGAAGGGGGTGAGATTGCGTGAATTGACGAGTTTGTCTCATGAGCGACTATGGGCGTAACCAATAGGCATGGACTGTTAGGGCTAGAGAGCGCTGTTAAATGTCATTCTTCAAGCTACGTTCGCCCCGGTCATCGGTCATGAGGACAATAATCGAGGATGTGATGCCTGGCAATGAAAGTCTAAGCCTCTGTACCGGATTTCTGCTTGCAGGATATAGAATAGCTCAACAAAGGTAGATCCAGGATTTACTCATTAAGACCTTTTAGTTTCTGGTTTTCCGTGTCTTGCTATGTCTTCCACTGCGGCAGTGTAAGCATTTTCCCCGATTAATTAATGATAGTCAAAAGGTAATGACTGTTTGTCTCCGTGGGGGAAGCCGTTGTGGTTCTTCGTTTGGGCCACTAGCTAGCCTAATCGCTGAAGCATGAAGAGAATGGCGATGAGCTTCTTGTCAGTATGGCATTGATCAGATCGGTAACGGTCAATTCCAGGCAGCTCGTGAATTGATCATCCGAGAGTTGGAAACACCAAAGGGAATGGACTCTTATCTGGAAGTGCTAATCAATTGATTCGAGGTCACCGAACGTCAAAGACAATTACAAAGGGTACCCGAATTAGGAGATTGTATGTGAGCATATCGATGAAAACCCTGGAATAAGCAGGCTGCGCGCATATTCTACCGCCGCTTCAATCTTGGCTTCGAATCTCGCCGTTGGCCAAACAGAATCTCTACCGACGGACGGTGGAACGGACCTTGGGAACCTTATGGAAGACCTCGAACGTCCGGGAACCTGCGGCCGGCGTCGCGGGCCACTTCTGATGTTTGGTGGAAATCAGCAAGGAATGCCTTGGGCCCGCTATGTCGTTGGCGGCGCGGGACTTCTTCATTTTAAACAACCCTAGCGCGTGTTTCTGATTGGCCGGCCCCAAGCCCACAACCGCAACCAGCAGACTCTGCAACCCAAACCCTCGTTTCCGTGTCCCATTCCACCACAGCTTGAGCGCAATCTGTTTATAATCAACTCATTCTGTGTGATACGGCAACAATTCAATCTGGTCTGGTGGTGTAGTTGGTTATCACGTCAGTCTAACAGCTTCTGAGGTTACCCTCGTTAGCCTGGGAACACTGAAGGTCTCCGGTTCAAGTCCGGGCTAGATCATATTCATGGGCGATTGGTTTAGTGGTATAATGACCGCTTAGCATGCGGTAGGTCCTGGGTTCGATTCCCAGATCGTCCAATCTTTTACACCTTTTGCACCACTGTCAAAGTCTTTTTAGGTTGGCGCGAAAGCATCTAGTGAGTGAGTTGGTGCTGCTGGGGCGGCAGTGAGCTGTCATGTTCATGGTTGGATCTTTTTTCATGTGCTTGAAGCCTACAAGCAAAGGGACCGTCTCGGTTTCAACATCTGATTGAATGTGCGCCGAGCGCAGAGGCAAAACATAGGTTGAGACACCGTTCGAACAACACAGAAGCACGTTAGCTTATACCGTAGCGTCAAGATGGTCTTTTCGTACTCTTGGTATTTTCTTCTTAATCTTAAATACAAGAAGTTAAGGCAGTCAGTCTCTTGGATTATGTGATGATTGATATCAGCATGAGCTCAGATCATCTTACCCCCAACTTTTGGCGTTGTAATCGCGTCACCAGGTGTCATCTGGCAAATCGAATTTAAGAGGCCATTTTTGAAGTCACACTTAGCCAGATTTACTCTTGGCCACGCAACTCAAACGGTGTCGCTCTTGAGGCCAATTCATTCTTGCAAGACATTCTCGCAAGTATGATACCTACTTTGCCCGTCCACTTAACACGCAACCCGAATAAAATAGCATTTGCAGAGAATTTAGATATTTTATATTGATTTCCGTTTGCGGCGAAGAGGCAACGGAAGAAGACGATAGCGACGATACTATGTCATGAAGCGGCAGCGACACCACCTCTAAACCGAGTGACTAACCTTCGTTTTTTCTATACACTTTCGCCAACGAAAAAGGCGCGAGTTTTGTATAAAGCCCAGGTTCCATCTACGAAGAGCATTTGATGAAAATGGTCTAGAAACGTATCAGAAGATGACGGTCCAGGCTCATGCCCCTCTAAAGTCTTGGGGACTGGCCTAACATCGCGTGGCTGGCGGGTACAGAAGCTGATGAATGCCTAGGCTCTCATTTCAGCCATCAATCTGGAGGGGGTGCTGCCCAACCGCACCACCGGTCCCGCTCCGATAAATACTAATTCACTATTGACATTTCTTTTCACGGGAACGATTACGTTCAAAGACGACAACTTCAGGGGCCAGGAGAAAGAACTGCCCAACAATTATAAGATCCTGTATGAGGGGGGTCGAATCTAAGTACTGAGCGCCAAATGTGGCATGGAGAAGATGGCACTGGCTGTCAAGTTCAAATATGTCTGCAAACAATGTTTTGGGTGCATGTTCTGGGTTCAGACCGAACCCTAAGTGGGCGTTTCAGAAATTTCAACCAGATTGCTTTATTCTCAAGCAAACACAATTGAGCGCTAGCCAGATTGTGTTAACAAAGATTGGTTGGATATTTCTTAGCTCGCCGACGAGCGGTAACTGATGCTTCTTTACAATATGGAGAAATCGCACGGCATCTCTGGGCTCGCTCCGCTGAAAACGTCTTCTTCCATGGGCAGTACTCAGATCCCCACAATGCATCAAAGCCTTGAAGGCCCTCTAGGCCAACTAATTATCATCGCCAGACTCTTGAGGAGAGCTTATTATCCAATCATTGCCGGCAATCATTCGGATGGAAATGGCCTCGATTAGAGATCTTGAATACAAAGCTGTCAAGGATCTGACATCTCTTGCTGGTGTGCCCTTGATGATAGCCTCAAGTACAAGAGGTATGAAGCCAATGAGCTGAAAACCTTCTGAGGTTTCCGCATATCGATACTCAAGGTGGATGGATAGTTGCCCGCATTATGGACTGGAGGATCAGAAAGCTACTCAAAGCAGGTCTGGAACAATTATGAAGATGCCCGCGGAAGACTTTGATCGTGACGACGACAAGATTTTCCGCACGATATCATTCTTTAAAAGCACCGGGGTTCTTAAAGACCTACTGGTCGTTGAGGGAGGCCAAGGAGGACCAGGCTATTTTTAATGGGTACCGGCATGTGACCCTATATCATAGTTGATAGGCCATCCCCGCAAGCTAATACATGGAGTAGCTAAAGTTCTCCTGAATCAACCCATGTCGAAACACTATATTTCTGAGAGCATAGATAGAAGTGAGAAGATCTACACCGTTCACCGGGCAATTTACTCTATATTCTTCGAGAGCGGTATAAGGACTGGAATCTCGCCAAGTCGGAAATCTTCAAATTGACATTCGAACTAGTTTGCCTTCAACTTCCACGTCCGTTACTGTGTCCCCTAATTATCAAAAATGGATTCAGTTCAAAGAGCATCTCCGCACATGACAACACTGCAGCGCAACTATCCAGAGCGAAACACTATGTTCACCTTGACAGCGTTGATTGAGTTTGTAGAGTTGTTTAGGGAACCTGGAGTCCTGCTGTGGCAACAATTCCTTCAGAACGACGCTATGCGGCTTCTTATCGATGCAGAGAAGATTCCGAGTCAGTTTAAGACAAATCACGAGATTAGGACAGAGATACACGTCAGCATGAATATTATTCTGCAATACTTCGGAATTGTTCAACGAGAGAAGACAAGTGAGCGTTCCGATGAGATTCCCGAATTATTCGATATCGTGCGGAGAAATTGAAGAGCTCAAAGAGTTCAGTGATGCCGACAGAGTTTGGATGAAGGACGCCTTCGCAGACCGCGCCAACTCTCTGCTTCGAGCCAACGACTTCAAAGGTCCCAGCTAGATTTACTAGGAATGCCAAGAAATGCTCACCAGAATCATTTCCAAAGTTTCACATCATTTTGCATTTGCAAAACTTGCCCATCAAATGGCTTACTGCAGCATGTGCCGACACGACTTTGAAGAAGCGATTCAACTTGCCTGAAAATGCCATCGTTCTGATGGAACGGGTCGATGACAGATTGGTTGTTCTCCGATATCAATCGGATCTGGCATGTACTCTGCTCCACAGCAGTGCAGTGCATTGCAAGGGCCATTGGATTACCTTGAGAGAATTCTCGCTGATCGAATGAAGGTGCCGGACAAATACAGCTACCTCACTCTTCAAATCCAGTGTGCCATGGGAATGATTCATGTTTGATTTGCAGCGATCGAACAATTCTGGGTAGGTGTGGGTGCGCATTTCATCCCGTTCCTTTACCTCGGGAACTTACTAAACAGATCAACCGTAGGTATCAAATCGAAGACGCCATGCAAAAGGTCAAGGGTAAGCCAGGCAAAAGCGTCTGGTCCAATGCCACGACAAGGGCCAAGTAAGTCTCCAGACCATGACAGCTCGGTATGAGACAAAGGTTCCAAAGTACACATAAATGCTAGCGCGGTAAGTACGAGGCTGCTTTGGTATGACGATATCAATGTTGTCGAGGAAGCCACCTGTGCTTCATTCGACCATTTGCGGCCTGTTTTCGGGGGATGAAGGACAAGAATGGGTCCATTGAAGTACGTATCATAGACAAGGTCAATTGGTGGCAATTCTGAGTCTCAGTGCGTTGCAATCCGTAGTATTCGGCGGGCAAGCAAATGCCTACTTTGCTCGCATATGGCTGACAGCTCATAGGGATTGGCCAAGAGGTGTGGCGCACCGATTCTGAGGTCTGGATTCCCAGATGCAGTCATGTGAGTCCTTTTTAAAGCAGTTGCCCCGACGGCCCCATTGCTCAGCTACAAGAGATCCTTGAGAGGTGCTGGCCAACGATGGTCTTAATTATTGATTCAGCTCCATGAAGCACTCACGTTCGACTTCTTACCGAGGACAGACCTCAACTTCACGTGGGACTAGGTGCAAAAATCAGACCACGTCTATCAGGGGTGCTCCCTGTGGACCCTTGTCACAGCAAGTCAACCGCAATACCCCATGCGAAGAAATTCGTGTTCCGGAACAGAAGGCGCCAAGTCATTTCCCACGATGCATTGAACTTTTTCATACCCTCAGCTGGGTCATCGCTTAGAGCAAATGCAACCTCAAGGGCGGAAAACCCTTGTCAGCCGTTGTGCCGCTAGTCTCAACTCAACCGGTGCTCCGGGAGGGAGGCTTGATTAGACGCCATGATGCCGAAGGCTGGATTGGGTGGGATGGATCAGATAACGGCCGATGGGAGCGAGGCGGATCTGATAAGATAACTTGGCACTCCAGCTGAAAGTGTAATTGTTAGCGCCACGCCGAGTCGTTTTGGTGGCGTTGTCGCAACACCACCAAACCGAATGGAGGAGATGCGTGATTTTACTTTCCTAATTAGCTTTTATTGAAGCATCATGAATACTCCAGAGCGCCTCGATGTATCCAACACCTGAAATAGTGCTGAGCACGGAGAGGGGTAAGTTGTAGCACTCTGCAGAATAAACCTTAAACCCAGCTGTTGGTGGCAAGCAAGAGCCAGTTCATGACTTGACATAGATGGACCGCACATGTATGAAAAGGGCGCGTTGAGCAGGGGTCAGACGGCCTTTTGCTAGCTCGGTTTCGTTCTCGTCAAGGGTCAAGGTTACAATCGTCCCGGCCACTTGGAAGGCTTGGGAGGTGGAAGTCAAGTCCAGTTGACGGCGAGGCCGCATCCATCACATCTTGACCAAATGTCGACCAGAGCCAGGGTGCATTTAGCGCAGCGGGGTGAACACGAAGATGCGAAGAGGCTTGGGATGCTAGGAATGAGGATCTGATAACTTTAAACGCATCCGGAGAGGGTCCAGATTTGGCGCTAAAGAGACCATATGGTCGGAACGTCATCAGCAAGTCTTGTGGACTAGTTGGTTAATACCAACAGGGCCGCACCAGTAACTACTACGGTATTATCAGGCAAAAACGAAACATCGCTGACAAGTCTTCGTGACTTTATCTGCCACCATTTTTTTAGCAGCAGTATTCTGCGATTCTGGTGAACTCTGAATACTTTCTGACCACTGAAGGCCACACCTGTCAGTTGGAGTGATGGCATGTATCTATTTGTTACGTGGTAGGGATTTTATACATACCCCTACCAATATAGTAGGAGAGAGACCCTTCTCGTAGGATTTCTCCCGGCTGGTGGGGAGACATCTTCTGTCAGGCGAAGGCGTTGCCTAGACCAGAAGGAGACACCGATTGATAATGTGACGGGATCGAGTAGTTCGATAATCCCAACTCATGCAGTGCTGGGGGGGGGATCTCCTGAATTCCATGCAGTGAATTCCGTAAGACAAGAAGCTGTATATAAGGTGTCGTTGTTTCCTCGGGGAGGAACACGAGGCTATCCTCAAGTCTCTAAAAAGGTCGCTGCGCTGTGCTTGTCTATCTCGTAACTTGCCGCATCCCCAATTTAGTTCTTTCTACTAGACTATTTAGTTCACGCCTTCTTATTCTTCTTCAACCATTGGTCAAGATGGGTTACGCGATATTGCCCGCGCTGATCCCAGACATCGAAAAGGTGTATGATTCCTACTTCAAAGCCTTCAATGGTGACGCTATGGGAGACATCATGGTCAAGATCCTGTTCCCGAACGGGGTTGACTCTGAAGAGTTCCGCAAGGCACACACCGCGGGCACTCTCTCGTGGTGGCACCACAGTGAGTGCCAATACACTTACAAGTGCGTCAACACCGATACAGGTGAGATTGTCGGCATGGCTTTGGGCGACATTTACCTCAAAGAGCGCAGTGAAGAAGAGCGCAAAAACCATGGGGTAGGCTGGCTTGAGGGAGCGGCGAGAGAGCGCGCCGAAGCTGTTCTCAACCCTCTTCACGAAGCCAGAGAGAAGCTGTTTGGCGGACGCCGGTACATCTGTAAGTCACGAAAGATCCGAAAAGTTTTGCTTGCGCCGAAGACTGATCTTGTTTACCACAGACACCCATGTTATCGCCGTCGACCCGAAACACCAAGGTAGAAAGGCCGGTGCTCTATGGTGTAAATGGGGGATGGATCTCAGCGACAGCCTGGGGATCCCTCTGTACTTCGAGTCATCTCCCTCGACCTACAAGCTATACGAGAAGATGGGCTACGAGACCCTGGACGAGAAAATCGTTCACAAGGCGGAGCTGATGGGCACGCCTGACGATATCGAGGTGCCCCTGATGGTCAAGATGCCTGCTTGTGCCGGGGGCATGACTTTTAAGGAATGGCGCGCTGCGGGATACCCTCCCTTCAGCGAGGTCAAGAGAGTTCCAGCCACTCCCGCCGTCGATGTCGCGTCGGTCGAGAATAAGGTTGGCAGTGGGGTTGTAGTTGCCGAGGTCCAGGTTCAGGAGGTGCTGGTCTAAGGAGCTGGAGGCACATGTGGGTGGTGGCGTTTTAGTGTGGGCAACAATACTTGATTGATGACTCGGATGATTCCCCTAATTGAGTTAACGTAACCAAGTTTTCCAATAATTTGTTGTATCAACAAAAGCCCAACAGCACTGTATGGAATGTTGTATGTACATGCAAGCTTTGTCATCGAGGGTCTCCTAGGGTCACTTGGGACCATGACTCGGCGCTAGGGTTGTTCAGTTTCGGTGCTCGGAGAGACAATCAAACTCCCTGTCTGGGATCAGGGTACTGGAGATACCAAGTCATGCGGTTAACGGATCCGTCGGTCACCGTTGGATCACCAAGAGTCATTCCTTGTCATTTGTATTTCTGGCACCAAGCTAATCACACAAGTACCTGGCACGAAGAAAACTACGTACAGGCAATCCAAACTACCTTAGTCGATAGCATAAGAAGCGAGGGTTATTCCAGCTTAGGCAACCCTTGTACGTAAAGAGAACAGACCATCGTACCAGAACCTCTCTCTGTGCTCTACACCCAATAGCATGGTTGCTTTGTTCCGTCCACCAGTTCGCGGTGTTTTCGTATCGGCCAGCTGGTGCTGTACCAACACCGGCAACAAGAGCCGGTCTCCCGTGCATGCGGATCGATGGAAGGGGGACTTCTGGAGAACGCAGTACAGCGCTCCTGGGTCTTCACACAGGAATCGTGGCTGTTTGAAGAAATGAATAAAATGCCGTACGATGACATACATACCAGATTAGGACGATGCCGAGGCCGGCACGAAAAGACCGAACAGCTAGCTGCCTTTTTCGAGGCCGCCCGCATGTCGACTACAATCATGCCAGAATTTGCTGACGCAGGGATCGCGTCGGCCGAAGCCACATCGGTGAATTCGCAGCCGATTCGTCCGCCGATAGGCGACGCTAATGAACGCTTTCCCCTTTCGATCTAATCAGATGCATCTGATAAGAATTGGTGATCTCCGTCTAATCTGATCCTGTCAAATTCACACACCCTCCCCAACCAATATTGCCGACTTGCCTTTCTCATTTCGTGCGCCGAGAGAGTCAAACCAGCACCTATCAACTTGAGATCTTCTGGTCATTTCTTGCACGCAACCTTTTCTTCGTCGCTCCTCCCCCCTCTTTGAAACCCGCGGGTTCCGGCTATCAGCCACCATGCTGAAGGTGCTGCGAAAAGTGGTCCTCTTCGTAAGACTCGTGGGATACACATTGCGACTCTACATGGACTTCATCTCACGATCCTACACGACAAAGAAAATACCCACTGGTCCTGCAGCAAAAGATGCTGAGCCGATCAATATTGTTGTCGTTGGGGCTTCTTTCGCCGGTTACCATGCCGCTCGAGTGATTGCAACTTCGCTTCCAGCAGACGGACCATACCGCCTCATTATCGTCGAACCAAACCGTCACTGGCAATTCACGTGGACTTTGCCTCGTTTTTGTGTCGTTGAGGGACATGAACACAAGACATTCATCCCCTATGGCCCCTATCTGCCGGCGGGCTCCGAGTCCATCGTGCGATGGGTTCATGACCGTGTCTCAACTATCACGGAGAAGACGGTAACTGTCCAAGGCACAGGCGAAGAGATCCCGTACTCTTATATGGTTATTGCAACGGGGTCCGGTGTTGGTATGTCATTACCATCACGAGTAGGCTCAACTAGCAAGGCCGAGGGAGTTCAGTTGCTGCAAAGCTTCCAGCAGCGTATCAAGGCCGCCAAGAATCTGGTTGTTGTCGGGGGAGGTGCTGCAGGTGTTGAGCTTGCCACAGATGCTAAAGATCAGTATCCGGAGAAGAACGTGACATTGGTCCATTCCAGAGATGCGGTCATGAACCGTTTTGGCCAAGATTTGCAGGTCGCAGCCCTCAAGGGGTTGAAGGATCTTGGCATCGAAGTGATCCTGGGAGAACGGACAACTACTGAGTCTCCCGTGGACGGCTTTGCTACCCTTCGTTCTGGCCGCAGGGTTGAATGCGACTTTTTGGTGAGTCTCGGTTTTTACACAAGAGTCTCTACTTCTTCAATTGCTCATACGTAAACAGGTCAACGCGATCGGCCAGCAACCTTCCTCTCAGCTTATCAGCGAGTTCGCCCCTGAGGCGATCGCTAAAACAGGCCGTATCAAGGTCAAGCCAACAATGCAGATTGACGTTGACTCGCTTCCCCACATCTACGTCTGCGGCGATGTTGCCGAGGCAGGTGTCACTAACCCGAACGCCCGAGCTGCTATGAAGCAGGCCATCTATGCTGCGGATAATCTGGTCTTGGCCCTCCAGGGTAAGAAACCTACAAACATTTACCAACACTACTGGGCAGATGGTGTTATCAAGTTAACCCTGGGTTTGGTGAGTTTTCACATACTGAACTGGTCGTGAAATGTCGTCTAACACCGTTGCAGTACAAATCCATAACGGCTTTTGGGATTGGGGACACGGAGTTGTTGTTCCACGCGAAGGAGAAGGATATTACTCTAATGATCGAGCGGGCTTGGACAAATATGGGAGCCAAGCCTTACGAAAACAAAGAGTACGAGTCTGGCTATGCTCAGAATTCAGTCGCTTATAAGGCTCTCGAGGTGGCCAACGAGACTGTGTAAATGGCAATCGATGGAGACATTCACCATCTAATAGACGTCATGCAGCTCCAAAATAATAGAGCCTGGGCCACTTGCGCAAACTCTTGGCATCTTGTCCCGGGGGCAAACATGGGTTTTCAAATGCCCGACGCTCCCCATCGGCGGACCTCCGTCGATCCGATGACGCGGCGTCTCCCCACATTCCGGGGACCGACTTCACCCCCTGCCAACCTCGAGAGGTAAGGCAGCAATGCCTCTGTCCCGCCAGACTTGCGTATCTGCCGCTTCTTCAAAGAAGCTAGAATCGATGCTATGGGGATTGGGGCGTGAAAGGAAGCTTATTTGAACCTCCTTTCCCTTTTCTCGGATAACATCCACAGTGGTGAGTCAATTGAACCCCGCCGGCCTCAGTAAGCGCCCCAGTATGCTGCACCGTTATGCTGCGCCCGCTCTCTCCGCTGCTTTCTTGGTTGCACTTCACGCCTACGGCAGTCTCACTGTTTAGGCTTCGGTTGTCTTGTTGAAATATCCTGCTTCAGGTTTAATTTACCAACTATTTTGATGAGGTGTCTGTGAATAAAGCCACTGGACATGGTATCGCCACTTCGACCGCGGCAACACAGGAATCTTAGGTTTGGCCGAGGCGTGTTCTTCGAGGTGTAGATAGGACGCAATGCGTGCCTCCTTTTGATATTCACACCTTTGGCAGAGAAAATCGGTCGCAACTTTTCGTCTTCTGACTTATAATTAGTTCTCGGTGTCGAATTTCTGCGGCTGTCAATTAGAATTAGGGATATATCAACAACAGTAACAGAACTATATATGAATGACAACAGAGGTAGAGACCAGAGGTTCAACAACTTAATAATATTCTGCCTTTCCCATTCTTCTGTTGATTGTGTATTGGTTCAACAGGCAAAACCCTTGATATTGTCATGCACAAGAATGGGTGTCTCAAAGGACATACCGTTCAATGCTTGTTGAGGATACGAACAGAATTGATCGCCCGAAAGGCACAGTCATTTTCTTTCTTTTCTTATTTCTTTTTATTTCTTCATTTTATTCTCGCGATATCTTACTCAACCTGTGGTTCATCTTAGAAGTGGGTTACACCTCGTCCAAGAATCATTAATGCGATTAGGCAAGAATCCAGCTTTTCTCCAAAACCTCCACATACAGGAATTGAACTTTCTTCCTCCTCCCTTCTCATGTCTTACTCAGTCCTGAGAATGTTGAATATTTGCGACGCTACCGAAAACGCCAAATCTATTGCCAAAGCTGAAACATCTTCCTCCACGCTGGGCCCTCAAAAGCTAACCATTATTGAGTTGAAAATACTCGTGCCTTCTGTTCCATTCGCGTTATACAAGATAAGAAAACATGCTCAGGGACAAAAACCATGGTTGTGTTTGAGATGCTGCTCACAAATGGGCTGTGTCTGATGATCAGCCGTTGAGTTCGCCATGCCTTACACAATTTCATAAACGTCTGCCCGCAAGTCTTTTGTTCAACTCTTTCCTCTCCAGTGGTATCTCTTCTACAGCCGACACTTCCAGGTGTTCGGTACCAACATCATGCCTACTCTCTACGCATTTAAACATCTGGCCTCGATCCGGCCCAGCGAGTCGAAAGGGGAGCGGTGAGCTCGCGTTCTTACACATCTCTAACCTGATACCACAAGCCAGCGCACTGCAGCTACTGGGTCATGCTGTGGCACTGCTTGGAGGTATGTAAAAGCTAGGGGTGGCTAGAAACTGTCAATAATCTCCCCGTGTTCACCGAGAATCAAAGTACAGTGGTCAACTCTTACCGAGCAATATCAGTTGTCCCGCGCGTGGTCACGCATCGACATGCTCAATCCGTGTCCTGAGCTTGTCTTGAGTTGCAGCAGATGTTTGACAAGGGCCATTGCCGGTATGAAAAACCATTTGGTAGAGGTCCTCTGGACCGGCCGGTGGAGTCCTGCCGAGGGACATCACCACGAATTTGACAACCTGATGACTTACGATGGCGTCCTCGGCAAGTCCGTTTGCGAGGACGACAGCGATGTGGATCTGAACGTTGGGATGTCCGGTTTTTCGAGCGCATCCGAACTAGCTTTTCCGAATGACTTTTCCGCTTTTTCTTTGCAACGGCGAAGAACTTTGCCATCGCAATGTGCCAAGTACATCTGCAATCACGGCGTGAATCAAACCTTCCATGTTATGAACTCTCCGGCACCAGAGAGTATCAATTCCAAGAAGGCTCCCAAGACCCCTCTAACTGTCAGTTGAATAGTAGGTCTGTTGTTCAGTCAAGTACTACTGAGGGAGTCGGGACCATAGACTGAAATGGACAAATTTGAGTGCTGATTTGTATGTTCGCCGGCTTTTAAGTCCCATCAACCTCCTCTGCCGCTTTCGTTTCGACGTATCGATGAAAACACCCTACCACTCCATTTTTGTGTTCGAGTCAAGAAATGTAACGTCTCGTTCAAGCACCTCACACCTCCAGGAAAGTATCTCTACCCGTGGCCTGGCGCTGCGAAACCCGTTTCTGATCGTAGCACACTGTAGCCCAGCCCCTCCGACCAATATCGACGCCGTTGATCTGGAAGCGAACCTCTACCTTCCGACATCGTTGAGCCTCATTCTGATTCCACAATCTGCCACACCGCCAGCAAAGATGATAAACGGCGCCTTGCTTCTTTGTAGGTTGCAGGTGGCGATACCACCTGGCCCGCACGGCGCATCCCCAGCAGCGGCGTGTCAACATCAGGTATCTGCAAGGCCGCCGCTGACGTCTTGCCATTCTCTCCGCAAAGCTTTCTTGAAGTAGAACACAGCTAGATCCGTAGCAAACATAATGACCTCAGAGCCTGTTGTCATAATCGAGCTTGTAAGATACGAGTACAGTGGGCTATTTGGTATTAGCGTCCTTGGGCTGAGGTTCCCGCGGGAGTGGCGGTTTGTGGAGCACATTTTCAGGATGCTGCGGTAGTCGAGATAGGAGGCGATCAGGCGATGGATTTCGAGCGCCATTTTGGTTGAGTCCGCGGATGCTGGAAAAGAACTAACTCCATAGCAATTTCAAAGCCAAAGCTGTAGGTTGTTATTGTTATTGTTGATGGTGGTGCGTTGTTTGTTTGCCCGTTCTTAGGAAATAAGCGGTGGAGTCTGTTTTGCGATCGAACGCGATTGGATCGGGACATGACTGAACGCTATCGTTCCCCGGCGTGCCGCTTGGCAACTGCAGTCATAAATACTTTTTCTCGTTACTACGCGAGGCCTGAAAGTACAGGGAGCGATGCCTCGAGCCAGCAGCCCGGCTGTCATCTTGGATCCTGTTCTACAAGTGGCATGGCCCAGTACGGTAGCTTCGAGTCATCCGGGTCAGGTTACTGCCGGTTCAAGCGGTCGAGCCCGTACACGCGAATCCGGCGACGCTAAATCAACAATAGCAAATATCACACATAAAATCGATGGTGGCCTTTTCTTCGGCTCCCGGCCTCTCAAACCAACCCTGGGGGTCTGGTCTTACAAAAGCCCTTTCGCTCCGGACCTCCGGCCCCACTCTACACCGTCGCCCCGAGGTCTGAACCGGGACGATCGAATGACGGCCTTGGCCCACCTCCGGAGCGGGCCCGTATGACTCCTGGTTGTTTCGTGCCCTTTTCTTGTCTCCTTCATATTATTCAGGCACCATCAAAGCCCGGGACGGCGTACCAAGGCACCCCCTGCTCGCGCGGGGTCACAACCAAGGAACGCATTCGCTTGGTTAACTTGGACACGTTCCCCCAGAACAACATAAAGACGACACCTTCTGTTTCTGGTTCAGCCTAGATTGGCCACCAATAGAATGCAACTACCCGAGTCTTCCAATCTGTATTACGCGTAGCCAAGACCCCATCATGATCTCCAACTACCGACTCCCTTGCCGAAGCTCTGGGCTCATTCACACTCAGGAGGGTAGGATAATCTGCAAAACTTCCTAACATGGCAAACGCAAATTTCGCCTTACATAGCCGATACTTAATGTGCAACCCCGACGGTTGACATGTCTCCCCCTGTTGCATGCGAGGCTCTCGGAGCTGCGCACTTCATAAGAAATGACGATGCAACAGAGCACGAGGACCGATGAAATACTTGTGAGCTTTTTGTTAAATACTTGAGCCGAGAGCGTGCATTTAGGCTGGGAAAACGGCAGTCAAGGCTCCTTTTGACTTCTCTATATCAGTGCCCATTGATGAGACTCTCGTCTATAAAAGCCTCTTCATGATCGAGGGTTTTAGTGAAGAGCTCAAGACATCACCTCTCGTCAGTATCAGCAGTAATACGATTCCATACATCGTCACTCAGAAGCTCAAGATGCATCTCCTCAACGTCCTCCTTGCCGCCCTCCCCCTCCTCTCCCCAGCCGAAGCAGCCCTTCAGCGCGTTACGAACTTCGGATCCAACCCAACCGGCCTGATCATGGATATCTCCGTCCCTCCCAACCTGACCGCCTCCCCCGCCATAATCCTCGCCCTTCACCCCTGCGGCGGCTCCGGCCAGGGCTACGCCAGCCAGGCCGACTACATATCACCCTCCAACTCGAAGCGCACATTCCTTGTCATCTACCCATCTTCCACCAAGGACTTCAATTGCTGGGACGTCGCCAGCACCGCCACCCTCAAGCGTGACGGCAGCGGCGACTCCACGGGCCTGGCCAACATGGTCCGCTACGCAATCACCCGCTACGGCGCCGACCCGAAACGCGTCTTCGTGACGGGGAGCTCGTCGGGTTGTATGATGACTAACGTGCTTTCCGCCACGTACCCGGACCTGTTCGCCGCGGCAACGTGTTACTCGGGTGTCGCGGCGGGGTGTCTGGCGGGATCGCCGGGTTCGAGCCCCATCAGTGCCGATCCGAAGTGCGCCAACGGGCAAATTGTGAAGACGGGTGAGCAATGGGCTACGCAGGTGCGTGCTATGTATCCCGGTTACACTGGGAGTTACCCGCGGATCCAGACGTTCCATGGCACGGCGGACTCGTTGGTTAGGTATCCCAACCTGGCTGAGCAGCTCAAGGAGTGGTCGGCGATTCATGGTGTCAGCTTCACTAGGAACAACACGAACACGCCCACCGGTGGCTACACGCAGATGGTCTATGGCGATGGCACCAAGCTTGTGGGAATCTCTGCGCAGGGGGTTGGACATACTGTACCCGTCCAGAGGGATCAGGACCTGAAATGGTTTGGCTTGTAGGAGAACACACACTGGCCAATGATGGATATTGACATACATTAAGCTGGTATTTACACAAATGCAACATGTACAACATGAGTGTCGGTGTAAGCACTTGGCTTTCGCTACTCACACAAAATGGATGCTTATCCATAAACACTAAAACATCTCCCTGAAATGGAGGAAGACGTTGTCAACATAGGGGTTTGGAACACCAGTCGTTGTCGGGGGCAAGTTGGCGCTCGGCTGCTGCCCTCCAAAGCCGTCCTCTCCCCCGGATGCAAAGCCGTTTAGTCCCATGTAGCCCTCGAAAATGCGGCTCATTTCGTTTTGAATGCGAACTCCGTTGTTCGGTGACTGTGCCGTCTCCAAACCGGGCGTTTGTTGTTGAGGAATCGTGGGCGTCGTAGACAGGGAAGAACGACCAAAAGGAGCAATCGTCGCTGGACTGGCTGACATGCGTCCGCTAGCCAAGCCGGCCATCGTCAAGGCTGCAGAGCTGTGGGCATCCTCGTCTGGCTGGTTGCGCAAACCAATGCTCGGCGCGACCTCCTTGAGCGAACTGATTGTGCGCCACAGCCGTTGCGATACCCAGCTTTTGGCCGAAAGGTCTTTGACAAGCTCTAGTCCCATGTAGAACTCCTCGCGGCAAGTGGGACTGAACCTCACTGGCGCATGAACAGAAGCCAAGAAGAGGACTGATATCGCCGATGTAAGAAACTGATGGTAGAAAACCTGGATCTTGCGGTAAAGGTTCGTGGTGTTGTTGAGATGGCTAAGATAACGAATCGTATCTTTTGCGAGGTCAACAACACGTTGAGCCTGAGCAAAATGGCTCATGATGCTGGTGGCACTGTGAAGGATTGGTGTATATAGCCAAATACGGATCTGAAGTGTGTTAGTATCGCACCATGCTCTTGCTCGCCGATCAACAACAACAAACCTGGTTGAACCGTAGATATGTCCAGATACGCAGTCGCTGCAGGTTATAAGACGGCGTCGAGGTCATTTGCTTCTCCTTGTTCCAGTTACGAAGCTTGACCTCTTCCGGGACGTTCTCATACCACTGCAAGATCTCTTGATCTAACTGCTCCATGTCTTCGTGCCGAAGCTCGCGGGCCAGAACAGGGCCGAAGTGAGCAACCTGGCGCCAAACCTTGGCTCCCAACCTTGAGTAGGTGATCATGGCGACGAGGTACGGATACTCATCCTGTTCGTGTGTAAGTAAGGTAACAATTTATTGACATATGGGAAAAGACTGCGTACGGGCATGGGTAGATCCGGGTCAATCTCCTCGTCCGGAACCACAAACGGCAGGCCTGTGTTAAAAGCCCACCTTCTATCCAAAACGTAGGCCGACCAGAAGCTGTTCAGGGCGTTCTTCCTGTCCTCTTCGTTTTGAATCTTCGCAATGCCGGTTGTTCGGTGAATACCCATTTCCAGGCATAACCTAGTAACCTGGCCCATGACTCTCCACGCGAGAATCTCCTCGTTGGCCAGAAATCTGTAACCAGCAAGAAGGGCAAGCGCCGGAAGGCTTACAAAGTCAACTGCCTCGACCATGAGCTTACGGTTCAGGACAGCCTCCATGCTATCAATCAGCTTGCATGCCTTTTCGCTGTGTCCGTGCTCTTCTACGACCAGAGCACAGCTCATGACAATCTTGAGCTGGAGCGTCTTCTCATCATTGAGACTGGGTGTGAGGCCCTGCTTCCTGGCCGACTCCATGTAAGCCGTTAGGTGGCGGACATGGTCAATGACAGACTGTATCTTAATGACAGGATACATGATGCCGACTTCTTCCTCATGCAAACGACACAGGCGAATCATCTCATCCTTGTCAATGTCCCACAATGGGTCAACTTGACTCTCTTGGGGAGCCATGCGGAAGGGACTCTCCTCGGGTATCCCTAACGGTGTGCTCTGATCGTCGCCGTCCCCTATGCCCTTGTAGCCCATGTTATGGATGGTGGTGTTTGCGACGTCAAGACTGAAGGCCATGCTAGTGGGGCCGCGGAAGGATGCCTGCTTGGGTTGGGTCAACTCAGGCCGGTGGAGAGGAGACAGCGAGCTCGTGGGGGAGGCCTGAACTGTGCTTGAGGGGAAAGGCAATACTTTGTCCTGGATTGGGGCCAGACGCAGGGTTTCGGAGCGGAGAGCGTTCATGTTTTGATAGAGGGTATCAACCTGCTCTTGCAGGCGCGACATCTGCGCCGTCATGGATTTGTACTCGTCCGAGTCCTTGAAATTGTTGGAGCAGCAGTTGGGGGCGTAGAGGCACGCCAGATTGAGGTTGCCGCATCGTTGACAGGGAGTCTCGCCATTGCATTTGATCTTGCGTCTTTTGCATTCGTTGCTGTTGTAGGAAAGACGAGTCAGTGATCTCGGAATGGTGTAGTATACGGTCAAAAAGGGCTTGTAAGAGGCAAGGGTTCGGGACAACTATCTGGTCGATGTCTAGACAGGTGGTGCTGTAGAGTAGCAACGGCATCAGGGCTGCATGCGCATACGAGGATCCCTTTGGCCACGCTGCACGGTAGACATGGCAGAGACGGACTGTTCTTACCAGGCAATGGATATGTACTGGAACAACAACAGCAATTAGCTTTCTGGAGTACCACAAAGTTTGGGTCGGGCGGAACTTGGCACAGGTCGGGAACAGGGCTGAGATACACGAGGAGATGGCCATAGCTGGGACTCGAAGGGAAGATGTAAGGCTAGGCTGATGGCAGCGACAACGCACCCGATTCCTCTTGCTTCTCTGCTGCTTGGCAGCATTACTCTCGTCCTCCGACTTCCTCTTGGAACCCGATGCAGAGCTAGAACCAGGCGTGCCGGCCGCAGTTGGACCTCTCGAGGGCCCTGGTTGTTGTGCGGAATTGTCTCCGGGTGTCGCGGAAAGGGGGGAATGGGCAGAGTGATTGTGTGGAGAATAAACAGCGGAAGTGTGAGCGCGGTCGGGCGGCATAGGAACGGCTGCTTGGGTCAAGTAGCGCAAGTCGCTGACCTGGGTCTCAATCTGCTCCATTGCGCATTGCGAGGCACCCCGGCAGGAACTCTTGCTTTTTTGTCTGGTGTTTTTTGTTTGGGTGCTTGGTTCGCGAGCGACAGTCGCTGCCGGATGATGTGGAAGCAGGCGAGTAATGGGCGATTTTCTTTCCCTGCCTTGCCCGGAGCACCAGCTAGGTACCTCCTCCCCTTAGCCTCACTTCTTTGGGACGGGGGATCTTCCGCGGGCAGCCTATCCCGCAGGCCATCACGTGACTGGTATGGATCCACTTGGGAGTGATGCGATCGTGGACTGATTGGTTGTTAAGCCTTCCAACAAGGCGAGACTTGCCATTGTATGTCAGACGAGATTAAGGATCTATGTATATATGTGTAAACGTCAAACTATTTCGACGTTGAGGTGAACCCGGAATATGGCTGTTCGTATTCAAGCTTTGAAATGAGATATACCCATGGTGCATTGAGGCTAATTGCTTGCTGGAGCTTGTTCGAATGGGCGTAGGCAGGTCAAATGAACCTTCATCGGCGTAAGACAAGGCGTCTAACCTCTGCAATGGTTTCCTGTCTCGGTTCGGAAGATTCAAAAAATCTCAGAAAACAACATCAACTGATAACGTATTGTTTAGCATGATGGATAGCTCTCTGGCAGACTTCCTTCTCTGCACTCTTATACTCTTAAGTTAAGTCAGGGATCATGCCTAAATAAACCGAGCTCGGCTTACATAATAGATCCCAATGGTGGGGTCCCTGGTTCTGCCGCACGACACCACCAAAAAGTTTCTTGAAGCCCAGAAATTTCGCCTAGCGGGCTCCCCATCCAGTTGCTATACAAACCGCGAAAGGCAAGCAAAATGGCCACCCGTAGAAGAGCTTCCGATTGGGAAGAGAAGGCACCAAAGGGTATGCGACAGGTTTCACGACACTCCGCTCTAATAAAGACTCACATTATTCTACAGATCTCGATCCCGAGGCCGAACCTGTCGAGGAGAGCGAGAACGAAAGCGGCAGCGAGGAGAGCGCCGACGAGAATGCGGGCACCGAGCACTATGTCACCGTTGGGTACGATACACACCCATGCACTGGCATGTTGTAGGATGCTAATCACCGTTGCAGCAAGAGCAAGCTCCGCGAAAAGGAGGGCGTTTCCCTCGGACCGCAGTACCGCGGCGCCCGCGTCAGTCGCAATGCGCTGAACGATTCGAGCAACGAGGACGACAGCGACGTGTTCGAGGATGCCCAGGAGGACCTCGACTCGAGCGGCGAAGAGTTCGATGACCCGGAGACCGCCGACCTGGCTGCCGACGAAGCAGCTGCCGGAGAAGAAGACGTTGAAATCTCGAGCGACGACGCCCTTGGCGACAGCGATGACGAGAAGCTCGATGGCTTTGTGTTCCGCGGCAGCTCGCAACCCAAAGACAAGAAAGGTAGTCGCAGCAAGAGGCCTAAGGCTGCCGACTTTATCTCCGACGAGGAGGAGGAAGAGGACGATGACGAGGACGGCGAGGGCGCCGAGCTGGACGACGAAGATTTGGGAGGCTCAGACGGTAGCGACGAGGATCTTGTGGACGGTCTTGAGGGTTCAGAGGATGACGATGACGACGACGAGGAACCGGGGTCCGGCGAAGACGAAGATGAAGACTCGGAGGAAGATTCAGACGTTTCTGACGACGAGCAGCCCCGCCGCAAATCCTCCAAGTCGGACGCCAGAGCCGAGCAGCGCAAGCTCATGAGCGAAGGCCAAAAGGCCCTCGCCGCCACCATCTCCGCCGCCGCCCAGCAGGACGCGCAAAAGGGTCTCGCCGTCCGCGAGCAGCGCAAGACCTTTGACGGCCTCCTCAACATCCGCATCCGCCTCCAAAAGGCCCTCGTCGCCACAAACTCCTTCTCCGTCGTCGAATCCCCTTCGGAAGAAGAAGACGAGCAGAACTCGGAGCCGTACGAGGCCGCCGAGGAAGCCGCGCTCAAGCTGCTCAATACCCTCGACAGCTTCCGCGCCAGCCTGCTCCCCGCGGAGCTTGCGCAGCAGGCCACCGGCGCGAAGCGCAAGCGCGGCGAATACGACGCCTCGACCTCGAACGAGGCCATCTGGGAGGGCATCCAGGAGGCCGAGCAGCGCGCGTCAAAGTACCGCAAGAAGGTGCTCGAGACGTGGTCCACCAAAACGCGCAGCGCCAACGTCGAGGTCAAGTCCCGCAACCTTATCTCGACGCAGACGTCGGTCGTCGCCAGCCTCGAGGACCAGCTCCTCAACGCCGACCGCCTCATCAAGCGTACGCGCACGCCGCGTTCCTGCGCGCCCGCACAGGTGGCGCGCAAGGTCAACGAGGACCCAGAGATCTACGACGACGCAGACTTTTACCAGTTGCTCCTCAAGGAGCTTGTCGAGCAGCGCACGTCCGACACCGGCAACGGCACGGCGGCGCAGCCCACAGTACGGTGGGCAGCGATGAAGGAGGCCAAGACGAAGAAGCACGTCGACAGGAGGGCGAGCAAGGGCCGCAAGATGCGGTTCAACGTGCACGAGAAGCTGCAGAACTTCATGGCGCCCGAGGACCGGAGGGCGTGGGAGCAGGACGCAATCGACCGGTTGTTCGGCACGCTGTTTGGGCAGAAGATGGAGCTGAGCGAGCAGGCTTCCGACGCGGAGATGGAGGACGACGAGGAGGTTGATGCAGAGGAGGCCGGTCTGCGGCTGTTCCGCAACTAAAGGAACGACCCGGGGAAAAGTTTGTTGCTTACGGAATTGTATATTCATGAAGATATCCCCCATGATTATAGACCATGGCTGTGAAGGAATAAAGGAGTCAACCTGCGTTGCATATACCAGGAGACCACGGGTCCTCGTTGACTGGAATCTGATGGCGTGAAACTCCTCTATCCAACAAGAGCGGCCCCTACGAACAACGTAAACACCCCGGCATGCACCGCAAGATGAACCTCCGGCCCACCAAGCGTCTTCCTCACGACCTCGCCCTTGTCCTTGCCCATCCCATCCACCTCGGGCCTCGTCAGCCTGACATACGCGCGCCAGCAGGGCCAGACGTGCCAAAACGCCAATGCCGCCGCCACGAGCCTGGCCGTCTCGTCGAATGACCGCGCCACGAAGATTAAGCACGTCAGGTTCGTGCTGAGCAGCAGCCCGCCAAAGGACTGCAGCACCAGCTGGGCGGCGGGGGACGGGGCCGGGAGCTGGCTGGCGGGCTTGAGGATGAAGGAGCACGCGGCGGCCGTCTCGACGGCGATGTGCAGGAGGAAAGGAAGTTTAGCGGCCTGGAAGATCGGCATCGTAGGGTCAGGAAGGGGAGGGCGGCGATAGGGGTGTGTGGCTGATAGGTATGGTCAGCGAGGGCGGACATGCGCATGAGGGGGACGCTGGGACTTGGCATGCAGTAGGCATGTAGATTGTGTAGCAGTGGCACATACCACACCGAAATCCTTATTTACCTCTCTGGCAAGTGTTTCGTATTCTTCAAAGGTCGGATACAGTAGCGCCCTTCCCCCGGGGAGCCCGGAGCTCGAGTTCGGTGATGGCCGCCGGCGCGGTGAGACTCTGTCGGGCTGTGGAGCAACTCAAATGTCCGAACGGAGTGACCAAGATAGGCGAAAGACAATCGCCACTTTCGATGAGGCCTTCTCGAGGTTCAGTCCAGTTTGAGGTATCAGACGGTACCGCGGATCAGGGACGACTTGAAGTGTATTTTTGTTAAGCTTTGTCTACGTCTACTATATGGACGGCGTATCGGGCACGTGGGAAAAGGTGTCCTCGCACGAGGGATCCAGAAGGATGCGGTAAAACAGGCTCGAAGACCTGTCGGCACAAATCTGCGATGGCAACCTGGTCAGCTCCACTGGAGAGCTTTTGACTGGTTCTCAGCGCTAGAGCTTAGGGGGGCGTTGCCTTGTGCGAACCGTAAAACCCAAGAACTTTGGCATCCGAGATTCTGGTCTCTGTGTATCTTGGGGGCTCCGAAGATTGGGAGGTCAACTAGGTAAGGACTTAAAGCGATGGCAGTTGTTACGTTTGGCTTTCGTCAGTGGTGTGAGCTCTCCACCCGCCACGACACCAGCAGCCCGCACGCGAGCTAGGAGGTAATTATTCTGTAGGTACCACGACCAACGCAAGTCGTATTATGAATCATTGAATCATGACGGGTGTTGCCCACAAGAAACCTCCCAGCTCGACTTCTCCGCGGTTTTTATTTTCTTCTTCTTCTTTTCTGGTTTCCCCCACTCGTCTCCATTTTCTTTTTCTCTTCCTCCTCCAGTGGGTGCGCAACTTTTTGGAGGCCTGAGTTTCGGCTTGTTGAGTCCGTCCTTGGCTGTTGTCAGATGCTGTTCATTTCAATTTGGCACAGTTGAAAGAAAGAGATGACAGTGTCAGTGCGGGCCGTCCTCCGTGGGGATACATACAATGCAGACCGAGCTCCGGGCTCAAATGAATTTGCAGTTGATCGGCACAGACTGAAGCCAGGCACAGACATGGCAAAGTGACTTCGGACGGGCCAATGTCGATCGGATGAGGCATGCCGTCCTTTTCGTCACTGCTACACAGCATGCGACGAAGGAAGAAGGGAAGGAAAAAAAGAAGGCCACCCCTAAGCACATCAGTTTCGGAGCCAGCCCCCAACCAAGCGTTGATACTCTAAGCTACATAGCATCGCGCGCATGTCAGATTATGACATCCCAATAATCGCATCTTGGTTCCTGGCAGACCCGCGACCGATCCCATCTAGGAACGCTTCACACCCTCTTTGCCGTTCCCGTGCCATGTTCACCGGCCACAACAGACAGCCAGCCGCTGCTGCGTCACACATCCTGAGGTGAGCTTCCGGGGGCAAAGGGCTCCAGTACAAAGTAGCAGGGGTTCACGTCACGCGATAAGGGACCTGAGGCCTCTGGCGGGCAGACGAGAACTCCACCTCGCGCGAGCCTGGCTCTAAAGATTGGATTCAGACATTGTTTCAGCTCCCGGAGTACATCTTTTCTTTCCCGGCTCCAATGTTACCCCGATGGTGGTAGGGAGGGGTTGGTGCCGTGGTACGCCTCCTCCCACGGAGAGCATCCCGGCGCGCAAACGCTCAAATTCCAGGATGAGGCAGAGCCAGAGCCACCGCTACCACCAACCACCACCATCCCCTCGAGCTGGGGAGAAGAAGTCGCGGGGCGGAACCATGCGTAACGAAACGGTGCAACAACACCTCCGTCCCTGAAGGCGACTCACCCAGTTCGCCACGAGGAAACACGCGTTTCTCCTTCTCCTTCTCCCAACCCTCGTCTCCTAGGAAGGGGGGGGGGCGACAGCAAGCAGACCCCGTTGCTCCCGAACCGTCCTGGTGGCTCGGCGGTTTTGTTGAGCCTAAGCAGAGCAGAGAAGAGCTTGTGCCAAAGCAGACAGTGACAAACGAGAGAGGTCGGCGCTTGAGGTGTCCTTACATACCTCACCCTCGCCTTATCCCACCCACCAACCGACCACCCCATGCCATGCCACCGTCACTATTATGTTTCCATCATGCACGAGCCTGTCTGTCTTTTGCATTTTCTTGACCTGAGCCCTGCCTGACTAAACTGACCGACTTTTCGCCTCTTCCACGGATTGTCCATCTTGTTCTGGCCGCTTGTCCATCGTTTCTTCCGTTAGCACGCACCCAAACCCCGTCCATCTCGCTGTGTTGTCCAACTCGGGTGTACTCCATCCGTGTATCGCTATCCCAGGTGATATCATCACTTCAGGCCACGCGGCTCCCGCCCTTCTGCGCAAGCCATTGCGATTCGCCTTTCAGCTTTACCTTTGTGCCAGACACATCCCGCAGCTTCTCGTGAGCTTCAACAAGCTCTTTTCTTCAGTCACTTCGCCATTGGCCATCTTTATTCGCATACTTCTTGGTATATATCAAAGGAGCGCCACATCCAGCCAAAAGCGAGCTACCCCTCCCCCGCATCGCACCGCTCACCGTTCACGATGGCGGCTCCCAACACATTTGAAGACCTCGGTCTGTCCGTCATCGGCGTCGGCAGCCAGTACCCGCCATACTCGTTGAAGACAGACTCAATAGACTACCTGAGCAACAAGTTCTACCCCGACTCACCTTCGTAAGTGTGCCGCGACCGCATCATGCATTGGCATTATCGCTGACGGGAAGCGCCATAGCATGAAGAAAGTCCTGGCCATCAACCGCTTCACTGGCATTGACTACCGCTCGTCCATTGGCACGCATGAACATCCCGTCGTCAACAATAAGGATGCGCCCTCGATCGCGGAGCTGCACAAGGTCTTCATGAGCGACGGCGTGCCGTTGGCAGTGGAAGCCTCGCGCAAGGCCATCGAGGAGGCCCGCATCGACCTCAGCGAAATCACACACGTCGTATCGACGACGTGCACCGACAGCGCCAACCCCGGGTTCGACCACTATGTCGTGAAGGGCTTGGGTATCACACATCAGGTCGAGAAGGTGCTGCTGCACGGAGTCGGCTGCAGTGGAGGTCTGGCGACGCTGAGGACGGCCGCGAACCTGGCATTGGGGCACAAAGCTCGAAACAAGCCGGCGAGGATTCTCTGTGTTGCGCTCGAGGTGAGCACGACAATGGTACGCAGCGAGCTGAACAGCATCGACGAGCTCCAAGAAACGAGGATCGGTGTCGCTCTCTTTTCCGATTGCGCCAGCGCGGTGGTGCTTAGCAATGGTGTCGGCGAGCCGACAGAATCCGTGTATGATCTGCTGGGCTGGGAACACAAGATCATTCCCGATACAGATCACGACCTGGGCTTCGACGTTGACCCTGTTGGTAAGTCGAAAGACCCCCCTGCTTGCCTGTCCTGGACGTGTTGGCTAACATGAGCGACGTAGGATGGAAGGTAATTCTCTCGCCACAAGTACCGAAGCTCGCATCGGCCGCCATTCCATCGACTTTCAAAGAGATGCTCGCTTCCGTCCCGTCACTGCCACCTTCGTGTCAAAACGCCGAGGACTTCGACTGGGCCATGCACCCTGGAGGGGCCACGATTCTATCAGGCGCCGAGAAGACGATGGGCATCTCATCGTACCACATGCGAGCGAGCTATGACACATACATCAACCATGGAAACTCGAGCTCGGCAACGATCTTCAGCGTTTTGGACCGGCTGCGGTCCAAAGACATGGACGCCGTCGCGCCGGACGGCCGGGTACGCGACTACGTGGTGGGGTGTGCGTTCGGGCCGGGCATCTCGGTGGAGATGTGCATGCTGAAGCGGAACATGGGGGCGCGCGGCGTCACGGGCCTGCAGACACCTCCAGAGACGGAGAGCGAGGGAAGCACTAGCGAAGCTGGGGATGACGGCGGGGCGCAGCCCAGTGGACGGGCATCTTCGGGACGGCAAACAGACCAGACTTTTGTTGCGGAGGCGATGGAGGATCTGGATCTCGATTGAAGGGGGGTGGTAGCGACAAGGCGGGGGGGGTTGGGGTCGGGTGTGGGAGATGTTGCAACGAGCGACGGTATATAGGGAAAAGGGAGGATGATGTACGGATACATACCCATGACGCGACGGCGCTAATGAAGACACGGAAAGTTGCTGGAAGAGGAGGAAGGTGTCAGTCTGGTTCGTTTGTACACGATAATGAGACTAGATCTTTGTCAAGATGGTAATAGAACTGACTAGACAAGTTGAGGAATGCCCGAGAATCAAGATTATTGGCTGGATGTCATCGACACATTGCGAAGCCATGACAAGGCATATGCAGGCTCGTGGTTTGGACCCGAGATGGGAGGTCGTATTTGCGCCGGAGGGCGGAAAGAGAAACTCTTGGAAGTGGAGAGTCACGATATCAGAGACACGAGATGAGCCGAGCTATGTGGAATTTCTCCGGCAACGAAGGAGGACATCGTGAGGATGGGAGGCGATAGACCGAGGAAGTGGTGGCCACGAGGTTGGCTCTTGAAGTCGTGAGTTTTCGGTTTTCGGCAGACGAAGGGTCGAGATGCCCGAGGCGATCCCGCATCTTCCCGGGCTTCGGCAATGGTTAAGGCTGGGGGGTGGAAGGGCGCAGATGGGAGAGGCCCCAGGATGAGTTCATGGCCGGGGAGGTTATCGTCATGAAGCGGCGCGATTGGCCGTGCTTTTCCGGGGCCTAGCCTGCATGAGGTAAGGAAATTGGCGAGGTGAGATCCGGCCGTTCATGTTGGTGCCCGGAACGGGGTGGAGGGGTGGTGGAGGGGTCGGGGGTGTGATGTGCGACGGAGATTTGTTGTTGCGAGCGACGTGAAAGTTCCCAGAGAGCATCTTCAGCTTCCAGGACACAGAGGATGTAGATGGAAAAATCACACCGAGAAATGCTCGGTGAGAGTCACCTTGAGTGGCAAACCCTAGGATAGAAAGTCAGGCAATCGAGTCATTCGATATCCACGGGGCTATCCATTAAATATCGCAGCGGACACCATAATAAGGCCGAGATACCTCGAGGTGGAAAAGTCAAATGCCATGATTGTCAGCAGCCAACAGCGGTGTCGGTGCAGCTAATGTAGAAATAAAAATAAAAGCTGGCAGCTGGGCACAGCACCGCTACGTAAAAGCAGCGGGAACACAGGCCAACGTCTGTCGCGACGGCTGAGCCCCGCTATTTACTACCATGTGTGGCACACAACGGTTCCTCCCTCGGAGGATCCTCGAAGTCTACTCGCCCAAAAGAAGAAGAAAAAAAGAGAAAAAGGCACAGCAAGCCATAAAAACGCACAGAGCAGCGAGGGATTGAGTGGTGGGTCCCTAGCCCCAATGACTCCGACGTGTGGTGCAGCAGCCATGTTTTTTGACGTCAATTGGACGGTGGGTGGGGGGAGGGGTTATTCGCGTTTTACGTGGTCGTGGTGTCGGTGCGGTGCAGTGCAGTGTGTGGTAAGAGCAAGAGAGGCGCCCTGTGATTCGTGCCAGCTCGTCCAACCCGGCTCTGGTCCAAAGGGAAGAGGTACATGAACGCCGCGGTGGAGGTACCTCGTCCTTTCGTGCCCCTCAACAACTCGAAGAGGTTGAGGCAGCAACAAGACAGCCTCCCATCGTTGGATGGTGGTGTTTCTCTCATCGGGCTTTGTAAAACACTGGCGTGTATTTGGGGCAATCGGAGGCATCAATTCTGGATATTTCGGGGATCCTGCGCATGTCTTACAATAGCCGTCCATGCTGGAAGTCTCCTGGCGTAAGTACATCCGCCGGCGGGAGCACGATGTACCTCGTCGCACCTCCTGCCTCATCGCATGGCCCGGAGTGACCTGAGCAGGAAGCAACCACGCAACATGGAGCTGGCAGAGCGGAGCTCCTCCTCAGGTAGACGCCGATTCGGGCCCATGTACCTCTGCACCTCACGCAACACAGGCAGTGACCCAGTGAACCATTGGAAGCAGTGCAGGTGGTCCGCCGGTAACTGGAGCGATGCAATGGCCATGGACCTTGGACCATGGACCGGGTCTGGCTCGTCCAGTGTGCTCAGCCCGAGTAAAATCCCGCTCGTGTGAATCAAACATAACTCGGCCGCGTCCACCTGATTCCCAACTTTCCCATTGAATCTTCTTCCTCTCTCCTCTTTCTCTCTCCAATACCTCAACCTTGCAACCACTCCCAACTTTCTGCTTCTAAGCATCAATTTGCAGAGTCCGAGCTTTTTTCTGGACAACTCGCAACAGAAAATAACCCCTCCTACCTACACCAACACACATACACACGTCAGATACCCCACCATCCACCATGGGTCTCCTCCAGGATCTCAACCTCAAGCCCGGTGTCGTCTACGGCGATGACCTGCTGAAGCTCTTCAACTACGCCAAGGAGAAGGAGTTCGCCATTCCCGCTGCCAACGTCGTAAGTACTTTCCATGCCGTCAATTCGTGCCGTGTCGCGGAGTAGAAAAAGAGGGAGGGAAGGGCTCTGAAATGAGGGGTGAATTGGTAACAATCGGCTAACAACGACCCCGCCTCGCAGACCTCCTCTTCCACCGCCGTCGCCGCTCTCGAGGCTGCCCGCGAGGCCAAGTCCCCTATCATCCTCCAGACGTACGTCGCAATCTCAGAAGTCACGTCGGCGCCATGTTGCAAAGTGTCTGACAGCTCTCCAGTTCCCAGGGTGGTGCCGCCTACTTCGCCGGTAAGGGCATTCCCAACAGCGCTGAGAAGCAGGAGGCTTCCGTCGCCGGTGCCATCGCTGCCGCCCACTACATCCGCTCTATTGCCCCCATCTACGGCGTTCCCGTCGTCCTTCACTCCGACCACTGCGCGTGAGTTTGACCCTACCTCGCCCTGTCCATCAGGTCCTCCCAGAGACTGATCTTTGTCACAGCAAGAAGCTTCTGCCATGGCTCGACGGCATGATCGCCGCCGACGAGGAGGAGTTCAAGCGCTCTGGCACTCCTCTTTTCTCCTCCCACATGATTGACCTTTCTGAGGGTTCGTAATCCTCCGTGACTCCCACCTGTCTGATTTTGTGGCTAACAAAACACAGAGGAGGTCGCCTACAACATCGAGACCACCGCCAAGTACCTCAAGCGCTCCGCTCCCGTAAGTTGATCCTCGCATGCTTTTCAGGAGCCGCAATTAACACACTGCAAACAGATGAAGTTGTGGCTCGAGATGGAGATCGGAAGTAAGCTAGCCGTTCATGGCGCACTTTTCTGGCGGCCGGTAACTAACAACGTTGTGTAGTCACTGGTGGTGAGGAGGATGGTGTCAACAACGAGGACGTCGGTATGTCAACAACGCCTGCATTGCTGCTTAGACGAACCTGACTAATGACCTCGCCAGACAACAACTCGCTCTACACTCAGCCCGAGGACATCTACGCCATCTACCAGGCCCTGAGTCCCATCAGCCCTTACTTCAGCATTGCTGCTGGTTTCGGCAACGTCCACGGTGTCTACAAGCCTGGGTAAGTCGCATGCACCTAGTCGCCCCTCATGACCGCGATTCTGACCCTCGCAGCAACGTCAAGCTTCACCCCGAGCTCCTTGGCAAGCACCAGGAGTTTGTCGCTCAGAAGCTGGGAACCAACGACAAGAAGCCTGTCTTCTTCGTTTTCCACGGTGGCTCCGGTTCCGCCGTTGAGGAGTTCAAGAAGGCCATCTCCTTCGGTGTCGTCAAGGTCAACGTCGACACTGACCTCCAGTTCGCCTACCTGGCCGGTGTCCGTGACTACGTCGTCAAGAACATCGACTACCTGAAGACCCAGGTCGGCAACCCCGAGGGTGAGGACAAGCCCAACAAGAAGAAGTACGACCCCAGAGTCTGGGTTCGTGAGGGTGAGAAGACCATGAAGGAGCGTGTCAAGCAGGCTCTGTACGACTTCAACGCCAACGATGTTTTGTAAAGGATGAATAATGGGTGATACCTCTGCAGTGGCAGGACCAAAACGGGATGCAGTCTGCTTTGCATCGTGGGATGAAGTTGTCAAAAGACGCCTACCTACGTAGTTCTCAAAAATGAAGTAAAAGAGACAACCCTGGTATTCCAATTTGCGGTGACATGCGACGCATCAATCTATTTGCCCGCCACTTAGCGAAAACCCCCCGTCTGGGATTTGGAGAAGTCCAGGGATTCTAGAGATTGGGTTGCGTCTCCCGGCTTAACAGTACTCCGTCAGGAGATCGACGTTCTATCAATTAACTATTACTAACCCGATTCCTCGTGGTCGCTCGGCGATGATGTTAGTAAACGATTGCGCGAGCAACATCCGCGCACGGAGTCTCTGCTGCATCGGCTCAAATGTCATCCCCGCAGGCGGGATTGGGCTGCTCTTGGCCTCATCTCACGTCTGCCTGCTTGTGAAAGCCGATGAGGGGGGAACATCTAATGTCCCGGAAACGTTGCTCAATTTCTAAGCAACAACGGTTTTCGGTCGGGAACCTTGGTCAACCCCATTTGCAGACTGTTGCATCACCCTCCCTGGAGACTACTTAATCTGCGAGTCTACTGAGTCTCATCAGTCGGTGTGCTTTGTGCATCAAGCAATCTTTTTCGTAGTGTCTCGGCTTCTAGCCTCATAATCATGTCGTCCGTCTGGGGGTTTCTCCGACGCAACTATCTCATCTTCAACCCGCCCGTCGCGCCGAAGCAAGATGGCGCCATCCGCTTCGGCATCCTGGGCGCCGCTAGGATCGCGTGCGTGTCGACCCCGTCGAACAATGGTGCTGAGCATAGCATGTTGACATACGAGAAACAGCCCAATGGCCCTGATCTTACCCGCCAGATCCCACGCCGAGGTCGTGGTCCAATCCATAGCCGCCCGCGACCGCACCAAAGCCGCCGCCTTCGCCGCGAAGCACGGCATCCCGGACGTCAAGGACTCGTACCAGGCTGTCCTCGACGACCCCTCCATCGATGCCATCTACATCCCGCTGCCAAACGGGCTGCACTACGAGTGGGCTCTCAAGGCCCTGCAGGCAGGGAGGCACGTCCTCCTCGAGAAGCCGTCGGTGTCCAACGCTCAAGAGGCGGAGGCGCTGTTCAGGCTGCCACTCCTGAGGAGCCCCGACGCGCCGGCGCTGCTGGAGGCGTTTCACTACCGCTTCCAGCCGAGCTGGCAGTTGTTTCTGACGCTGGTCGACCCGGGCAACGTGGAACACGTCAAGGCGAGCGGGCGCATACCGTGGTTCATGACGACGGGGGACGGCGACATCCGGTTCCAGTACGATCTTGCGGGCGGCGCGCTGATGGATCTGGGCACGTATTGTGTCAGCGGGATCAGGCAGACGTTCGGCCGGGAGGCGGAGGAGTGCCTGGAGGCCAGGTTCGAGACGATGCCTGCGCCGGAGGAGAAGGCGGATTACGCGTGGCGGATCGTGTGGAGGATGAAGGAGGGCGGGACGGCGGAGACGGAGGGCGGCTTGAGGGCGGGTTTGTTTGATACGACGGTGCCTAGGTTGAGCGTGTCTCACAAAGAGGTCGTGGTCGAAGATGCGAAATTGCCGGCCGGGCAGGAGAAGACGCGGAAGAGGAGGATCGATTTTGCGAACTTCATGCTGGGCGGGGTGTGGCATCGCATCGACGTCAAGGACGACTTTGTGATCAAGAGGACGGGGACGGGGGAGGTTGTGAGGCGGTGGACAGAGAAGATAGCGAGGAAGGCGTACACGTTTGCGGAAGCCGGTGTGGAGGGGAAAGGGGAGGGGGAGGAGTGGTGGTTTACGTACCGACATCAGCTAGAGCAGTTTGTTAACCGTGTCAAGGGGAGGGAGACGGGAGTATGGGTTGATGGGGAAGATAGTATCAACCAGATGAGGATGATTGATATGGCGTATGAGAAGGCCGGGTTGCCAGTGAGGAGGTCGCCTGGTGTCACGATGTGAGTCCGGGTGAAGGAGCGAGGGAAATGATACTTATGGCAGAAGAATGAGCCTCCCACAGGCATCATTCTGCATGGTGGTTATACTCGAACCAAGGCTTACTCTCCACTCCCAGACTATCTCCGCGAGCAGCTTCACGTGCCTGTGTTGGGTGATTTGAGCCTACATTGGATAGAGGCAGCGGGAGAACAAGGCAGCAGCTGGATCTGGTTGGGAAAATGATAAAATTGTTCTCGCTCTACTGCTGAGTATGTCACTGCGAACTCCATTTTGGATGAAGTCGGCCTCCGAGAACCCTGGCTGCCGGACCCCTTCATAAAACTACATACGCAACTCCAAAGCTTCGATAGCTTCTCTCATTAACGGCCCGTCTCTCCTCCCCCTCCTCCTCCTCCTCCTCCTCCTACTCTTCCAGCCAAGCCTAACCGCGTCCAAATCCACCCTTGGCTACCTCGATAAACTCTTCCTTACTAACCCACCCCTTACCCGAGATGTCCGCCATGTCAATCATCCGCCTCATGTCCGCCTCGCTCAGCGTGCTATTCACCTCGGAGCACACGGCTCTCAGGCTCTCGAGGGTGATCCGCCCCGTGCCGCGCGGGTCGAACATCTTCCACGCGTCCTCGGCCTCCTCCTGTGGGTCGCGGCGCATCAGCAACCACGCGGCGATGGCCGAGAAGTGCTCCTGCGGCATGCGCAGGCGCGACGGGCTGCAGGGTCCCCGGGACGGGTCGTGGTCGTGCGGCGGAACGCCGTGCGCGAGGAGGAGGGCGTACGTCTCCGTGCGGGCGAGGTCGAAGCCGATGGCGCGGAGGGCGAAGGGCCATTCGCGCGCGTTGAGGGAGCCGAGGCCTTGCTGGTCGACGACCTCCCACTAGTGAGGGTTTAGTATATCATCGGGTCTGTTGTGAGTAGTAAGACTTACAGCTTCTCTGATGTTTTGTTGCCAGTCGGCGGGCAGGGCCGCTAGGTCGCGACGGCCCTGGCCCATATCGAACAATGCCGAGGGAGAAGACATGGTGTTCGGTTTTTGTATGTGGTGTGTTCAGTTCGTACTGGACTTCCGGGGTTCCAGGCGTTTTGCTGTTTCCTACGCCGGCCGGTTCAACGGGGGTAGATGGAACGAGAATTTGTGAGACCGTGCTGATGAAGTGAAAAATCGAACGCGCAAACCAAGAAAAAACGTCAAGGGGGTATCAGAACTATGAGATTAGAAGCAGTGGGCGACAGAGAGCTATGAGTCCTTCATCTGTGAGATCTCATGCTTGATTAGCGGGGTGTGGAGTCGTGATTTGCGACGGCGGCTTTTCAGTGAGATGTCGGTTCCAGCGCGTCCACGGCTCTCGTTCATCTCAGCGCGAACTCGAGAGCGCGATGAAAAGGTACGTACACGGACCAGATTGCCAATTGTGGGGCTGGCTCTTGCCGCCAGGTCACGTGTCTTGTTATTGTCTATGGTTGAGCTGAACGAAGAATAGGATTTCGCATTCAGTTAGAGTGTATCAACTTCTACGTAACGATGAGTCTCAAAGCCACCAATCACACAATTATTGTTCGGACTGCTGAGTTCTCGAAGGTTGGCTAAAGTTGACTGCAATTCCTAACGAGGGCCATCCGAAGATACTCCGTTCGGGAGCCCTCTCCGCGAAGAACCAATCAATCACATCCCAGAACCATCATCACTTTGACGTGCTGTCAGTCTTTGGATATCTGTCCTTGGGTCTTTTCATGGTTTCATCTAAATTCAGGACGAGTCTCTATCATTCGCCAACGCTTTCACGATGAGGCCGACGCTATTCAGGCCATTTCAGTCGACTCTCCGGGTCTTGGGCCATGAGAACCCCTTAGTACGGCCGTCTCCGCTGCACTCACATAGGTGCAAGACTTTCATGGCTTACATCTAGCATAGGGGCTCCCCAAGTCCGGCACACCGCCAAACTGGCCTAGAAAGCCCGTACAACGCAAGATCCGTGGCGTGGAAAAAGTCATCGCCGTCTCGTCCGCCAAGGGCGGCGTTGGCAAGAGCACAGTTGCAGGTGGGCGCCCTGCACTTCAGGGCAGATTTGTGGGATGAGTTAAAATATTGAATGTTTTGTTCGCAGCAAACCTGTCACTGGCTTTTGCGCGACTCGGCTACCGCGCCGGTATTCTGGATACCGACATCTTTGGCCCCTCTATTCCAACACTCTTCAACCTGTCTGGAGAGCCTCGGTTGTCACAAGGTATTGCGCCAGTGGCTGCTGCACCAGGCCTGGCTGGCTGACGACTCGATAGACAACCAGCTGGTTCCAATGACAAACTATGGCGTCAAGACCATGTCAATGGGCTACCTCGTACCAGAGGACGACGCTGTGGTGTGGAGAGGGCCGATGGTGATGAAGGCTATCCAACAGCTGCTTCACGAAGTTGACTGGGGCGGCTTGGACATTCTTGTTCTTGACCTGCCCCCTGGCACCGGTGATACACAACTCACCATTACTCAACAGCTCATTCTTGATGGTAAGTCAGTCACTGCATCGTTATAGATACGACTACATCACGAGTTACATTTTCGTTGGCGAGTGCTTATCACAACCAGGATCCATAATCGTTACCACACCCCACACACTTGCCGTCAAGGATGCTGTCAAGGGCGTTAACATGTTCAACAAGGTCAACGTCAACATCTTGGGCTTGATCCAGAACATGTCGCTCTTCAATTGCCCACACTGTCACGGCGATACGCATGTGTTTGGGTCCAACGAGAGGGTTCAGCGCATGTGCAAGGACCACAGGATCGACTTTCTAGGCGATGTCCCTCTGCACCCGTCCATCGGAGACCATGCGGATCTAGGCAAGCCTACTGTCGTGGCAGAGCCAGCAAGCGATAGAGCCGAGATCTTCCTCAAGATCGCGAGAGACATTGCGCCAAAGATCGACCTTCGCATGCCTTAGTCCGCCAATTGGCCTATGGCGGACCTGGGAGCTCGCTGATTTGACGCCGATGTAATAGTGTACGATATCCTGTGTAGCCAAACGTTTAGTCAATATGACCTAGGAGATGGGGTAGTTGGGCATCTCATGTATTTGTATCAGGGATCCCTCCGCGCTATTTGCGCAGATTCCGTATAGGAATTGTGACCCCACGGTCGTCTGGAGGGAATAAAACTCGTGTACAAACCGTTAGCCTATGTAACGCGGAAACAAGACACATTACCAGGAAGGGAACGAGACTGCCAAACCACCCGTAACGCCGCCCAAGCCTCGAACCTCCTTTTGTTAAAGTCCTCCCACACACCAGTCCTTTGAAAGCGGTCAGTCAAGCTCATCAGTTTGCTGATACACGTGTCGGCTGCGAGTAGGATCTTTGCGCATGGCCTGGCCAGAGCCCGTGAAGCCAACTGCGACCTTGTTAGTGTCATCCCGACTCATGCATTTGAAGTTACATACCTCGGCCACCAACGCCATCAGGTGTGCGGAACATGCTGTCCTTCTTGTGTTTTCCAAACTTTGACTTTGAGTTGAACTCTTGCCACTTGGACTTGCCCTTCTCCAGCTCTTTTGTGGCCTTGATTTTCTTAGGTTTGGGCGGCTTCGCAGCACTGTCGGCAGCGCTCTTCTCCGCCTCGATCTTGGCTTGCTGCTCCGGGTACAGGCTGGCGGCGGCAGACGTGACGACGCCATTTGACTGAACCGGCGGTGTGTGGGCGGCTTGCTGGCCGGTACTGGGTCCGGACGCTGGTGCTCCGTCAGCCTTGCGCTTGTTGGACATGGGACGGATGTCCTTGGCCCGCAGCGTTTCGGTATTATCGTAGCTCTTGAATTTGACAATGTAGATGGGCGCCGTTGACGAGCCCGTGATGGATGTGATGCGTGCTGGGTAGAACCCTCTGTCGCCCGAGGCCCATTTGGCCATGACTGTGTCGTTCACCTGGTATGTGACAGGCGGTGCGTCGTCCTTCTCTTCCGGGGCAGGGGCGGCTTTCTTGAAGGCGGGGTGGTTCTCTTTGGACCACTTCTCGGGCTCTGGCGGGCTGGGGGCTTTCTGTGCTGCGGGCTTGGATGCCTGCTTCGGCTGCAGCTCAGCAAGAGACTCGTTCAGGAGGGAAATCATGTCATTCAACTCCGCCTGCAGATTCTTGAGTTCGGCATTTTCGGGGTCATCTTTGAGGCCGGCGAGGACAACATCGAGCTGTTGAGGAGATGATTAACAAATGTTTCGAACGTGACGCTGGGGGAAGTTGGCGCGCACCTGCTCTTGATACTGTTGGCGATCCTCTTCCAAGGCTGTGATTTGACTAGACATGATGGCGGCTGCAACGACGGAACGGTATGAATAGGTTGAGAGGTGAAAAGTGTCTTTATTCTTTGGTATGATCGAAAGAAATCCAGATAGGGCTGCCGAGTGCTTTGGCGTTTTGTTGCTTCGAGCAAAGGCGATGCGGTGATGAAGCTGGTTTGATCGACCTATGGCTAAAGCCGTCCCGTTGCTTGCGCCAGAAGCTTATCCAGCCCGATCACGTGTAGATAATGGGGAATCCCGGCACCGACCAACTGCATTGCAGCGTCATCCAGCTTCGGACCAATCATTGTTCGTCTGACTCGGGACCCCCCCAGAAGTGATGGTGGACTTTTTAGGAATCGCGGAATGCAGGGGTGGGGGCCACTGGAAGCGGATTGAGTTGGGCCCAGACGCACCCAAGTTTGCTCAAGTTTGGAGGTACCTTACTCCAACGTGATAGCTGTGCACGGTATTCCAGCGGACGCCTTAGCGGGTGTGGAATGCGGGAATGGACCTGGATGGCGCCGGAGCCAGACGAGGGTGCGGTGCGGCCGTGGTCTCGGGTACCTTGTCAAGGCAATTTAGCTACCGGTACTCGATCTTTCCTTCCTTCCTCTCCCATCCTTTCTTTTCACAACCCGGAAACAATCTTCAAACGTATCCCTTTCCAGAACAGAGTGCCCGTCTCGACGGCATTGGCGACGCAAATCCCCCTCCAGCTGCGTCCTCGCTGGCGCTCATCTCAATCCGCGCTCTCCGTCGCCGTCCCCACCATCCAATTGGACGCGTCCTGCCCGTACCGCGCCCCCAAAGTGCCCTGTGTTGTCTGAGGCATTACCTCATTGAAACAGCGCAAGCAGCCACCACCCGCCATCCATCGGTCCTCCGAACGCCCACCCACCGCACCCGCAACCCGCTGCCCGCTGCCCAGCGCATCAGCAACAAGCCTTGCTACCGCCCCCTCCCAAACCTGTCTACATCCATGACATTGTACCTTGGCTGCTACGGCACATCATAATAGCACCTGTCCGCCCAGTATCCCCCAGGGGCCCCAAACAAGCAACCATGGGTCGAGACGGCAGAGACGCCGACGATTCTTCGGCAACCAGCCAATCAAGGCGTCCTCCTCTAAATCACCAGGAGAGTGATTCGACAAACAGCGACCAAACCCACCGAGACACCCATCATCAGCACCGTTCAAAGCAGAAGCACGTTGTCGGCGCCGGACGGTTACATGCACGCGTCCCCTCATCCAAGGCATTACACAAGCACCATGGCTCGACAGCCTCCAAACTGAACCATCGCCGACAAGCATCTCCCTCTCCCGATCGAAATCGAGCAGCTGCCGCCGGCCATCGTCGAGTCCAATCCGAAGCGAAGCTTTCCCGCGACAGTTCTTCCACAAATCTCAGCAAGACAGCCTCAGTGACGAGCTTGCGGCGGAACAAATCCCACGGCGAAGTAAACAAACCAGGGAAGGTCAAGTCGTCGGAAAAGCTCAAGAGGATAAGCTCGAACCCCGCCGTAAACAAGGTCAAGTCGCAAAAGTCGCAGGTACACTTTGATTTGGGCAACGACGGACAGGAAGACGAATGGGTGGATGCCAGCACGTCTGCCTCTCCATACCTGTCTAGACGAGGATCCTTGGCCAGTACGCAAGCCTCGGCAAAACCCGACGATAGCAGCGCAAACAATTCGAGGGCAGATACCCCCGCGGCGCATTCATCACCCCTGGCCGCGGCAACTCCCGATCGTGAGACTGTCCAGCACAAGGAATATTTGACTTCGAGACTGCTCCAACGCACCCCCTCACACGGCGCGCCTCCAAAGATGACGGCAGATACTGTCTCAGTCTCACGGCGGGGCCACTCCCGCTCCCCAGACTCGATCGGCCGCGGCTCGACACTCGCCGATTCGCATAACGTCAGCACCTTGCCAAGCTCCGGCGACGAGCTTATTTCGCGGTTCGTCAATGCGGGAAGCTCCGGCGCCGCCCGCGAAGGATCCTTCTACCAGCTCCCTACGCCGAGGCCGGCCAGCCTCAGATCGGAGGAACCCCCCCAACGGAGGCCGCAGTCCGCGAGTTCCGGACGCCCAGGACGACAGGGTAGATCCCGAGACCTAGCATTGTCGGACGATGAGGACGGCGAAGACCGTCGCGAGAGTGACGGCACAGCGCTTGCGCCGCGGTCAGCAAGGCGCTCCGCCCCGCCGGCCGAGAAATCACGCACGCAGCAGAAGCTCAACCTGCAGCGGGCTAGCTCCGTCATCGAACCAGGACAGGCAGTGGGGGGAGGCGTGGGCGCGGTGGGCGTGAGCCCCTTGGTCGGCATTGGGGGGCCGGGCTACGACGGCGGCGTGAGCCGCGACCCGCGCGTCACGAAGCAGCTGGAGAGGACAGGGATGGAGTACCTCAGCGTCCGCCGGTTCCAAAACCCCGTGGTGCGGTCGCTCGACCGCCTCGTCCAGGTGAACCGCGCAAACAAGAACCAGCGGATACCCCGCAACGGCACCGCCAACGGCAAAGCCGCCTCAATGCGCGGAGGTGTCGTCCCTGGACAGCAGCAACACATGCGGAACTCGAGCCTCAACGAGTCTGCGCTAGCTGCCGCTTCCGGCGGTACCGGGTCCGCCCGGAGACCCGTAACCCCCCGCGCATACTCCATCCGGACCAACGGCGCCGGGTCCAGCTACGAGGCCGACCCCGACGACCACCAGAGCAGCCGGGCCCTGCACGAGGGAACTGGGGTGCAGGGGCTGAGTGGATCGAGTCTGGTTGGCGGCGAGGAGGACGAGGGCGTCACGGCGATCCTCCGCAACTTGTGGGAAAAGAACCCGGACCTGAGCGCCAGTCAGGAGTAGGAGGGCCTGGCTGGCTGCATGGATCGGGATGTAATTCCATTCGGTTAAATGGACGGGACGGTCAACAAAAGGGACAGGAAAAGCAAACTTAATACAACCCGTTGGGTCTGGTCGGTTGCAACACATGCCGGCGCTACTTCGGTTGCTGAGGAGGGGTGTGTCCCGGGGTTTCTTTTTGGTTGCAAGACGGCGCGTGTTTTCAACAACGGTGTACTACGAAAGGGCTTAAACAGGAGAAACACTTCTGTCGGAACTAGGTGCTCCGGTGGAGCAGAACCGACTCTGTTTAGTTTTATTTTGTTTTGTTTTACGGTCCCCCCCTCCCCTTTCCCCTTTCATCAGCTATGAAATCTGCGGCAACCGGGTGGCAGGCGAAAGAGGTGTGCTTGGGCTAGACAGACACTGGAGGCAAAGCGGAATATACTAAAACCTAACCATGGACGAGGCCTCGATTCTCTGAGACATGGCTCGTTGTTCGATTCCTTCTGAAAGAGGTAGACGGGAACCCACGCCATCCAACGGCGTTGCACTGCAGGACATCTCGAGACTTGGGCGTTGAGTTGAGCTCAGGACCACTGGCCCGGCCGCGCCCTCAACAGGTGAGCTCGGTGAGATGCATTCTGCACACCGGGGGGGGGGGCGCTCTTTTGGGACATGGCATTTCGGCCGGGTCTGTCCGTACCATTCCCACTTGCGCCGGAAATTGCACCTCACCAAAAACACATGCCAGCTCTCTCACAGACACTGTTGAGAAACACACGACCACCAACACTTACATACGCACAGCCACGCCAAAATGAGGCCACAAACATCCCAAGACAGCTCGGTTTAATTGAACTGATTCTTTATTTGTGCGATTCCTAAAAAAGCGGGGGGAGGAAAGGTTGCAGCACACACGCAACCCATACCCAATTGCGACGGAGCTATGTACGTCTTTCTCTTCTGTCCTGTTCAAGACTTTGGTATAAACCCAAGCGGATACCTCCCAATAACAATATGACCTGCAATTACACCTAGAGCGCCGGGGATGATTAGGAAGGCGACTGTAAAAGACTGCGGCACTCGAAAGCCAACTTTAAAATAAAATAAAAGTTGGGCGAGGCTAGGGCCTCTGCTGCTCTTCAATCCAAGGAAGAAACCAAAAATGACCGAAACCAGTTGATCCATGGGAGGGTCGGCCGTCAGAGCGAATGTCGTTTCGTGTCAATCCTTGTGTCTCTATTTGGTGAGGAAGCCAAGGTAGTCGGCGACAATAAGCGTTACCATTCTGTGGAAACACACTATTGTTAGAAAATATTACAGGGTACTAAAACACGGACGCCACGGGGTTGACAATGTCCACTTACGCATGGGGAGCAATGCGGACGTAGTATGTGCCGAAACCGCGGTAGAAGCGCATCACGCCCTCCTGCTTGGCCACCTTTGCGAAACAGTCGACCATGGACTTGTACGGGAGCTTGCCATCGGGACCTTTGGACTGCTTCTGCAAGCGGGTCTTAACGAAGTCGAAGGGCAGAGAGAAGAAGCTGGCAAAGAACCCGGCAATGGCGCTGGCGGTGAGCGTCTGGGCCTGGGAGGACCACTGCGTGTTCTGCTTGAGTTGCGACTTGGCCTCACTGAAGAAGGCAAGCTGACCGAAGTTGAGGGCCATGGCACGGACGACCGTGGGGGCGGCACCGGCCCAGAGGGCGCCAATGCCTTCCGACTTCGCAATGCCGGAGAGTGCGTCAATGACGCTCTTGTAGTTCTTACGCTCAGCCAGAGGCTTCAGTCCGTCACTCTGCATGCGGATGAGAGCCAGGTCGGCAGGGTTGCCAATCATGGCGGCCAGACCTCCAGCAGCGAGGCCGGCAGTCGCACGTTCCTTGAAGCCAATAGCCTTGCCTTGGTCCTTGGCGCGCTGGCCGAGCTTGCCCATGAAGGTGTCAAAGAAGCCCAAGCGAGCCGTTGTGTAGACGGCTTGGCGCAGGAGGCCGGCAGACAGTCCGGTGTAAAGGTCAAGGGCCTTGCCGCTGGCGAGAATCTCTCTTGTGACGGACAGCGGCGTGGGCTTGGGTCCTCCAGCAACACCTTCACCGGCGAGCTGGATGCGGACCTTGATCATATCGACGGGCTGAATAACCGAGGTGGCGACCATGCCACTGATACCGCCATTGATGAAGGGCAAAGCCGCCCTCATGAATGGGGTGTGGAGGAAGTCGTTGGCAACGGCGGCAGAGTCTCCCTTCATGACTTCGGAAGTGCGAGTTCGTGCGGCCTCAGCTGCCTGCTTGAAGGAACCAGAGCTCATATTGATGTCGGTGTATGTGACTATAGTAGTCGACTCGGTGTGAAGTGGGTGAGGATGTCGGGTGTAAGAGCCGCCTCGTGTAAGCGGTCTACCGAGACTCGATTGGAAGGCAAGGAAGAAGCTGTAGAAGAGAAGAGAATAGACAACTAGTCAGTCAACGTGTGGACAGAGAGGTGTCACGGGTAGCTTTATAGTATGAACGAGGTCTCTCTCATCCCTCCGTGCCTGGCAAATGCCAATGTTAAGACAACCCCCCCCCCCCCCCCCCCCCCCCCCCCCCCCCCC
>LFIW01001877.1:0-10710 GCA_001625285.1 Colletotrichum incanum
TACAAGACAAGGTTATATACGGGATAGCACGGGAACACGTTAATCCCCCTCTCGGAACGGAAGAACTAAGGAAGGTCACGTGAAGATAAGAAGGACCGACAACGGATAAGCGGTCTATAACCTAGGACCGACACGCTAAGGATCGGTCCCTGTTAAGGACTAACTCCAGGAGATCGGTCCTAACAAGGCAACAATAGGATATAAGGACATTCGTTCTAACTAGACTAAATACCTTCTATAGCTCTTTAGTAATTAACTTCGTAATTTACTCTACTATAAGTGACTCTTAGATTATCCTTTTGTTATAAAGCTATACAAGCTACCTACGCCTACTGAGTATACGACTGATTACCGTGTACCTAACAGACCAGTAAGTTTACTAATAAGCTAATAAGACCTAGTTACTGTTATTTAAGTATCGACCTTAGCTACCTGTTAGCAGAAAACACCACTATCGGATATCTAACCGTAACACTTTAATTACTCCTGTTTAGTAAGTTAACCTTAATACTTACTTAACAGTATAAAACATGTCTGTAAAAACCACCCCTACTTCATCCTCCTCTAGAGCTAAAGGGAAGGCACCGACCACCCCTAAGCCCTAAAGCCTTAACCAGGAGATAAAGGAGGCCGACTCTTCTAGTAACAAGGAAGACGCCACCGCAGAGTTAGCCAAACAACTTAAGCGTGCTAACAAAGATATTACTAACATACAAGCCATATTCAACAAGAATGCTACAGCCCTTAAGCAGCTTTAAGCCTAAGCTTAACGAACTATAGAGCTTAAAGCTAAAGTTCGTACACTCTAAGGCGCTACTAATATTATTAATACCCCTCTTAAAACTCAGGACAAACTTAAGCTTAACAACCCCTAAACGTTTGATAGAACCCTAGGACACCTTAAGGGATTCCTTACCTAGGTCAGGGCTTATTACCGATTTCACAATATCAGCTTTATAGACGATATAGAGAAGGTTATCTATACCGCGTTATTTCTTAAGGGAAAAGCGCTAGCTTAGTTTAAACCTTACCTAATAGATTTTATAACTAAAGATTAGGAACAACTTAAACCTAAGACCTAAGAAATCTTTATTGGCTACTATAGATTTAAAAAGGCACTCCTATCCTTATTCTAGGATACAGATAAGAAACAACAGGCCGAACGAGATCTCTCTAGCCTATAATAAACTAAATCAGCCTCACATTACGCCGCTAAATTCAGAAGACTTTTAGCTAGATTAGATATTACTAATAAATCTAAAATCTTTATGTTCTACTAGGGACTAAAGGAAGAAGTTAAGGATAAACTTATTAAGATAATTACCCCCCTAGAGGAATTCTTAGACTATGTCGAACTTATAATTCGTATTAACACTCGTCTATACGAACGAAGAAAGAAGAAAGGCAAGGGCCGCCGCCCATAAGCTAACTTAGCTAAGAAATACATCCCTTAGGGACCTAAGACGACACAGTTTAACAATAGAAGAAACTACTAACAGAGAAGCCAGAGCACCGCCTACGGTTACTACAGCGGACCTATAGACCTAAGTGCTACCTAGAAGGAACGCCCCTAGAGGTAATACACTAAGAACGATAAATACTATAACTGTAACAAGATAGGACATTATGCCTACGAATATAAGAGTCCTAAGAAGGAAGGATTCCGTCTAGTACCTAAGAAAGCTAAAAATCTTAGCATAACACAAAAGACCCTACACGCATAACTTACTTAGACCGCCTGCTACGATAACAACTATACTACGCACTAAGACAGTAAGGAATAAGCAGGCTGGTACCCTAAAGAACTATCTAAGAAGACCCTTACTACAGGCTATAAACAGATTACGATCCTAGACCTTAGGGACGTATATAACCTAATTAAGATCAAAGAACCAAGAACCTAGAGACCCTAGCGACGCACCCTAGAACAAGACCACAAGATAACTCAGACGAACCAGAGAACCTATAGACCTATTAACGTAGATAAACACAATCTGCAATACATCTGTAACTTATAGAGTGCGTATATCCTTAGGATCTAACGATTACTAGAGAAGCCTAAGTTAAGCCGAACTCTTTACGTAGTAATCTAACGCATCAGACAACGCCTAAACGCTTAAAACGACCTCCGGAAACTAAGGAAGCTTAAGGACGAGCTCCAGAAGGAACTAGGAAAAGAACAAGGACAAACGGTTAAAACCCTAGCAGTAGGCAGAAGGACCCCTAACTAAAAGATAGCCAGAAAGGCCTGAGAATAACTTAATAAGATACTATAAATCTAGGAATACTAAGCGTATACACCTTCTACGGTATACCCTAAATTATCTATCTCGGACACTACCAGAACCGCTATCGAGATTCTACCACAGTACTAAAGGCAGCTACAGCAAGCAGCTAACAACTACTAGTACTACGACACTCTATCTTACGACTTAGAGGGCACTAGCTTAAAAGCTATTACGGAACCCTAAAGGACGCTTTAGAGGACCCTAAGCATTAATAACACCTCTAGCGAAGATAAAGAAGAAGACAATATCCCTTAAAGAATTATAAGGAAGACTGTCTACCCCGATTAAGATAATTAATAGATCGAACTATACGGACTACGTATATATTAAGCCGCTATACAGTCTACCACTCCTCTACGACTTAGAGACCATACGATTCTGAACCCCGAACATCGCCTACACCGAACGATATTCTAGGCAGAATGCATTTAAGACTACTGCATCGACTACATAGCATAGAAGTACGAACACCAGTTCTTTCTAAGAAGATATAGTACTAACGCTATCCCGGAAGTCTACCTAGACAGCTAGTTAGCACTATAGGAATTTAGAAGCCTAGATAAGCAGAACGTTACGACGTTTACGCCTAGCCTAGTATACCCTATAAAGTGCCTTAATAAGACAATCACTTACTAGGAGGATTACCGAACAGATAAATACAGATTGCACTACGTACCTAAGGCAGAGGCTTAGAGATACAGGAAACAGGAACTTAAGAAACAAGGGAAGGTTAAGGACAGACCTAGCCCTCTAAGACTTAAGATCGTAAGTTACAAACAGTTAAAAAACAACAGACGCTAACTATAGAGGTGTTACAGGAGGCAAGAGAGGAAAAGTTCCTCTGCTTAACAGACATAAGTAACGACGAGCACCTACTAATTAAAGTAAGGATCAACAGTCAGCCCGTGATCGCAATAGTTAATTCCGGAGCATAAGGAAACTTTATGTTACTACGATAGGTAAACAGACAAAGAATACTATAGAAAAAAAAGAAACAAACATACTAACTACGAACCGTTAAAGGAGAAAAGGTTAAGTACGGTAGAGGCACTATTAAATCAGAGACAGCGTAACTCCCTATAGTTACCTATAACCGTTAAGAACAACTTGTCTTTAACATAACGGAGATAGGAGACAACGATGTTATCCTAGGAATCCTATAGTTATAAAAGCATAACCTAATAATAAATTAGAAAACAGGCTAACTCTAATAGGAAGACGATTTAGCTGTAAGGAAGCGTTACACGCTATAACCCCTAAGTGAATCTAAGCGACCAAGGTACGTCGCTTATATTAGAAAGGTCGAACCTATAAAAGATAAGCGATTTAAGTCCTTTATTAACGATTAGCAGGAAGAAGAGCGACTCTCCCTGATCCCTAAAGAATACCGTAGGTATTAGAAGCTGTTTGCTAAAGAATTAGAAACAGGCTTACTAGAGCATAGTTCGTACGACCACGAGATACCGCTTAAAGAAGGCAAACACCTAAAGTTCTATAAGATATATAGACTAAACGAAACAGAGCGAGAAGCACTTAATAAGTACCTCGCTAAGAACCTTTAAAAAGGTTACATCCGACTATCTATATCCCTAGCGGGATACCTAATCTTATTTATACTAAAGAAGAATAGCAAACTACGACTCTACGTTAACTACCGATAACTTAACAATATCACTATTAAGAACTACTACCCCTTACCTCTAATCTTAGAACTTTAAGATTAACTTTACGACGTAAAATAGTTTACGGCCCTAGATCTTAAAGGAGCCTACAACCTAATTAGAATAAAAGAAGGTAAAGAATAAAAAACTGCTTTCCGTACTAGAAAAGGTAACTTTAAGTACCTCGTTATGCCTTTTAGACTTACTAACGCCCTAGCAACCTTTTAAACTATAATTAACCACGTACTATAAGAATTCTTAGATGTATTCGTCGTTGTTTACCTAGACGATATTTTAATCTACTCTTGCAACCTTAAAGAACATAAGAAGCACGTTTACTAAGTACTCTAAAAGCTATAAGAAGCTAAGCTCTTAGTGGAACCCGAGAAAAGTGTATTCTATAGTTAACAAGTCGACTTCTTAGGATTCACTATTACGCCTAGTAAAATCAGGATGGAAAATAGGAAAATCGCGGCAGTAAAGGACTGGCCCTGACCCTAGAACGTTAAGGACATTTAATTATTCCTTAGATTCGTTAACTTTTACTAATAATTCCTTAAAGGATATTCCGGTAAAATTAACCCTCTTATTAAGCTTACACAAAAAGACACCCCTTTTGAATAGACTAGCGAATAAGAAAAAGCCTTTAAGGACATTAAACAATAAGTCCTCTTAGAACCAGTTTTAGTTATTCTAGATCTAAGAAAACCCTTTAAATTAGAAACCGACGCTTTAGACTACGCTATCGGCAGACAACTCGGACAACGCAACAAAAAAGGAAAACTGCACCCTTATGCATTCTTCTTATAAAAACTTAGCGGACCCGAAATTAATTACTAGATCCACGACAAGGAACTTATAGCAATTATTAAAGCATTTAAAGAATAGAAACCTTAACTATCCGGTATTAAGCACGAAGTTAAGGTTTATATAGATTATAAGAACCTGGCCTACTTTACTACATTAAAAGTCCTAAACAAAAGACAGATCTAATAGTCTAAATTCCTCTCTAAATTTAACTTCTGAATTATCTATATTAAAGGAACAGAAAACGGCAGAGCTAATGCCTTAAGCCGAAGACCGGACCACAAGGTCCTAGTACCAGAAGAAACACTTATTATCTTAAAGTAAGACGACAAAGGTGACCTTATACCAGTACAGAAACTCTTAATGATTAGCAGACGCATTAATACCAGCCTGACTAGCAGAATGACGCCTGAATAAATCAGAGAAATTCACGGTGTTAGGGCATATAGACACTAAGGTGTAACAAAAACCTTTAAGCGAATTAGACAACATTACGATCAGAAGGTTACACGATAAGAAGTAGCTTTAGTAATTAAGGATTACGAAATGTGTAAGAAAAGTAAGAACAGTCCGCATAAGCCATACGGACAATTACAACCACTCCTAGCGCTACTAGAAGCCTGGCACTTAATCTCTTTAGACTTTATCGTTAAACCCCCTAAGTTAAGAGAACCACTTATAAAAACCTACTATAATAGCATATTAGTTATTGTTAACTGACTTACGAAATACGCATACTTTATCCCGTACTTAGAGTTAAGCACGGCGGAAGACCTAGCGTACACGTTTTTAAAATACATCGTTAGCAACCACGGATTGCCTAAGGAAATCGTGTCAGATAGAGACAAACTATTTATATCTAAGTTCTAGAAATCCCTAATTTCGTAACTAGGAGCTAATTATAAGCTATTAACTGCTTTTTACCCGCAAACCGACAGACAAACAGAACGGATTAACTAGATACTTAAACAGTATCTACAATGTTATATTAACTACGACTAAGACAATTAGGTACCACTGCTGCTAATAGCCTAATTTGCCTATAATAGTGCTATAGGAGAAAGCATACTAAACTCCTTATTCTACCTGAATTACGGATTTAAGCCTACGGCATACAGAGAACCTCGGTAAGGACCATAAGCACTAAAGGCTGTGGCAGATTATAATAAATTACGAGAAATCTAGGAGAATGTTGCTAAAGATCTTAAATTTGTTAGAGTACGAATAAAAAAATACGCTAACACATTAAGGGTTAAGGGACTAACCTTTAAAGAGGGAGATAGCGCGTATCTTTTATAACGTAACATTAAAATAAAACGACTAAGTAATAAATTAGATTATAAAAAACTTAGACCTTTTAAAATTATTTAGAAAGTCTTAGACGTTAACTTTAAACTTGACTTACTAGACATAATAAAGATCTATTTAGTCTTTTATATCGCTCTGCTTAAACTAGCACCGTAAGGATTAAATACTAACGATTGTATTATTGTAGAACCTAACGAACTAGAGTATAAAGTTAAACGAATTATTAACGAACAAGAAGAAAACGGAGAAACACAGTATCTTATTAAATAGAAAGGATACAGACACAAGGACAACTTATAGGAGCTAATTAAGAACCTCTAGCACTCCTAACAGCTGCTCTAGGACTATTACGACTTACGGATACTTTGGAACCAGACGCCTGCACTAACGGCCCTAAATCCGAGAACTTATTACTAAGCCCGTATAAGGACTAGTCTACGTCATTAGGCACCTGTATAAACTGTAACTCCTCTACTATTCCCTGTTTATAAGTATCTAATGCCGACTCTAGGGCATCGGACTTATCGACCTCTTGTATACTATAACGAAAAGTTTTGGCTTAACGCTTACGAATAAGTTTCTAAGTTTTCTAAATCCTAGACAAGCGGCCAGCCGCAGTAGCTATTAAAGACTGTAATTAAGCGAGCTCTTTGTGAAGCCTTAAAAGCTTCTTACCTGCCGCCTCCTCTTTCTTATCCTACTCCTTTTGCTAAGCATTTAATTTTTATACTACGAACAAAGGTCAGACGAAACAAACCACACCTAATTAAGGGACACTTACGGGTAGAAGCCACTAAAACACTATTATAGGGCTTCTTAGCCTTAATATAACTTCGACAGCGAGAAGAACCTTCGCTAAAACGACAAGCGGTCTTCGCACGGAAACAACGAGTGTAAGGTATATTGGCGATAACGGAACAAGCTTTAATAAACTCTAGAAGCGTAAGACGCTTACGATCTTTTATCTCTGTCTTCTAAGATTTCGCCTTTGATTTCGATTTTTCTACGCGACCTAACATAGTGTTAGTATTATAAATAAATAAGGAAGTAAGTTTAACGACTCCCTAACCTAAGAGGGACGACCTACTTATAAGGTCTTAAGGGCAAGACCTTTAGAGAGGAGACCTAATGTTACGACCTAATAAGCATAATATAACTAGGGTCGCCCTACGGGCGCCTAGCGGTTACAAGACAAGGTTATATGCGGGATAGCACGGGAACATGTTAATCCCCCTCTTGGAACGGAAGAACTAAGGAAGGTTACGTGAAGATAAGAAGGACCGACAACGGATAAGCGGTCTATAACCTAGGACCGATACGCTAAGGATTAGTCCCCGTTAAGGACCGACTCCAGGAGATCGGTCCTAATAAGGCAACAATAGGATATAAGGACATTCGTTCTAACTAGACTAGATACCTTCTATAGCTCTTTAGCAATTAACTTCGTGATTCACTCTACTATAAGTAACTCTTAGATTATCCTTCTGTTGTAAAGCTATACGAGCTACCCACGCCTACCGAGTATACGACTGATCACTGTGTACCTAACAGACCAGTAAGTTTACTAACAAGCCAACAAGACCTAGTTACTGTTATTTAAGTATCGACCTTAGCTACCTGTTAGCAGAAAACACTACTGTCGGATATCTGACCGTAACAAGTAGATTACAACAAATTATAAGAAATCTAAGAGAATATTACTAAAGATCTTAAATTTATTAGAGCATAAATAAAGAAATACGCTAATACATTAAGGGTTAAGGGACTAACCTTTAAAGAGGGAGATAGCGCGTATCTTTTATAACGTAACATTAAAACGAAACGACTAAGCGATAAATTAGATTATAAAAACCTTAGACCTTTTAAAATTATTTAGAAAGTCTTAGACGTTAACTTTAAACTTAACTTACTAGACATAATAAAAATCCACCCAGTCTTTTATATCGCTCTACTTAAACCAGTACCGTAAGGATTAAATACTAACGACTGCATTATTATAGAATTAAACGAATTAGAGTACGAAGTTAAACGGATTATTAACGAGCGAGAAGAAAACGGAGAAACATAGTATCTTATTAAATAGAAAGGATACGGCCATAAAGATAATTTATAGGAACCTCTTAAGAACCTCTAGTATTACCAGACGATGCTCTAGCGGTATTATAAGGCGGGCTTAAAGGACTAAGATCAGCAAACTCCGGACTAACGCCTAACGAACTCTAGTTAAGCATATTACTAGCGCCCTAAGCCACGAGATCACGCTTGACTCTAGCCTCTATATCGGCCACCTCCTTATCCTTTGCCTCTAACTTATCTAGGGATTGCACCCCGCAGCGAATTAACTCAGATCCACGATCCTTTAAGAAACGCTTTTGCCTCCAGAGGCAAGACAAGCGACCTAAGGCAGTAGCGAGTTAAGTTTAGAGAATTTCTATCTCCTCCTTGGCTTTCTGCTCCTCCTCCTTAATCTTCCGTTGCTCCGACATATAACGATTTACTAGCAGGATTAGCCACCCTACTAAAAAAAAAAAAAAACTCTAAAAAGAAAAACTTATAAGCGCTTGTAACATTGTTACTATCGCACTAGCTGCGACCGGTATAAATACACTTACCACAACGCGACGACTCCTCGGCCATCTTACAGACCTTATTCGACTTAAAACAATAAGTATAAGGCATAACGTCGACTTTAAAACGTTTAACCGCTTCGGTAAGAGAACGACGTTCGCGGGTTTTCTAAGAGATTTCGGAATCCGCCTTTCGTTTACTTACGCGACCAGACATAGTGTTAGCATCATTAAGGAAGCACGATTAACCCTCCCTAACCTAGGAGAAGCGACATACTTATAACGGTCTGCGGGACTTAGACCTTAAAGAGGAGACCTAATGTTACGACCTAAGGACGGTTAGTGACTAGCGCAGCCTGAAGCACCCCTTATAAGACTAACTAACGGGAATAGTCACCTACGTATACAGGACTGCGGCACGAACCGGACTTAGAACGGAAGAACTAAGGAAGGTCACGTGATGGATCAGTAAGGATCAGTGGTAATCCAACATAATCCCTTAGTAAGGATCAGTGACCCACTTAACTAATCTAACACCAAGGATCAGTAACCACGGGTAGTAATCTAAGGAAGGCAAGAGAGTATAATACTTAACGCAGGAAACAGAATAGATACCTTCTATAGCTCTTTAGCAATTAACTTTGTGATTCACTCTACCATAAGTGACTCTTAGATTATCCTTCTGTTGTGAAGCTATACGAGCTACCCACGCCTACTAAGTATACGACTGATCACCGTGTGCCTAACAGACTAACAAGATTACTAACAAAGCCAACAAGACCCAGTTACTGTTATTTAAGTATCGACCTCAGCTACCTGTTAGCAGAAAACACCACTGTCGGATATCTGACCGTAACACCTTTATTAGCTCTTTATCCTCTTTTACAGAGAATAGTACGTTTGTAAGTCCGATCGTGTTATCTGTCTGTATACTAATCAGGCTAAAATTCAGGTTATTAGTAGATAATAACAGCAGATAAGGGTCGTATAAAAAAGTAACTATCTAAAGCTTCTCTCTATAATAGCGGTTATATATTACCTACTAGTAGGTACCGGCTTTAGCGATACCGTAAAAGGGCTTAACGACCTTTATAATAGTCCCTTATAGATAATTATTATAAATCTATACAGGCAGATAAGTATAAATAGTATAATTTAACTATAAAGTTAATTAGACGTAGGCCTACGTAATATTACGTAGCTATAGTTAATAGCCGTTACATAAGAGGGACAGGGTAAGTGTTAGGATTAGGCGCTAGCTAGCCTGTTATATAGTAGGTAACTACGTAAGAATAGCTTCTTTCCTGTTATCGGTATATCCTTAAATAATAAGGCGTAATTTTTTATAAGGCTTATCGGTATTCTTACCTTTAACTTTATTAATAATACGCGATTTAAAGATACGGCCTGTATACGCGGCGGGGTTAAAGGTAACAAATTTAAAGACCCTACTGTTACGGTTAGATATCCGACAGTGGTGTTTTCTACTAACAGGTAGCCGAGGTCGATACTTAAATAACAGTAACTGGTTCTTATTAGCTTGTTAGTAATCTTGCTGGTCTGTTAGGCACACGGTAATCAGTCGTATACTCGATAGGCGTAGGTAGCTCGTATAGCTTCACAACAGAAGGATAATCTAAGAGTCACTTATAGTAGAGTGAATCACGAAGTTAATTACTAAAGAGCTATAGAAGTCTGTCCTTAAGTACGTCTAAGTCTATCCTATATATAAGTCCTGTTGTTAGTGTTCCGTCCTAGATATACTAGATAACTAGTTACTTTACCTATCTGTAAATAATTAGAATAACTAACCACTTTAGTTATTTACCCTTATTATGTCCTTATCTTATCTTTACGTAACCTATACTATAGTTCTTCCTGTCTAGGGAGTTATCTGTTAGCCCTTAGGTTTCTATCTATATAAATGCTATACCGCCTTTATCCCTAGTAGGGCTGCCTTGCTTATAACTTATTAGGTCGTAATATTAGGTCTCCTCCTAAAAGGTCTTATCCTTAAGACCACATAAGTAGGTAGTGTCTCCTAGTTTAGGGAGCTATTAAACTTACTTCCTTTAATAA
>LFIW01000182.1:0-231959 GCA_001625285.1 Colletotrichum incanum
GCTCGTCGACAGCCATAACAAGACACCTCTTGCAACCGCTTGTGAGGCTGGCCAGTTCAGGCTAGCTCGCAAGCTTCTCTCTAAACCATCAGACTTTGGCTACTTCCCCAAGCCAACAGAGGATACTGCCGTATCTCAGAGTCTTCCTCGCAAGATCTGGCTCGGTCTCGACCTTGTTAGTGATATATGATTTAGATGTATTATGTTTCCTAAGCTTGTAGTCGTGCGAAGAAGTAGGGGGATTAAGGTAGTCAAGACAGATAAGCTCCCAACATTTAGTCACTCTAAAGAAGGGTGATGAAGCATCAACATGTGATTATATAATATCGGTCCTAAAGTTACCGCCACTGGGATGGCGTCCGCACGCGCCATGAGATGCGCCCTTCACCTCTGTACGTCCCTAATGGCTTTCACGATATCATAATTTGTGGATTAATCTTACTGTAGCCTTCCGTGTTAGCACCGGATGATTCACCGCAGTTATTGCGGATGATTATTAAGGTACTCCTTCTTTATTGGTCGTACTTGCCTCTTGGATACAACGCTCCCCGTAAGCCAAGTAAACTTGCCAAGTTCAATCAATCAATCAATTATGAAGCCATCACCAGTCAATCAAGCCAAGTTTAAGCCTCAAACTTGATTGATTGACATGCGGGGAGCTGCTTGGAGATATTATGGTTCCCCACCTTAGGAGTGAACACTTCCTTCCATCCGTTACCTAATTGGATGACTGTGCAAGCCAATAAGACACCACCCATGCCCCATCCCCACTTATTTGTGCTCTGGGCATTGCTTAGTTTTGCCCACCGGGCTGAGGTTTTGCCGAGAGCCGTGGGGCCTCAAAGTAGCCATTTCCCCATCCGTGCTGATTGCCATCTAACAATCAACGCGAGGATCTTGGGGTTCTTTGACTCTTTCTCAATGGAGGCCGAACTTGCCAAACTACGTCGGCAACTTCAAGAAGCTGATCGCCGACTCGGGGAAGAGCAGCGCCGACGCGAGGAAGAGCAGCGCCGACGCGAGGAAGAGCAGCGCCGACGCGAGGAAGAGCAGCACCGACGCGAGGAAGCTGAAGAACTTGCAAAAGCATCACAACCACAAACAATTCAGGCTTATCTAGCGGCCTGTCATTCTCTCAGCCTCGCTATTCAGGTCGTCACTGACCGCTCCCTAACTACACAAGGAGATACAACAAACCCGACCGGTCGGATCTTCCCTCAACGAATCATCCCATGGGATGACTTCGCAACGGCCCAAGAGGGGATCTGGGCCCAGCTCTCACCCGGTGGCTCCTTCTTCTCCCAGCCCCTCTTCCCATCTCAACACCAACTCGACTATGTGATGTCTCTGGTCAGCCCGATCAGCAGCGAAATTGGGCTCCGGAACTTCGAGCGCGACACTGTCGAAAACGCGGTACAGAAGCTGATCGACGAGGCGTATAAGGATCCGCGACTGCGGAACGATCTCGGCTTGCGGGGAACCGTGACGTTCGAGAGCCATACGAACCTCGGCGAGACCGAATGCACCTTATCCGAACATATGGATCGCATGTCCATCGAGAGGGACGATACTGGCCAGCAGGCGTCAGCCTCACATCCACCGAGCCGCAAGCCGCGGCGCAGGGCGAGAGGGAAGGGCAATCGGGCGGACCAGTTCTGCATATACCGCACCTCCGACGGCCGCAGTATCCCTGCCCTGGCGATTGAGTACAAAGCGCCGCATAAGCTGGGGCGCAACGAGGTCGTCACAGGCCTGGCTTCCGAGATCCAGCCGGAACGTGACGTGATCAGCCAAAACGGCGAGGGGTTTGCGTTTGCATCGAAGGTGCTTACTGCCGCCGTTGTCACCCAGCTCTACTCCTACATGATTGGCAAGGGCATCCAATATGGATATGTGTGTACAGGAGAGGCCTTCGTCTTCCTCCACATTCCGGATGACCCCGCCACCGTTTACTATCACGTATGCATACCTAACCTGGACGTCCTGGACGACGACGAGAACAGGCTGCATCGCACAGCCGTCGCACAGGTCTTCGCCTTCATCATTCAGGCCCTCCGTGCCGAGCCGCCTCCTGCGTCCTGGCACGACGCCGCTGCAACCCTTGATACCTGGGCTGTAGAATACGACGATGTCCTGAGAAATATCCCCGAATCCGTACGGAAGGGCAAGGAAGCTCGCGCGTCTCCTTACAAACCCCAACGCTGGCGGGGCTTCAAGCGCTCGCCGATTCAGACACGCTCTCGCTGCAAGCAACCTGAGACCAACGCAAGTCGTCGAGACGACAGCGACAATGACGAAGAACAGCATCCGCCTTCACCCACTCCGAATCGATCAAACAAGACCACTGCCACGCCATCAACGGGGGCAGGCTCGGCCAGGGAACACGGCCTTGGTCGAGGCCGGCAGGAATGCCAAGGGAAGCAACGCAGCATACAAGACCGCCCGTTTTGTACTTCGGATTGCCTCCGAGGATTGGCATACAGCGGGCCAGTGGATAAGACCTGCCCTAACTTTGAAGATCATGGATACCAGCACATCGACCGAGATGAGTTTCTACAGCTCATTCGTACCCAGCTGGCTGAAGACCGAGGCTGTGATGCGGACGCCACACCACTGTACCTGGCCGGTCGGATTGGAGCGCTCTTCAAGGTGCGGCTATCGTCCTGCGGCTACACGCTCGTTGCCAAAGGAGTTGAGAGGGGTGATCTTGTTCGCCTACAACATGAGAACGATTTATACTATCGATTGAAGCCCGTCCAGGGAACATGCGTACCTGTATGCCTTGGCAGGGTAGATCTAGTCCTGCCGTACTACTACGACAGTGGTGTCTTTGAACACTTTTTGTTCCTCAGCTGGGCTGGACGACCTCTGTTTGATACCGTGCACCAAATCACCAACACCAACATCATCAATAAGGTTAGCGCCGCTTACAAGGAAATCCACAAGCTGCACGTCCTTCACAAAGATGCAAAGCTGCGCAACATTGTGTATGAAGAAGGAACTGGCAAGGTTATGATTGTGGATTTCGAACGGGCAGAGTTCCGAGGTCGTCAACCTCTCGGCTCACTCAGCCCTAATGCTCAAAATCAGAGGAAGCAGCGGAGAATACAAAAACAAGGAAAGGATGATTTTGTGACAGAACGGGAATCTGTCATTCAGAGTGTCGCAAGGCTGGTGTCACGTACCTTGGGTATCTGAATATGTGGTTAGCTGTCTGACTGGTGGGCAGGCAGAGCAGTAAAGGCGAAGCTTGGTACTTACAGTAGTGAAGGCGCCAGGTGATTGTATTCTCTCTTGGACAACCAAGCAAGTCATAATACCAGTTTTTGCCTGCCTGCTTTTATTAACTACCCCTTTCTTTCAACCTCTTGTCGGGGCTGCTGCGTCTTCATCATTCTTTCCCCTCTTCTCAAGCCGCCCCTTCTCTTTCAAGACGCAGGCTGCTCCCAAGGCCCCTCCTTCCGCCCGGGAATAAAAGATCTAACTCCTCCTCTTCTCTGCCTCCTACATCACCAGCAGGGAAAAAAACTGTCTTCTTTCCATCTCACAAACTATCTTCATTACCCAGCCAAGCCAGCTTATCTCTTCTTCACACGCGCTGATCGACGGCCCCGACCGCTAGGGGAGCATCAAAGGCACAGCTTCCTTCCTCAGCAACCACTAACCACCTTTGGCAAGATGTCTGCTGCTATCGCAAATCCCAAGCTGTCGGCTGACCCGAAGCCGGCCGAGGAGACGATGCCTTGCGCTATCCGCCCTATGTTGGTCAAGCCTGGCATCCTCCCCCACAACGATCCCAGCCACAACACCCTCAGAACCTTCATCGATCTCCTCGACACCACCGCCACTGAGAAGGAGCAACGTCTGAAGGTCTCTTCTTTTAGGACGGTGGGCAACACCTTCGACTTCAGCGACCCCGCCAAGTGTCACCTTCCAAACGTCTGGCAGTTCGCTGACCAGGCCGAACTCGCCCGCCTGTACGATGCCGTTTTCCGCAGCGACAAACAGCCCGACTTCATCAAGACGGCCAACCTCCATATCTACATCTGGTTTCCCCAGCGCGGGCCCCAGCCTTCCAAGAAGCCCAACTTTCACCATCTGATTGACATCCGGAACTTCACCCTCTACGGCTGGTGTGGATGTCTCCCCCGCGACAACCCGAAGGTCAGTATGGATGATCAACCACTCCCTATACATCGTCACTAACGCCCGGTGTCTGTACAGACAAGCCGTATCTTGGTCCTGACCACGGACCGGATGCATGACTGCACGCACTGGTCAAAGTACCCTGCCACGCCTGTCCAGTCCACACCCGGCAGCCACGCGACGGCGCCCCATGGCCCCCCTCCCACACGGATTCGCGTCATCAACAGCCACTTCCCCCATGGGGTGCTGTATCCACCTCCCCCGGAGGACAAGAACTCAAACATCGTCCCTCATCACATCTACAGTGGCATCCACTTGGACCATAGCCATGGACAGGCACTACCGCCCCCAGGCATCCTCTCGAATGACCAGCCTGCGTGGCCTGAGTCTCCCATAGTCCCCAGGGAGATTTATCTAAGCTCCTCGACATCACAAAAGTAGGCCCGGCCGGTGGCCACGCCACAGGCCCCAACAAGTCTCGACAGTTGGATTCAAGCTAGAAGAATGCAGGACACGGAAGGCCGACGGACACACTCTCAGTCATGAGGTTGACGCCGAGGTGAGGGGGAAGGGAGGAACACCACATGTGCACATTGCATGAAGAGCGAAGTTCGCGGGATCACGAGCACGGCAGCGATTTGCAGCCGGGGATATGGTGTCTTATTGAGGGCTCGGAAGCCATCACATGGCGAGGACGATAATGCTGTGCGTGGGAGAGAACCACGTACAAATGTATTGCAGTGCGATAGACCAACAGGGTTCTCCAGGAGCACTTGTTTGCCCTCAGATTGGCTCAATCCTTGTTTTCTTGATATGGCTGAGATTATCCACGACGGGACTCTGTTTGTTCCCAAAGGCGAAGGGTCGGCATAGTCCGCAATGCGCTTCACATTGTATCTTCTGAGAAATCGATTGCGGCTTAGGGAATCTCCTGACTTCAAGCTGAGAGCTGGATTAGTTTGCATTGCGAGACCTACCTTGCGGCCAAGTACGTTTACTGTGATTTCGCCTGGGGAATCCATGCTTATTCAAAGGCACAGTCACTGGGTTCAGTTGAAGGACGTATCCTACAACAAGGCGACAGACATCATTTGTATGTAAGAAGGATTCACTCGTCTGTCGCGATTGCTCATCTGCTGATTTGGCATCTTCGCTTTTTTTCAGGGATTGATACGCCACTGCCATTGACATTATGCAGAGGAACGAACTTGGCTGGGATATGCCCTTGACTCTGTTGGGCCCCTTCAGACAATGGCGCTAGGTCATGGGAGCGGGTAAGACGAAAGAGACGACTATGAAAACGCTTCACGACATCGAGGGCGGTCAATTGACCATCGTCTTTGATGGAGATGTTCGCATTTACATCAATATTGTGCCTCGTGGATCTGGAACGGCAGCGCCGTTGCTGCCTTCCCCGTGTTGTAGACTTTGGACAGACGTCATCATGGACAACATTTTAGGACGCGATGAAGTCACAACAGATGGAGGTCGTGGACGTCCGAATGACTCGTTGAGCTAATGATCTACAGAGCAGCTTGTTGCTATTGGGCCCTTTCCATACATGCGAGTCCTTACTAATTTCCACTTCGCAAACATGACCCAAGACTCTACTGGTTGAACAACCTCATGACCTCCCCCAACAGTCCACCCTCTCCGAACAGCGCGCTTCGCGTGTCTCTCATCAGGGCTGTGAGCTGGTCAAGGGGCTCCGTCATCGACTCCAGGTGATACACAAAGCTCTTGAGCGGCTGACCCTGTCGATCAATGCGGCCCGTCGCTTGATCGACATCGTTCACGTTTTTGGTGATGCCAAAATGGACGCAGTAGTTGGCAACTTTCAATCCGTCGAGACCGGTGCCACAGAGAGCGTACGTGGTGATGAGAACCTTCGTGTGTGTCTTTGCGCTGTAGCTGCCACCGCTTCCGCCTTGATGCTCATGGAAGTCGCTGAACCAATCTACGATCTTCTGACGCTCGTCACCGGCGAGTCCGCTGTGAATGAAGGCTGACTGGAAGCGGGCGTCGTCCAGTTTCTCGAACCAGAGCTGAACAGCATACGCCAGAATGGGCCACTTGGCGAAGATGATGACGTTCTTGGGGCCCTGAAAGCCAGCCCAGTTCTCGCTATCGTCCGGATACGCCTGCGCATCGTTGTATGCCTCCGCGCAGATCCTGGCCAGCGTTCTGAGTCGGCTGCAGTCAGCCAGGATGGTGTCGATGTTCTCCCAGATGCCGGGTGGCATGATTGACTTGTCCAAGTACTTGGATGGCATCGTCGTACCCTTGCCACGTCCGATCACTTTCACAATCCCTTCCCATTTGGTCTCGACAGCCGGAGCGCCTGGCGTATCATCCGCCGCTCGAAGAAATCCTGGCATGTGGGTCGCGAGCTCCAACAGACGGACGTCTTTATTCTTGGTGATGATGCGGATGTCGCTGGTCGCGCGCGAGGCTGCACTTGCGTTGGGTTGTGATGCTCCTGCAGGTCCGTCTGAGGCTGTAGCACGCGCATCCTGGAGCTTCTTCACAACGGTACTGCCCACGGCTGCGATAAGGCCGTCCATGGGCGCCCGAAACTGAGTGTCGATGCGGCATTCGACCTTCTTCGTTGCCACCTCTTTCTTCTGCAATATGGGACGTCCGAAAAACAGGCTCGAGCTCGCCCGCCTGATGATGCATGCGAACATGTTGGCGTCGGCGAAATCTGGCATGAAAGCTTGGCTGACCGCATCGCTGGTCATTTGGCTGACGGTCTTGAGCAGGCCAGCATGTTTGTCGTCAAGCTCCTTCAGCAGTTGCAGCAGAGCGCGACACGCGATGCCAGGTTTGTTGCGCAGAAGTGAGAAGATTAGTGCCAGGTCGACGAGGCCACTGGTGATCGGACTGCCGGTGGCCGCCAGCACCATGGGCGGGCGCAGTTGTCGCTGCAAAATCTCCCAAAAAACTTTGGCCATGTTGGTTTCCAAACCGCGGACCTGATGTGCCTCATCCCACACCAAGAGGCCGAAGAAGTAGGTCCCGCCAATCGTGATGGTTACCTCCTTGCCGCCACGAATGGGCAGCGTAATCAGCTGAGTCCAAAGATTCCGCCATTGCGTGTCACGACTGACACGCTGTTGTCCGACGACGAGAAGAAGGCCCGTGGCGTCGTCCCCATCAGTGGGCTTAGATGAAAGTTGCAGAGTCACTCTGGCCGCCTTTAGGAGATTCGAACCATCTTGCTCCCATTCTTTATACATCTTCGAGGATCGTGTCTTGGTCGGAAGCTCCGCCTGGAAGGTGGGAAGACAGACCGCCTGCGCGGCGTTCACTTGGTTGTCATCTCCTTGCTTAGCCAGCCGCCAGTCGACGACACGTATAAAATTAAACGTCTCATCGTAGACCACATTTCCGTCGTGAGAATGGATCTCCAGATCGACGATCGGCTCGAAGTAGGCTTTGGCTTCCTTTAGGGTTTGACCAACAACCGAGCTCGGGGAGACCACCAGCGTAGCTCCGCGAGGGAACTTTTGGAGGAGCCTCGCGGTTAGACCACCTTTCTCGCACGCACACTGAATGCCGAAGGGCATGCCGCGCAAAGCGCACTTCCCTGAGTCGTTGTTGTGCGCCTCTGGATGGGCCATGTAGTGGTCTAGGCTGATGAAGCTAAGACGGCGGACAGCGATGAAGCCTTGGTAGGTGATCGTCTTGCCCACTCCCATGGGATGCGCAAGCAAGGCACCCAGATGGCCGTCGACAACAGCCTGCTCGACTGCCCTTCGGACGTCATCGAGCTGATAGGGCCTCAAGGCGCGCTTCGTACCGGGGAGTTGACGGCAATGTTTCGCTTTCGTGGTGACGTGCTTCTTGTCGTGGCCGAAGAACTCGCACGTCTTGCGCCAAGACGTATCGTTGTCAGCCGGGTTGAACAGATCCTCTACGCCACCTTGATCGGGCATATGCTCGACCTGGAGGGCCTTGAGGAAGACAACGTCGTCGTCCTTCGCCCTGCTCGAAGGGGGTGCAGGTGTGGTCTCGGTGGCTCTGTCAGTCTTGGGCTTCTGCGACGAAATAAACATCTCCTGGTGTGATTTGAGGGGCTCGTCCACAATCTCGGTTTCCTCGGACTGCCCTTGAGCATCGTCATCAGTACTGCGCAACCGGTCGGCGACGATGACTTTGGCCGCCTGCTCTGGTTGCTGAGGTTCGTCGGGCAGATCACGGACGTCAGAGGGAACGAGAGGCGGTTGAATGTCATGCCCAGACTGCTGTGCCTGCTCAGCGGGCCCCAGAAGATGCTGATCGATCGTGTTGCCCAGGTCGGTTTCACCAGGCACTAGCAGCTGCTGATCAACTCCGTTCTCCTGCTCTTCATCGAACTGCCCTGACGGCTCTGGGAACCGTCGCTGAATCTCCTAGAATACAGCAACACGGCGAGCCTCGGCCTTGTTGTGAACATAGAGCTCGCATTGAGCCATCATGTTGTCCAGTGCGATTCTCCACTGCCCGTCATGCTCGATGCGGCCGGTCCAAAGCGTCATATTGCCGAACAAGAGACGTGCATTCAGAACCTCATGCACGGGATCATACCGGACTCGATCGGAGCACAGGATCTCCCAGAACTTGGGCCAGTCGAAATCGGAGGTGAGCCGGTGGGAGGTGCAAACGCTTCGGGGGCCGGCGCTATCACGAAGCAACCATTCGATCATATCCTCGTACAGGACGCTGTCGCGCTGGACATAGAAGCGTCCCAGAATGAGGGGATCGTTGCAGAGACTAGGACGCTCAGGAGCTGTGCGGGCAAGTGCGTTGCTATTGTTGCGGAGATGATCGGGCAAGCGCAAGGCCGGGCGTGTGGAGGAGCGGTTCGGGCTTTGAGGGAATGGATTGGCTGAGGCAGCGACAAGAGGAAGGGAGCTGCCTCCAGAGACATAGTACGGCGATGGAATCCTAGTTCTCTTGCTTGCGCGGTCGGCCGACTAAGCTGCGAAGCGCTTGGTAGCAAGAGGTTCATCTGGGGACATGTCAGCCAACTTTCGCGATATGTTGCAGTTTGTGTCGCCGTACCTTCCGAGCTGGACAGTGACATAGGTAGCGAAGATTCCGAAGAGCTCGACGTCGCGGACGAGGAGGAGGATGAGGAGTACTTGCCCTCAGGCATAGTTAAAATGCCTGTGGAAAATGCTTCGAGGCGATATGGAGTATTGGGAAAGGGCGGGAAAGAAGCGACGGCGAAGTTGGTCTTTTCGCAAGTTGTGAAGAGCGTGAACCGAGGTGGGTAGTAGAGATAAAAAAGGAAACAGAACTGGAAGGGGGCAAGGTGGGGGTTTTGGGGACAAACGACCCACATTTACCTCACGTCGCAGGCGTCAACGATTGGTCGGGTGCCGAAAATGGCCTGCGCGACTTCGTCGTCGCTGCCACGCGCTCTCTTCCCCGTCTGAGTCGACCACGACCAAGCGCGCAAATAAAAATACACTGTCAAGTCTTTGCAGGCCAGGTTAACCAGGCCAGCCATTCAGCAGTTGAATCAGAGGCTTGTGTGGGCCGCCGGTCCCCGCGATTCCAGCGCCAACCTCGAAGGTGGGGAAGCGGGCATTGGCCCGGACGAGGAGCATCCCTGTCGTACAGCCAGCAGGCCGGTGTAGTGCGCCGAGCAATTGTACGGCCTGAATCTGGCAATTCAATGAACAACCTCATAAGTCACCGACAGGGTGCGCAATATGGACAAGGGGGCGAGAGACGGAAGAGACACACTCACGTACGCCAGGTGCAATCTGCATTTTCATTGGCTGTTGGTGAAGCCGCAGCCGGAGATGAAGCTTCGCAGTGGCTGCTGCGCTGAAGGTGTGCCTTGGCCAATGCGAGTAGGGTTGCGCTGGTGAGACGAGCTTCCGTACAGAATCCTGGCCGGTGAAGCCAAGCCTTGATCAGGGCCGGAGATGTGTACTGGAGTGTCCTTCCTCGACCGAACGAATCTCGGGCATTCATGGTGTTGGTAGTTTGCTGGGGTCTCTCGCAACGCCGGGGCGCGGATGAGGTGGTCTATCCCTCGCCGCCTCATGCCTGTGTAACGTAGCAAGGCCCGGATGCGTCCCAAAGAAGAGCTCCAAGAGGATACTACGACCGTATACAGCAAACGGTACCTCCGCGTACGATCGCTTCACATACAGACGCTCTCCAGCCTACGAGCCTGCCGATTATGCGGAGACGTCGAGAAGCAGAATGGGTCCAGCTGTTGCGAGGCTGCTTTTGGACCTCGACAGGGGCTTTTGACGGGCGTGGTCATTCGAGAATCCAGCCATGTCGGATGTGGAAAAGCACCCTGCCTGCCGGCGTCTCACCCCTCTCTCCTGGGCATGGGGAAGCTGGGTTTGGCCCGCGATGCTACCCAGGCGTTAAGCAGGACCACTATCATGGGCCCGCCTGCCCAAACCCATGGCCCCGGCGTGCTGCACGCGCGACTGAAATACAACCTCATATCAATCTCTAAATAGGCCTCGGGCTATATGTACACCGCACCCCCTGAATGTAGATTGGTGACCTCCCCATTGCCCCATAATTTACGACATCAAGCGAGCTAACATACGGCGTGGACAACTGTTACATACAGTAGTGCTAAACTCTGGCTGACAGTACCCTTGAACACCACCCCACCAATGCTGCCACGGCCAAGCGACGACCGGGGACCGGCTCACTTCCGTCTCACAGTGTGAACCCTGGGCGTCAGAGCCGGTCAACATTCGCCGCGATCTGAAGAGCCAACATGCGTCGTAGACGAAAATATGCGCGAATGATACCGTCGTTGGTTTCCTCTGCTAATTGTAAGGTCAATCGGATTATCTCGACTGCTGCCTTACCTCCTGTTTAGCCCGTCTGCTCGACTTGTCGGTATCCTTGACCGACCATAACGGGTTCCTGCTCAAACGGTTGCGAGCGTGGCTGGTGGATGTTACGAATGCGGTCACTTGTTCGACTTCCCTCACTGCCTCGTCGCAAAGTGCCGACTGGCAGCCCGTAACATCTTGGACCCAAGCGTCACAGTACTGTTCAGCCCAATAATCAACACGGGATGCGATGCATCCATTCCATTAACGATTGGTTCGGCAGCAGCAAATGTTGTTGCGATTGAATGGACACCTTCCATTGTTTCTCGATTTGCTTACATTCATACTTCTCATCGAGTGCCCCCCTCAAATCATCGCTTGCCCCCCTCAACATCCCAGTCTGCCAAGCTGACACCATCTCCGCGCAGCACTTCTCTCCGAATGAAAATTGTTTCATGTCGGGTTGAGATCATTTCTGCAACCACCTAAAGAATTCGAGCCATTTGGACATGCCATTCATATATAGCGCTCAACACACCAGGAAAACCTTGGTCACTAAGCAGCCAAAGTGGGGGCAATCTCCTCACCCCAGGCCCTGAGCTCCTCCAAACGTTCCTGGATCTTTGCTAGGTCCCCCATCACCACCGCTGTGAGTGAGGCAACACTCTCCCGAATCTTGTCCCTGCGGCTTTCAAGACCTGATAAATTCATAAGTCGGGCACGTAGCTTCTGCGTCACCGACGTGTCGCTGATTCGGCAGCTTTCTAGTTCTTCCAGTGCGGTTCGACAATGGAGCACCTCTTTCCCCACCTCATCTACTTCGTCCAGGTCGCCGTCAGACGGCGGAGAGACAGCAAGCAGGGGGCGCCATCGCTGGGTTCCAGCACGGGACAGAAACTGCAGCAGATCCCGCATACCTTTCAGTTCAGCTGCGACCTGCAGTCCGTCTGACCACACCTTGTTATGCTGAGTTCTCATGACCCGGGCGACGTCTTCCATGTATGTCGCTTGCTGCTTGTGCCAGAGATGGTAGTCAGCCGGGGTTATGATCGGCGGCAGCGCGGGTGGTATCACGATGCTCTGCGTCGAAACGAGCGGCGCCTGCAGCTTGATGTCAGTCAGAAATGAATCATGATGCGCTCCGCTGGCCAGGGCAGCGAGAATAGGTCGCCAAATTCCGTAGTCGGTCATGGCGGGGATCTGTTGACCACTGATGATGTGAAGGGCGTTGACCATCACCGCAACACCGCTGTCAGCGTCGTTCGTCTGCTCCGCGCACTGGTGAAAGGTAACATCAGCATCACGGCGGACATGTGGCGACAGGTGCCCCAGCCTCCTCCTGATGGCGCCTTTATCCGTAAAGGCTGGTTTCGAGTCGAAGATAGTGACCACGTTCTCGGATATGACGGCAAGTATCCAGTGGGTTTGATTATTGAGGTTTGTGGGAGCCAGCGTAATAGTACCGGCGTTTGCTGCTAGGTCGTGATCAAGGTCCTGCGGTGGTTCTTGTCCGTTAAGCAGCAGTGGATGAAGGACTCGCACAGAGAGCGGGCACAGGGCGGCTGCCGCTTTAATGACCTGGTAAATCATCCCCTCTTTGACATGCTGGTCAAGTGCAAGGCGTTCCAAGTCGAACCCGCCATGCGATGTCTGCGGTGGCGTAGCTAGCCGTGAACGCTTGGGAATCACAGGCAGTGGGGATCCCGATCGCTTTTCCATGCTGGCCATGCTGGCCAAAGGACCAGCGCCCGCATGAGCAGACGGAGAGAAGTCGCCAGCAACATGACGCTCGACAGTATCAGACGACTCATTAGCCCCGAGGGCGAACTCTGGAGCAGGACTTGTGGCAGGTACAGCCGACGATCTTTGCGATCGGGACATGCGCTCTGGCAACTCTGCTTGCACGACAATCGTTGAGCCGGCCGCAGATGCGGGAGAAGGCTGATGTTTGTCGGTTTCGAGATAGGTATCAGGTCTGATCCTATTGTCAAGATTGTTGAAAGTTGGTGTCTGGCCTGTCTGACCCCTGCCGTTCTCCGAACTAAAGACCCCGTAACCGGCGAAATGACCGATGGGCAGCACCCTAACTGGGGTGGGCTGCGATAGGGTGGCATTGATGTCTGACGGAGATGCTGCTAGCTGGCGGTTCAGCTGGGAAGCATTCTCGGGCCCAGTCTATTCCAGAAGTCAGGTCTTGGGAACACAAGTGGGGGCCATTGGGGCTTACTGGAGCGGGTACGTCTTCAGGTTGACCTCCAGCCACCCCATCCTGTGTGTCGTGATCTCCGTGTGAGGGGAGTCGTCTCCAGATATCGCTCAAAGCTCTGGTGGTGTATCGTACACCTCGTAGCTCTCCGTCCAATGCCCACAGGCTGGTAGGCGACCTCCCCTCGTTCAAAGCCCACCGAACCAACTTGCGAATGGTGACAAGAGCATCATGGGAGATGTGATCAATATCGACGTCATCAGGCAACTAGCCTCGTCCGCCGCACAAGCCATCGAGTTCCCCATGTAGCATCAGCCGTTCATGTGGTCTTCCTGGCACACGTGGTGGCATTGTGCGCTCTTGGCTGTCAGTCGAATGCAGATTCTGAGCTGTGGCAGAACGAAGATCCGTCGTCCGTCTGAGACTGCGAAGGAAAGCGCGAAGTCAGCAAGGTGATCGAACCGGAAATAGACGGGAAGACAGACTAGGTTCGTGTGTGTGCGTGTGTGGCGGGTGCCCTGAGAGCCCGAATCTTATGCTGGCCGACGGATCGTGGGTGGACATGCGATGTTTCCTTGGTTCCCTGGGTGGGAGAGCAGGTGGCCGTACAATAGTCCAGAATTTCGCTATGCCTGAGGCACCGCGGGGGGGGGGGGGTTAAGGTTTGCTTGTCATTATGTAATCACCAACCCAACAAGCCATCGGCCGATACAACGCCTGCATCACTGCGATTCTTCATCGCACTTTCCCTATCCGTGACCACTCCAACCGCATGTCGTTGGACACGTTGGTGACCCACGGTGCGCAGTTGCCTGCCGCCGTTGGGCACTGTGCACTTGGAACTCTGTGGGAGGCCGCGGCGCGTCGCACCTAGTGTGCAAGCCAGAACGGGCTCACGTTCGGGGCGGTCCCGGCGGCGGTGGCCTGCCGAGGCGTGTATCCCGCGCCACGCCAGGTCGACTACTGCATTTGTATCTGCGATCCCGACGTCCATAGTGTTGCCCGCAACATGTCTCCACTGATTACTCTGCCTCGCCTGGGTAACGGCTAGATGATGGTCCCTCGTCATCTGCCGCATCCGAGTCTAGCACGAGCACCAACAACACGGCGTCGTCACGCAGGAAGAAGAAAAGAGCTCAGTCCCTCCCGCAGTCCGTCAACCACACAGAGTTTGCGTGTCTCTGTACCAGCCCAATCGCCGTGAGCATCGAGACTGAGAAGCCCGGCGGCTCCGAAGATGAGGCCAAGGCTCAACTCCGGTTTGGGGGTCAGCCCAATTCATCCACCTCCAGCAGCTGCTCGGAACGCAGACCATTGGTATCAGTCTACCGCTGCTTTATATCTCCGGTTCCACCTGGCAGCTTTTGTTTGCTGTGAACAAGCCTGATCGCGTTGTACGTCAACCTCCCGGAAACCCCCACCCCGCCTTGCGTTACCTTTCTTGACACCCAGACGACACGCTGACGTGATTCCGCGCAGGAGCTCCTACACGCACATCGATTCGAAGGCACGCGCACCATCATGGATGGCTCCCAGATCCTCGCTCTCCTTCGTGCGCTGCGAATATGGAGCGAGACGGTGTTCCGAGACCGGTTCCTGAGCGCGTTCGTGCGTGACTAGCCGTGGCCATGGTAGAGCAGACGTCTCTCCCGGGATACCATCGCATGGAAATGTGGCGCAACGTCGTGGAAACCGACACAAGAGTCGGTAATGGCGAACAACTATTCAGAACCATAACGACGTCCATGCACAACAGCGAAGTCGACGCAGTACAGTACCTTCTACCCTAAACGTCACACGTTCCAGACCGTGCCGTGACTAACGAAGAGTTTACCGGTTCCACCGTTCCCACAGACTTGCTCCGAATGAAAGAACCTCTCTTGCTCCGATGGCAAGGCCCCAGCCCACGCGCGGGCTCGCCTATACGACTGGAATCCCTAAACACCAAGCTCCTGGGCTGGCGGATCGAAGGGGTCTTAACTCTTATGCGGTCTCGCGCCAGAGGCTGAGCCCGAGATATTCAGCATTCCTCGATTTGGGGAGATGATCAAACATGATGGTTGGGAGCTAGGATACAATCACTTCAACACATCAAGTCTCTGAAGCAGGCCTGCGAAGTCCGCCAGGTTCCATGCTTTTTACACTCAAAACAATTCATCTCATCAGCATGCTTTTGAAAAGAGCGCACCAGCTTGGGTTCCAGGCTGTGACAGGCTGGCAGAATTGGAATCGGTCCACGTCCAATCAGGCTATAGTACATCGCGCGTTGTCCAGCCATAGTGCGCACATTCCGTTAGACAGCGGCTGAACTCCTCGCTCGAAGACTCAACGGATACAACCTACGTTCTGGGTCGCAAGGGACGGAACCAGCGAATATATTCTGTCTCTTGTGATAGAATCGATATCGACAGTTGCGCCTGCAGTCTTGAGGGTGCTGAGGAGAGAGGATAGCTCCCAATGTTGATCAGATGTGGCATGTGTTGGAACCCATCGAATTTTCTTTAATAGTACTAATATGCCCCAGGTTCTACACATAATATGATATGGTCAATTGGGTAAACCACTAGCAGCTGGCGAATGCTGCGCGATAGCCTATGATTGAATGATTGAATGAACCTCGTCCACGTGAAGCATTATCATGCATTGATTGCGTGTAGAGCTTTGTATTATCTGTTGTGAACCACACCCTTGTGGAATATTGTTCTGATTGGGATGCGACGTGGGGTTTTGGGGCTCTTTGATAAAAGCCCGTAATGCTTCTGGTCCGCCAGGCTTTTTGGTGTCTGCTGTGCGCTGCTAGGGGCAAGCCTTTTAGATCGCTATGAGGATGCACTGTGCTTCGGGGGAGGCTGCGGAATAGTTAACGTTGGGGTTCAAATTATGTAAAACGTGACTACGCGGCAAAGTCCCTCCGCTTAATTTATCACACATTTTCTGTTGCGAGGCAGGTCCTGGGCACCGTGCGTTGCTTTGTTCCTTTTCTGGCTTCTGCCACGGTGCCTCCAGTGGCCGCCTGTGCTTGGCTGGCTGGGCTCTCCTCACTAACGAACCTGGGAGGGACTCTGGGTTGGCGGGCTGGGGTGGAAGGGTGTGCCAGGGGTGGTGGTGGTGGATCGCACCGTCGAAGACATGCCAGAACCAAAATCAACAACCCAACCCCTAAGAAAGGACGAACTTTGGGTTTGGTTCATGTCTACTGCATCCATCTATCCTTAACACTGACGTGACTTCGTCTGTGCTGCAACTGCCTGCTAGTCAGTTAGCTCTGTTATTGCATTGGGAGGGCCCCGCTCCGACGGCTGCAATTGCTAGCTGCAGGTAGCGTCACCCTCCTTATAAAGGTGGGCTACTTCCCCCCTTGTCTCGTCTTCTTTTGTTCTCATGACACTGGTGATGCATATGTATCGCTTACATACAGTCATAAGCATAAATCTCTTCCTCTTGGAAACACACTTCGATTCTCTTAACTTGCCCCACACAGGGCTCGTACCTGATGGGCTAGCACTGTGTACAGCCTATGGATGGATTTTCAATTGAGGCCGTCCCCTGCCCGCAGCCAAGGATGGACATAATCAAGTATACCCCAGGGGTGAGATATCACCCGCACTGTAATGAGCTGCATTGACTCCAAACATCTTGTTTGCAGACAGGCAACCACAGCCAGCGATACATGTTTGAGACAGACGTAACAGCAGGTTCTGGCTCTCCTGAATATGGAAGGCTTGTGCATAAAGAGGAAGCTACATGTGCTCTATACTATATCGCTTACACACAAACATCTCTTTCGTCACCCTCAACCAACAACAGCTACTTCCCATAGCGTGGAAAGAGCGGCCGCCACCATGGATCCTTATGCCAGCTGGGTCGAGAAGCAAATGAAGCAGTTTGGTCTCTTATGGGATACCGCACGCGAATTCCGAACCGCCTTCAGGCACATTGGGGACCCTAACGAAGTCGTAGACGCATTTTCGCACCTGAATCGCTCGGCACGTTTCGAAAGTCTGCCCTCCATGGAGCACTTCCGAGAGTTGGAGAAAGCGACAGGCAAGAAAATCGATTGGACAAACCTGGAGCAGTGGATCAAGGGTGCCCAGGACCATGTACACGGAGAACTCGAAGAGACAGCCAGGGCATGCAAGCTGCTCAAGATTGACGTGGCCGGTTTGGGGCTAGACGATGCCTACACTAAAATCGAGGAGCATCCATTTCAACGTTCGTATGCTCGCGCCTTCGGCCCAAACTGGCAAACAAGATTGTCCGAAATCGACCGCACCTACGGCCTCGGCACCACCTCAACTACAAGGATTCCCATGGACAGGGAACAGTTCGAGCAGGCGATTTCTTCTCGACAGGAGAAAGTTCTGCAGGACTTCGACATGCTCAGAAGGAAGCAGAAGTACCTCCCCGCTTTTCGGGAGAGCTGGTCCGAGTTAGGGACAGATGCCAGGATGAGAATCTTGCGGCAGTATGGGCTTCCCCAGAACCCAAACGCTGACATTTATGCCTACTTAGAGGGGGCTGACGTTCGTTGTACTTGTCCGGCACTCAACTGCATTGACCTCTCGGAGAACGATACTCTGCCATCGTTGCTCGAGACGCGGTGTCGATTCCCGCCGCAACGTTTCCGTCGCTCAGGTGGCCGTCACCATCTGCTCAGCGTCTGGGCGGGGCGTAAAGCTTCCATCGTGGTGAAAGGCGTATCGTACTTGGAATTTGACGACAGATCCTCCGACGCAGCGGGGGAACTTCGGTTTTACGGCGATGCTGTATCCCAGGTCGCAGAGCACGAAACGCCGCTGCAAATCAGCTCGAAGCTAGTTAGTCCTAACTCGCTGTTCTGGCAGCTGCAAGGACAAACAGAGATGTACCGGTTCCTGGGCAGCTTTGCAGACACAATCCCCGACGCGACAAAAGACGAGGCGGGGACGGTCATCCAAGATAACGATCTTGGTGTGGAAGGAAGCCCACCCATCGCGCGTACTTCCTTTCCAAAACACAAAAGCGACATGAATATCAACCTGGACGGTTTGCGAGAGATGATTAGAACATCACTCGACGAAGCAAGGGACGATCTGTGGCAGCTTCGTCAAGACCCAGCCTCTTGGCATGGCCGCATAGAGAGAATGGCTCAAGGCAGCGGCTCAAAGGAGCTTCTGACAACCCTCTTCAGCCGCGTCGACATCTTCGGCAACTTGAACCAGCGAATAGGAGCTGCCATCAAACAGATTGGTAGTCCTCTATTGACCGAGGCAGATGAAGATATCATGAAGATTGCAGCATCTCTTGACTGCGCTCTTTCTGCCGCGTTCGAGGAGAGGTTGGCCCATTTTCGATGGATCATGCCACCGCCAGCGGGCTCACTCACCAAAGTTGGCCACCAGCTGTTGGAGCTGATCAGGGAGAACGATCCGATTCTCCGTCGTATGGGGTTCTCGGCGGTGATGAGAACCATCGATCGAGAAGTCGTAGGAGGCAGGTCCTTCCCTGTGGCCGTCTCACAGATCCTCAGCGACCTGCACGTCTTGGCTGTCTGCCTCGAAGAGACCGAGAGCCATCATCCCTCGATCTCCGACTGGGTGGAATACTTTCAAATGTCCAACTCCTTTTACGTGGAGCAGACTGGCAGACTGCGGCCCTGGAAGGAGATGCTCGAGAAGGCGGTTAAAGCGATGGAGGGGACCGGCGAGTTCAATTTTGCGGGAGGACACCGGGGCTTTTGGCAACGACTGGACCAGCACATGGGAAAGGTGTCGCGAGGAAATGACGCTCTTGAAGGCGTATTCCGCGAGATAGAAAAAGACATGCCCCTTGGGCCCGAGCCGCCTGCGACGGAAACTCGGACGGAACCCATGGTCTCAGTCTTCAGCACGGCACCCAAGACGGAAGCCACGGCGACCCAACTCAAACGAACGCGTCAGCGACGGGGAGAAGACCAGACCCAAAACCCCGATCGACCGGCCGAGCGGTCGACCCAACGGGCATCATGCAGCTCGTCTCCGAGTCGCTTGCCGTGTGTCAAGCTTCCAAAATCGGACTTTTGGCTGTCGCTGCGGAATGGCACTCAGCAGACCTTCGTCTGGGACGACTTTTGCAAAGCCATGTGCAGCATCGGCTGCAGCATGGAATCATCAGGAGGTTCGGCTTCTCGCTTCGTTCTCAATGACTCTAAGGGCGGACGAATCTTTTCTATTGGATACCACAAGCCACACAGCGAGTCCGGCGAGACAACCCTAAACCTGGGCCAAGCCCGACGATTATGGCTCAAGAGGCTTGAAGGTCGCGTCAATCTCGACTGGACTTGAATGCATTCCTTGCTTACGAACGCCTGTCAGTGTCAACTACCGCGCTGGTGTGTATTGCATCTGCGACGTGGCAGGATATCTCGTGTCGTAGCATCGATGCAGGTAATTCAATCGGACCCAAAACTTTGGCCGGGTCTTGTCAGGTCAACCTTCGTAGCAAATCTGTCGTACATCCTCTTGGTTCAATTAAAATCACATTCACATGCATGCTGTCCCGAGATCGCTATTAGTTCCATACGTACAAAATCAAAATCGGCTCTCACGTACAAATCGCCCTTCAGGTCTTGAAGAGGCGGCCTTGAGGTGAAGTTGTTGAAGTGCCGCTGGGGCAAGGCACATGGATGCATGTCCCAGGGGCACCAATCTCTGGAGCAAGGATCTGCTCTGAACCTGGAGGAAGTCGTCGATGTAGTGAGACGAACGCCTGCAGAGCCCATGCGGTTGCCGACCCGGGCAACTGTACCACAGTCAAGCCTACAGACCCACATCATCATTCTGCTCTTTCTCCGCGGGAGACAAGCGCATGAGCCGAGCAACCGAAATGGGGGGGGGGGGGGGGGGGGGTTTTTTTTTCAATTTTTTTCAAATTTTTTTTTTTTTTTTTTTTTTTTTTTTTTTTTTTTGCTTTGGGGCGTCTGGAGCGACCCGTTTCAGCGACCACGGCGAAAAAAGATGTCCCAGAAGCCCGTTGGATCCGTGGAACAACCTGCCAAGTGCCGAGGGTCTGGTCGTCCGTCGTCGAGGCATCGACGCTGCTTGTTCGGCCCACACATTTCGGGAGGGAGAAAGAAGAATAGTAAATCGGCAGGTCGCTGAGGCATCGTCTTGATGGTCTTGCCAAGTTGGCGCCTTCGAGGTCCCAAAAAGGTCCCTTATCCGATCTCATTGCTGACGCCATGATAATCAGGGTTTTGCTGGTTTCGCTATGCGTGATGTGGGAAAAAGTATGCCCATCTCGGCGGTCTTGCAGGGCCTGTTTCACACTTGTTTCCCGCCTTGGAGCAAAGCAGGACCCCGTCGGCCGACAAGACGGGCCCGACAGGCGGTGCGTATGCGGGCGGACGCTCATGCGAATACTATGGGGCGAACTTCTGAATCGCAACGTGTTGAGACATGCCACTTTTGACCAGACGAGTCTACGTGCCACATTGGTCCATATCGTCCGTGTCTCATGGCCAAACCATTGACCATGCGACTAGTTAAAGGATTCTGGCTGTGGGGTGCCGAAGTCCAAGGGAGCTTACTCCTATAGTAAACACCAGATAGCCTGGTCAACTGGGTCTTGGAGAGGCACCTTTGACACGCTCAAACTCCCTCGTATGAAAAGCTTTGGGTTGTAAGTTCTTGACATCGGATGGGCTGTGACGTGCCGAATACGCACCCAGAACCCAATACGCGCTGACAGCCTCGGCCTACTGAGTCAAGTCCGAATTTTCCAACTTTAATTTCGACACCATGCTGGCAGCAGGCACGGAAGATTGAACAGCCAATAAGCAGCCGCCAGCGAGCGTCACCAGCTCAGTTCCGACAGGGCCAAACTCGCCAAGGCAGAGGAAATCAGCAAAATTGTGATCACACAAGGGTGGTGAGGGATGGATGGGGCCAAGCCCGCCAAGAAAACGTTCGAGGACCAAGCAAGCCAGACGCGGTCGCTGCTCGTTGAACCGCGACCGAGTCGGTCGAATCGTCGATGTATGTGGTGTGATGGGGCGGGGAGGGTCGAGGGACGAGCTTCATTCCTTGGCAATTTTTCGTTTCTCCTTGGGCTCCTCTTCTCCGAATGCCCGCCGTTGAGTCCGCATGGAGTCTGCATGCGGTGCAGGATATGGCGATCCGCGGCAGCGGGTCGATGTGGGTGCCGCGATACCAAGCTCAGAGGCGCCCGGCGTTGTTGGGGCCAGCAACGGCGAAGCGAGGTGGTGGTTTGTTCCAGGAAACGCCCCGATCCCAGAACAAGACGGAGGCGGGCGATCCCCAGAAAAGCACAAAGACTACCACCGTAGACAAAGGAGCATGTTGGCAGCCGGACGATTTCGACGCGGCCGGTTGGTTGGTCAGGAAACCTGGCACTCCATGTCTTTGCCTTTCGCTAGTCCACTCGGCCAGTCAGATTCGGAGCATCAGAAACGTTCAATCTCAAACGCCGGCCCGCCAAGGGCTTGTTCACCCCCACCGCCCGGCAGCTTCCCCCTACGCCTTAGGCCTTTGGTGCTTCTCAACGGCCTTCTCCATTCTGCTGCCAGCTGGCTGAACTCATCATTGTGTCATTATCGGATCGCGTGTCTGTTTCTCGCTCCCCGGTGGAGGTCCGCGGCATCAGGAGGCACCTCCCCCCTTACCTGCATTGGCCGCAGCCCGCGGAATACTGCGCAGGAATCCGTAGATTGGAGGATGCCTTTATCGGGGTTTCTGGCCGAAGCAGCAAGCGTCCGGCATGCAGGCCGTAGCTTGCTACAATAGAACAGGCTGTAGATGTGCCTTGCCGAGAAAGCATATGATGCGCCTCAATGGCGTTCCCACCTAAAGCCCGCATCCGGTTCTTCTCGAGGCGGCATGCTGCATCGTTCAGTACGGCGAAAAGCAAGTTTTCGGTTGACTATGAAATTGCGGAGAGCGGCTGGGAAAGCTCTGCTAGAGAGGTTCAACATTAAGACTGGCAAGGAGGAACATTTCTGTAATATAATCTACTCTGGAGGAACGAGCCACAATCGGTTGCAAGGATAGTCGGCATGGTCCGTTCTTTTCCTGGCCTTAGCCCTTCCCTTGAGCCTTGAAAGCGCTTCTTGGTCGACATGCCCTGAGGTGAGATGTCGCTGGTAGTCTCGTATCGCATACGGACGAAGTACACGGATACTTCTCGTTTCTTCGCGTTGCCTGGTGTGCTAGATCCGCGATACGCGTCTGATCTCACATGCCTCTTCATTGCTGTTCCTAACCAAGTCAGAAGGGAAAGCGCTAGCAAACTGGCTTCGATGTTGAGACGAATGCTCTTCACACCATGTGCACCAGAGCTGGCCTGGATGCAGTGGCCGTACTGCGTAGGACTGGTAAAATGCGCTAGAAGCTGACAACGGTCATTCGGGGATGCTCATGCAGCTTCTGATGCCACGCCAAACCTGCATTGACCAATTTCAACCGTCTTGAGTCCGTGAACGCATGTGTAGACGACTGCAGAGTCGCGACACCTAGTGGACAACATGCGCATGTCAGGCACATGTCTGTATCGGTCGGGCGGTGTGGCCAGGATATCCAAGCAGACGGCATGCAGGTCGAAATCTCCCGCACCGGCTGCCGTCGCGACTAAATCTTGACAGGCACGTTGGCATTGGCGGCCTGGTAGACCTTGGCCCACGCCAGAGGCCTGGCCAGAGCCGTAGTATTTTCTTTTTCTGGTTGGTTTGCGGTTCGAAAATTTCTCATTAGGAAGCGCTGCGACTCTGCCAACTGCATAGGAGAGAGAGGAAGAAGAAGAATAACTGGAGAACGGGTCTCAGGCTCCCATCATCTCGCAGCAGCGGTATCCTAGCACGCCACGAGATCCCAGACCGGCTCGCTAGCCCGGTTATGAGCGATTAGGAGGGACGCAATATGACTGGGTTGGATCGGGGAAGAGAAAAATGCGACTGTAGACTCAGCGAAGGATGGCACCAAGTAAAGGTTTGGTGGTGGTGGTGGTGGTGGAACGACCAAGAAAACCATCAAAGGGTCTCGGCCGCAGGCTAATTTACGTGTTACAGGGAAGACAATCGTTGTTGCGACCCCTTGGAGAACGGAAATGCGAACGACCACGACCGCGTCCCGTTGAAGTTGAATATCAAGTTGGCCATGGGATGACATGTTAGCAGGCATGCTGCCTTGCCTTGCACTGCCGATGCTCACGCCGCGTGCCTTTCAACCTGCGTGGACGTGTTTCGCTCGCTGTCTTCCTGGCACCCTTGACCTCGTCTCTCCAGGGTAGCATCTCATTAGCCCTATGACGACAATGCTGCAATATGGCTGCGGCGGATGACGACGGCAGCCACAGCTTGTCATGCTCCAAGCCCCCAAGCCCGCCTTTCGACAGCTGGAAGCTGCGGCAACCTCTACAAGTGTTGGAGAAGCTCATCAACGGACCAATGGCCACCTTCGAGACTGTCGGCAAGTGTGTGTAAAAGAGACGGACAAGAGGCACGCTTTCCTCTCTGCCCCAAGCTGAGCCACGATCTGCTCCGCTTGGCGTACGTACCACTTTGCATGTGGCCGGGTAACTCGAGAGGCGCACGGCAGCACAGTAGTAGCAAATTGCCTGTTGTTCTGAGATAGCGTGGTACGAACAACAGCATCTGTCCGCCGTGTGTTTCGGCTCGTCTTCGCACGCACGCACGCACGCATGGCAGAGGCCCAGCCACGACGGGTGGCCTAGGATACCGTCTTTGTTTCGTCGTCCCGTGGCACACGAGGGAAGCGGTATCCACGGTCCATGGCGCAAGATAGTCTGTTAGTCCTCGTCGAACTGGCAAACGCGGGTACAGGCAGCGAACGCTTCCAAGAATGACACGCGGATGCCCAGCTGGAGGATAGGATCAACGCATCGGCGTCTATGTGAGACGACGAGGGTTGATTGTGACTGATTCGAATGGTTGACCAAATGTCAACGTTTCTAAAGCTAGGACCGGGAAGACTTCTTTGTCGAATATCAAGAGTGGTTCGAATGTGGATGCGCTGGGGCTGTTTCAACGGGAAGCTGCGGCTCCCCCATCCCCCATGCCATGCCCGCGAACACGAACACAAGCACGCCAGTTGGCCCTCGCAGGACGTTGTTTGTTAGACAGCTCTAACAAGACGGGCCAGCGGTGGGAAACGGACTCGGAGAAGACTGGCGTCCTGAGCCGACAACGTTGGAAAAGAAGGGTATCAAGTGCAAGCCCAGACGTGTGTGAGTTGGTGGTCCTCCAGTCCTTCCTCTTACCTATTAATATCCAGGTCCCCTCAGGATGGAAGTTGTTGCACTGGTACAAAGCCCAGAGAACCCCGCCTCACGGGTGACTTGGCCTAGCCTCAGATGCTTCTTTCCAGGGCTGCGTTCCTCGTCACATAACGCTCGCATCAGCCAGTATGGTTGGTGCTTGTCGAGGAAGGCAAGGCGAGGGAAGCTTCCATTCAGAACCAGGCCTGGAAACACTGGACCTCAGACGAAAGGGGTCCGGTTGGTGAGGCGTCAGGCGTGCGGCGCGAGGCGCGAGGTTAAGCTTCGACTGGCTTACCACACCGCCCCCTGAACAACTTTCCACTCTGGAAATGGCTAAGCATCGCAACCCGGCAAGAGTCCTTGCGCATCCAATCCTCCTCTCCTCGAGAATCTCCACTCGCCAGGCGCCATTTGTTATTCCCGGCCGGTTCCTAACTGCCAACAGCTGGAGGCAATGATGGGCTGTCGGACCCCGGCCCCCTTCGTTTGAACCTTTCACAGGCCTTGAATGGAGCGAGAGTCGTCAAGGCCTATTCATGCCCCCCCCGGTCGATGGTTTGTGTACGATACACATCGCACTCTGCAGGTGCGATTCCGTGTCCGCGGAACCCAGCGCCGGTCAGACAGTCTACTGTCCACTATTTGGTGAGAGGTGGAGAGCGGTAAGGGGAAGAGGAGAGAGAAGGTCACTGAGCTGTGGACACTGGACACTTGACCAGGGGCACTGTGGCGCCCCGGATCAAGCACTGCAAATTTGTTAGTTGGGGAGGTATTTTCCAAATATGCCATTTTGGGCGAGCCAGCCCGTCAGAGCGGGAGGAGCGACCCTACGGCACCTTAGCGTCCCTAGCGTGGGTGAAGCATAGGCAGCGGGCGGTCCTTGGCCTATGGACCTGGCATTGCTGCAGCAGACACGCACACTGTGCGGAGCCTCCGTCAAATTACGTCCCAGTCACGGTGCAAGGTGCAACTGCATGTTTGTTTGACTGAATGCAGATTTGCCATGGCCCATGGACTCGAGCGTCTGCCGAGCAGTGAGAACCAGCGCTGGGCATTGAGGCTGGGCAGACTGGAGACCATCAGAGGTTGGACAGAAAGAAAAAGCCTCAACATCATGGCCGACTTCTCGAAGCCGAGGAGACGACGGAGACAACCGAAAGAGTCTCACAAGCAATGCCGGCGAAGCCCTCCGCCAAGTGCGGCGGTGCTGTGCCCGACGGCATCTACAGTCAGCTACTTAGCAACCAGCACTTGACGATGACGCAGTCACATGCATTCCCGTTGTAACAACGTGGTTGTCAGCAATATACCTGAAGGAGGATCCCATGCGCTGTGTAGCGACTGTCCGGCTCGGTGGGGGTGGTTTGTCGCGCTTGGCTTGATAGACACCAGAAACTCTCCGTCGGTTGGAGTTGAACACACAATGGTGAAACCCAGGAATTTTGAATCGTCTCTAGCCCAGGGCAAGCCCAGGGCAAGCCCAGGGCCAAGGCAGGATGAAATAGGCATTGTCAATGTTCCGGTCTGGTCGCAATCGACAATCGGAGCCGCAATCGAGAAAGACCAAGGTAACGTCTGCCGTGTCTTGTAATGTATGTCGATTGGTCATCCATGAAAAGAGGAGAAGCAACAACTGACAAGAGAAGGAGAAGACAAGCATAGCATGCAAGTCTTTTGTTCTCCCCAGGGCCAGAATACATGGAGCTGTATACAGTGCCGGATACTGACCGCTTACTCGGTAATTTCCCACGTCTCATTTCCCGCGGGGCGATTCAGTGCAAGCGCAGAAAATTCCCAAGGCAGCCAATCCCTGCCTTCCTATCTGTGCCACCCCGGTCCCTTGTTTTTTTGCGAACCCACGTCCCTTCCGCGCTAAAGCAATTATCGAGGCAGTGGGTGAGTGAGAAGGCCTGCGAGAGAGAGAGAGAGAGAGACACACACACACACACACACACACACACACAAACACTGAGGCAGGCAGAGGCAGCCCACCAGACGCGAGCGGGCAAGATGCACTAGCCCCAGCACGGCACACCCCCCAGTCCCTTCCCGGATGGACCACTAAAAGAGCGGGACTGCGAGCTGTCTCGAGCCAATCCTAATTCAGTCTGCGATCCAGGACCAGCCTAGACCAGCCAATGCCACACTGGAACCATCTCGACCCTCACCTTCATTCATCGCCTCTGCCTCGCCTCGCCTCTCCTCTTCTGCCCAGCGCTGCAGCTTGAAGCTTCAATTCTCCAGATCCAAGGTACCTTCGTAACCCCCCGGTCTGTTACGGCTGCCATCACCGCTGCGAGGAAGCCCCCAGTTCGTCGTCTCGCCAATCCAGAGGGCCTCTCCCCACCCCCCTCGCCCAGCCCAAAGCCCCCCAGTTCGGGTTCCCCCAGCCCACGCTTCTTTTGCTGCTGGTCTGCACGTCTTCACTCGTCTTGCATTGCAGGTAAGCGGCCTTGTTAGTCCCTACCTCTCGCCTACACTGGTTTTGGCCCAGCGTCTTCTCTCTGATAGGTATCCCCAATCCTAAGGTGCTGCTGACACGCTTGGGGGAGGAAAACTGAGGCACATGGGACGGGGAGATAACAGACAAAGAGAGAGAGAGAGGTACCTCAAGTATCAGCTTCTCCACGCCCAATTTTGGCGTTGGCGCTGGTTTAGCGGAGGTACCTGAGACCCTTTTTCTCTCCACGTCCCCCCTCTGGCCCTCTGGAACCAGTCCCGTCTGATCCAACACAACGCGCAGCACACCTCCTAGGAAAAAGGCTCTACCTGGTGTGAGAGAGAGTGAGAGAGAGGAAAAGAGAGAGAGAGAGAGAGAGAGACCCCAGAAAGTGACCGAAAAGACACGGAGCGAGGGAAAAGCGCGCCCCCTTTCCCTTTCCCCGTTGGCCTACCTACAGTACTCCAGAGAGTGCGGTACCTCCCCGTCGTACCTTAGCAGACGGGACCTTAGTACACCCTTTTACCTGGCGGGACTGTACCATAGTACCTTACTCTGTACCGTGTCCACCACGTCCATGTCACAGTCCCTATCCAAGAAATCATCCACTCTCTCAACCTTGCACTTCCTCTTTCTTTCTCTCTCTTCCTTTATCCCATCCCGTATCCATTAGTCGCTATCCTTCTCGTGAATATCTTCCGACAAGACGCACTCTAATTTTTCTCGGTCCCTCCCTTTTTCCCTCTTTCTCTCCTCTCCCCTTCCGCCTCCTGTCTGCCACCATCCTCCCTCCTCCCATCTACACGCGCAACACCCAAGACAAGAGTGAGAGAGCGAGAGACCACCATCGATTTGTTTGGGTAGGCTCCAGTTCGACAGGTAGCCATTCGCAATTTCGGGTCTGAGGTTTCCTGCTTCTTGTGCCTCCGCCTTACTTCCCTCTCCATTCCTCTCTCCCTCCCCCATCCCGTTGCCTGCAGCTTGTTGGTCTCGCTCTCCCTCGAGCAAACCTACCTTGGGCCTTCTTTCCTCAAGCCTCTCTGTCTCTCTCTCTCTCTCTCTCGGCTACTTGCCTCGACAGACAGACAACGTCGCCTTCCGTCGTTAACCAACTGTCACTGTCGCTCCCCTGTCGATCAATCTTTCGCTGGCACCGCGCCTCAACGAACACCACCCTCGGTCATCACCATGTCCATCTTCGCCTGGGCCTCGCGCCGCGTCGGCGGCCTGGCCATGCTGGGTCTCCTGGCCCTGAGTTATTGGGTTATCTCAAAGGAATCAGCTGCCGCGGCACACGGCTACAATTATCTGCATCAAGACAGCCTTAGCGTCTCTACCTCGACCACCACCAAGGGCGCCGGCTACTGGACTGTCATCTACGCCTACTACTGCCTGTTCATCCACGTCCTCGTCTTCGCTTTCCCTCTGCGATGCTGCTACGCCGTCTTCGACATGACCCGCCAGCTGAAGAAAATCGCTCGCAACAAGACACTCCGGGACTACAAGTTTTCTCACCGCCGTCGCGGCTCTTCGACCTCCCTATCGAGCTCGGAGACCCTGACGTCCTCCCACGCCTGCTCTGCGTCCAGCAGCGAGGCTGGCGACACCGAACCCGAACTCTACACTGACGGCGACGGTGAACCCGATCGCGTCATCCACGCCATCATCATTCCCAACTACAAGGAGGAAATGGATACGCTGAAGGAAACCCTCGAGGTCCTGGCTTCGCACCCTCAGGCCCGCAGCTGTTACGATGTGAGTACTTCTCTCTTGTCTGTTTGCTGCCCAAAACCGTTAGTTTTTGGCCGATCAAGGCAATGATCGTCGAGGCGTTAGATAGCGCATCCCCATGAACTGTCACATCATCAAAACAATGGCTAACCCGTCTGCTTAGGTGTATCTTGGAATGGAACAACGAGAGCCCAACGTGGAACTCAAGGCCATGACTCTCATTCAGGAATTTGTCAAGAAGTTCCGCAGCATCGATTACACCATTCACCCATCCGACATCCCTGGAGAATCCGCTGGCAAGGGAAGCAATGTTGCGTGGGCAGCCCGCAAGTTGAGCCCGAAATACTCCATGACTGCCCGCAAGGATGTTATCATCACGGGTCTTGACGGTACGTGCGCATGTCAGATTCTGAGAATCTGCCGCAGTCAACGTTTCCAAATTTTGCAGGCATAGGATGAATTGCTGACAGAAACTGGGGTACCTACAGCCGACAGCCACCTCTCTGCCAACTTCTTCGCGTTGCTGACTACGATGCACCTGGCCTACCCCGAAACAGCAAACACCACCCTGTACGCGGCTCCGATCATCTTCGACCGTAACGCCCACAGCGTCCCCGCCATTGTCCGTGTTGCCGACATCCTCTGGGGCGCAGGTGGTATGTCTGGACTGTACTCCGGCTCGACCATTGCGCCTCCTACCTCTGTCTACTCGGTGCCTTTGGAGCTTGTTGACCGCGTCGGTGGCTGGGATTGCGACAACGAAGCCATCGGAGAAGACCTGCACATGTACCTGAAGTGCTTCTTCGCGCTCAACGGCAACCTGACTGTCAGAACAGTGGTCAGCCCCGTCAGTCAGAGCAACGTTTGCGGCAACGGCTCCAAGGGCCTTCGCGGTATCTACTCGGACATGCAGGCTCGTTACAAGCAGGCAATGAGACACATGTGGGGTGCTCTCGATTCTGGATACGCTCTTCGCAAGGTCGTGGAACTCTGGCAGGAAAGGAAGCACACCTCGCGGGCTTTCCGTCCTCTGCACAACTCCATGGGCGATGCCTCCGATGTCTACGTTCCCGAGCCTCTGGACCAGCAGGATCCCGAGCAGCCCAGAGAGAGCGGTGTCTTCTCCGATGTCACCCACGACACCCTGCAGTCGCCCAACTGGGAGCGTATTGTCTACCTGTTCCACCGTCTTTTTGAGGCGCATTTCCTGCCTCTCCAGATGACCATCTTCGTCATCTCCTCGACCTTGTACGTCTGGGTCACCGAGGGCAATGAGGAGGTGGCGCACCTCAGCTGGATTTTCGATGTCTGCAATATCCTGCGCACCTTCGGTTTCATGGAGATCGCTCTTTACCTGTTCCTGTACGAGAGCTTCCACCGCATCTGCGTCAAGTCTCGCCAGCGTGAAATGACCGAGGCTGGTCTGTCTGACGGCATGAACTTCTCTTACCGCACCGTCAAGAAGAACTTCATTGACTACGCCATGGTCCCCCTGGTTGCGCCCCTTTATGGTGCCATCCCTTGCGCCCAGGCGCAGCTGTGCCATTTCTGGACACTCGACCTTGTCTACTCTGTCAGCAAAAAGGTCACCCGGCAAAGAGCGAAATCGCTCACGGCAGCTGACATCGCGTAACGACAATTATTCTCTTCTGTTTTATCTTTTACTACTCTTCGATGGGACCTCGCCTTTACGCGTCATGCGCGAGCTGCGACGGCTCCTCTTTATTTCCTTCGATTCGACGCACAGCCCGATTCCAGCAAGACCCACCAAGCGGCGGTTTTTAACTCGATTATGTGTTTGAAGAAGTTGGGGCTCCCGAGAGCCCCACGTGTAAATAGATGAGGGCATTCTTGATATGCATGGCATGGCATGGTATCGGCATTCTAGAGATTTTCGGGGATTCATGGGGCCTCAAACCGGAGTTCTCGGAGCAACACGCAGGAACTTGACGAGCGAGAGAGCCGTCCAAGTGCATTCGCTTATACGAAAGACGGAGTGGGAAGGAAGGAGTAGGACATATCCACGCCAGCATGATGAGATTCAACCACCAGCGGCAGAAAGATGCCGAGAGGGTGAGGAAAGACGATTGCATCCGCTGGGGACAGGACGAGCCCAGTAGGAACAGCTGAGAGTGGGTTCCAACAGCAAGACGGGGGAGGCCGACACAACAGAATCCCGGAACCCATTAATATGGACCAGTCCTATAATATCTAATCTTGTGTGTGTACATAGAACGATTCATGATCATGGCACCTGACGCTAAGACGTGAATCGGAATGGTGGTCAATAGGAAAACGTTGCCACAATGATACAATTGATGTGAATTACATTATAAAAGCTTCCCTCGAGAGATCCTCATTTGTTTTCCCACGTATTGACCACGGGGCTGTGAGATGAACGTTGGAGGGTTACGCGGAACAGTCGTCGCCTCGTATCGCATTTGCAGGGTGCGGCATTTCGCCCAGTCCAATCACGAGGATTTGGACCATGTACAGTAGAGGCTCGCCAGAGACGGCGACGGATGAAGACTGAGCGATGGATGAGGACAGTGTGAGCATTGGTAGCCTGTCAGACGGATCAATGATCGGACCTGCGCAGCTTGCGTGAGGTGTGCGTTAGAGCCGTCAGGCCCCGAGACCTCTCGGAAGTTATGTCGGACCCACCCAATCAGAGCTCGCGACATCAGCCATCGGCGGCCCGTGTCTCTGGCTTTGACGAGACTCCGGAGACTTTTGGGAGGCGCCGGTCTAATCCGGGCCCGTAGTGGAGTGGAAGGCGGCCCCTTGGGTTCGGTTCCCACGCGCGACGCTGGATGATAGTGGGAGTCGTGCTGGTGTATATAGGTAGCTGGTGTGTTCCTGCGATTTTGCTTTGAATATGGGACGTCGCATGCAAACAAACAATACCTCGAGGTGTGCTTCCGGCTCTAAGGATCAGAGCCAACTTTACGCGTCATCAAGTCGTTTCTCGGAATACCCAAGCCAGGAAATCTCGGTTCATACGCAGTCCCTAAGGGAAATAGTAGCACAAAGATGACGAACAACAAGACGGTCAAGATTGGGGTTTTCATCCCGTCCGAGTGCCAGCTGCTCGACATGGCCTGCATCGACGTCTTCGCGATGATGTCCAAGGAGTACCTCCGCGGGCTGCCCATGTTGCCAAAGCACATCTCGGCGCTGGCGCCCAGCGTGAGCTTCTTTTATATCACGGCCCCCGCTGCAGCCGGCGTCGAGACCACCGAGTCACACCCTCAGAAGCTCCTGCAGCTCACGGCGGGCGTCAAGATGCAAGCCACGCACGACATCTTGCACCCGGACGTACAGCCGGGCAAGTTGGACATCGTCCTCGTCCCCGGTCCGGATCCGAATGCCAACTGGGACGAGGACGTGCTCGGGTTCCTTAAGGATCATGCTGAGCAGAGAGAAGCGACGGATGTGTTGAGTGTCTGTACGGGCGTATTCCTGTGCGGCGCCGCGGGGTTGCTGGAGGGGAGGATGGTCTGCGGGCCGAGAGGCTTGCAGGATGTGTTGAGGAAGAGGTTTCCAGGCGCCGAGTTCGTGGGGGAGAAATACCGGTGGTTCCAGGACGGGAATTTTTGGAGTTGCGGTATGTTTTTTTTCTTTTTATTTCTTTCTTTCTCTCTTCTTCTTCTCCTTTTTCTCCTCGGGCCTGGTTCAACTCATCCTCCATTTACCCGTGTCACTGAAGAGTGGACCCTTGAGAGCCGACGCTGAGATGGAGGGACCGTTTCTGACTTGGCGACAGGCGGCATCACGAACGGCAACGACCTCGTCGCGGCTTACGCGCGAAGCAGCAAGAAGCACTTCCCCGCGGCGATTGCCGAGATTGGGTGCCAGATGGCCGATGTTGGGGACAGGGCGCAGTTGTACGAGCAAGGACAGACGATGTTTTTCTTGGGGGTTGCATGGCAGATTATCAAGGCTTGGTTTGGGAAGCCGAGCAAGGGAATACAGAAGAAGGATGTTTGAAGTTTTAGGTCGTTTTGAGTGAATTCCGGAGGCCAAGAGCTCTCAGCTTTGAGCCGTGCAGACGGCGACCGGTGTTGTATACTAAAGGGACCTGTTATCGATTAATCAATCAACTCGGTCAATTAACCTTTAGAATGAGTAGCAGCTGGAAAGATTCAAAAACGGTGAACATCACGGTCAAGTATCGTAGGATGTTGGCCAGATGCAGGCCAGTTCACTCAAGACGGAAGGCCAATGAGGAAAAGCAATCTCGAGAGCGGGTCGAAGCAGCGGCTGCACCTTGATTCTGTTCTCCGTCAGTGGATTGCGCACCCAGGCAGAAAGCGGTGTACGAATGGATGGTTCTCGGTGGCTCGATGGCGCTCTCACCATCCACAAGAGCGCCGCCTTTTTGCACCTGGAATCCATATTTTGGGCGCCTTTGGGCAAGGGTCCAATGCAGGTCTTTCCCCAGACGCATCTTCCCTGTCGTTGCGCAGCGGTTGCCATGGCCGGATAAGAGCGATAAGGCAGGATAAGGCAACACTAGCGGCTTCAGCGGTGGGGTCGAGACCAGGAAAAAAAAAAAAAAAAGTTCGGTGCCGTCTGGTCGTCGGTCGAGGGAAAAAAATTTCAGGCAAAAGCTCTTCTAGAACCTCGCCTTTTCTGTACAACCTCCCTCTCACACTCTATCCCACCCCATCTTCCTTTTCCTCAATTCCTCCCATACCCAAACCAAAACTTCAAGCAAAAGGTCTTTGATTATTTCGACCTCCTTGAAGCCTATAGACAAGTGCAAGAGCACCACCTTTTGACCTTATTTTCACGTACCACCTCACATCCAGCAAAATGACCCAGCTTCCTGTCGCCCTCTACGGGCTCGAGATCCCTCCCGGCGAAGTCCTCATTCCCGCCTCGCCCGACTTCCCTGCCACTGTATGTGCAATCTCTGCTGCGGTTCTTCGTCCGTGTGTGTCTCGGTGGAGTCTGCGATCGAATCGCAGCATGCGCCGGGCGCGCGCCTCCCTTTCGTAGATGTTTACTGACTCTGCATCATCAGTTCCGCATCACCATGGCCGCCATTGATCCCACCGAGGCTCCTGAGGCCGATGCCGATGGCAACATCCCCGCCGTCCCCCGCTCCACCCTGCGCCTGGTCAAGCAGCGCTTCGGCGACGACCTTGAGGCCAACGAGGACGATGAGATCGACGAGGACTACCTCAAGTCCCTCCTTGCCGCCAACGGCGACGACGAGTCGTCCGATGACGATGATGAGCCCAACGGTGGCCCTAGCGACCCCTCCAAGAAGCAGAAGCAGGCCGAGTCTCTCAAGAAGCTGATCGAGGCCGTCTCCGCGGAGGAGTCTGACGAGGACATGGACGACGCCAAGCCCAACGGCAAGTCCAGCAAGAAGGGTAAGGCCAAGGCCTCTGACGATGACGAGGAGGAGGAGGAGGACAGCGAAGACGAGGACGACGAGGGTCTTGACCTCGAGAACTTCGTCCTCTGCACCCTCGACACCGAGCGCGTAAGTTAAACAAGACTTACAAGCCCCCGACATTCTCCGCTAACAACTCAGTAGAACTACCAGCAGCCCCTTGACATCACCGTCCAGGAGGGCGAGAAGGTTTTCTTCGTCGTGTCCGGCACCCACACCGTCCACCTCACCGGTAACTACGTTATCGATGACGAGGAGGAGGGCTCCGATGAGGATGAGGATGATGAGGACGGCGAGTACGACCTGTCTCCCGACGAGCTTGAGTACGGCATGGACGGCATGTCCGACGAGGACAGCGACGAGCTCGACGACACTGCCGACCCCCGCGTTATGGAGGTCGACACCGACGAGGAGGAGGCCCCCAAGCTGGTCGAGACCAGCAAGAAGGGCAAGAAGCGCGCCGCTGAGAGCCTCGACGACCTCATCAAGGCCGACGCCGACGACTCCAAGCTCTCCAAGAAGGACAAGAAGAAGCTCAAGAACAACAAGGGCGAGGCTGTCGCTACTGAGGAGAAGACCACTCCCAAGTCCGACAAGAAGGTCCAGTTCGCCAAGAACCTCGAGCAGGGCCCTACCGGCTCCGCCGAGAAGGCCAAGCAGGCCGGCAAGCCCGCCACCGGTGTCAAGGTCGTCCAGGGCGTCACCATTGACGACCGTAAGGTCGGCTCTGGCCGCGCTGTCAAGAACGGCGACACCGTCGGTGTCCGCTACATTGGCAAGCTCGATGACGGCAAGGTCTTCGATGGTGAGTAATGATGTGCCGGACTTCTCTATGTTCTTCCTGCTAACATCCAACTCCAGCCAACAAGAAGGGCAAGCCTTTCTCTTTCAAGGCCGGCAAGGGTCAGGTCATCAAGGGCTGGGACATCGGTGTCCTCGGCATGACCATCGGTGGTGAGCGTCGCCTCACTATCCCCGCCCACCTGGCCTACGGCTCCAAGAGCCTGCCCGGCATCCCCGCCAACAGCACCCTGACCTTCGACGTCAAGCTGCTCGAGATCAAGTAAACGGTGACTTGCTGAACAGCACGACTACCTTCGGCGACGAGACGCCGACTCAGGATGCTTCCCACTGTATTCTACACACTTGCTCAGCGAGTCTGCCATGAAAGATATGGCTTGGACTGGCTCGGGCCCCGGCGTCCCAGACGTTGACTTTCCCTTGTAATGATGTGTGACGGCGAAAGAGGAATCGCAATGTCGCGCTTTGCGCCGTGCCGCAATGGATAGTCTCCGACCTGTGGCTATCTGCGAAGATCCGCAACCATCTTCTGGATGCGAGAAGCAGAGTCTGTTTGATGGGATGACGAGGCGAGGACTTACACTGCATTGGTTGGCGTACCATAAAAAGAGTTTTCTGTTGATGTAGGAATTTTTCTCACCGGACATGGATGGTTTCTTCCGGTCGGATTGTACTTAGCTCCGGTTTTCTTTAACGAAAAGATCGTCTCCTTACTTCTTATTCCTTTTTTTCCGACTCATGCTCCGGCTATCTGCTCCTATACTTGTGCCTCCTCCATTTTCTGCCACAATTGTCTGCAATTGGTGTCAACACACTCGGTAGGTGTCTCACAAGCTCCTGCGCCGGTCTGAAAAGGATCACCTGCCGACTAGTCCACCATAATGCCAGCAGGAGCACTCTCTTCCAGTAACTTCCCCCCAGGGTCGCTAGCTCCTGAATGAAAAATACGGTCCCTTCTCTCACCTTCCGAGGAGAAATGCCCATCTTCCACGAAACATGCCAATAGACTAAGCACCATTATAGCTGGGCGACTGGTCCGTCTCTCTTTTGGACTACGCGTTATTCACAAATCGATTACCAGCAATATTAGTTATCCTTGCGCCGCCGTCAGGTCCTCACTGACACGATGCATCAGGCTACCCGTGGCGGCAACATCTCACGTTCATACCCAACTCCTATCGCCCCAAGCATCGCCGCCATCCACACGCTCTCAACTGACCTTGGTCCTGGGTTCGATGGCCAGGCCCGCCACAGTCTTTGGAGCCCGCATGTTCGCTATCCTGCTCCCCAAATAAACGTGCTATTCAAGAACAAGAAGCATTATCAGCCAGGTAGGGATGTGCTTGACAGATGCCACCCAGTACGAGCTCACACGACAGCAGATCCAGAGTCCGTGGGTAGTAATAGAGGCAGCACCAAGACCCAGAGAATCATCGATAGATTCAGGGACATAACAAAACCAGCCTCCAAACTGATGCATCCTCGCGGTTTGCGGTATCCGGTCATTCAGCCTGTCATGAACCACCCTCTCGGTCCACCCTCCCCCGTTATCCCACACGACTCGGGCTCCCAGCAAATTCCCACCAAGAACTTCCAGGAACAGCCTAGTTGGAGTCACATCTCAGACAAGCAGAGGGTACTCACCGTGGAGAAGACCGCTGCAGCAAAAATCTACCTCGAGACGTATTACAAGGAGGTGCTTTGTGATGGCCTAACACCGCGTGAACTGCGTTTAGCCCGGTTCCAACGCAACTTGGATCAACAAGGAACCCATCTGGAACAATGGAAGAAAGCAGAGTGTTGGGAACTATATCTGAAAACAGAGACTGATTACCTTCGCAAGCAAAGAAACGCCAAAGCCCACAGCTGCAGGGTTGCGTAGTCTGCAACCTCTGACCCTGGGATAATTCGAGGCTCAGAACTAGAAAACCTGGAGACGCTTCAAATTCTCGGAAAAGGGAGCTTCGGCGTTGTCAAGCTCGTTTGGGACCATTCCCGTCGGCAGGTATACGCCATGAAGGTTATTCGAAAATCGGACATGATTCGAAGCTGCCAAGAAGGGCACTTGCGAGCGGAAAAGGATTTTCTGGCTGCTTCTGAAATTTCTCAATGGTAAATTCTGAGCCTATCTTGCGTAAATGTGCTTTGATTGTTTGACCTGTGCTAACATATGTTAGGATCGTGTCTCTAATATCCAGTTTCCAAGATCCTATCAACCTCTATCTTCTGATGGATTACATGCCCGGCGGTGACTTTCTTGGCTTGCTCATCCGCGAGAACACCCTGACCGAGGCCAGGACTCTTTTCTATATCGCTGAGATGATTCTATGCGTCGAGGAGGCACACAAGCTTGGGTGCATCCATCGAGACGTCAAACCAGACAACTTCCTTATCGGCGCTAACGGCCACTTGAAGATTTCGGATTTCGGGCTGGCCTTTGACGACCATTGGTCTCATGACACTTCTTACTACAAATGGCACAGGCAATGGCTACTTTCACTGATGGGTGTCAGGCTAGATGGAGATCGGGAAGACCGGAGAGCAGCCCGTAATGGGGGGCATTCTCGGGTGGAATCATCTCAGGCAGGGTCTTCAAAGCACGCCCCCCCGCCTGATATTATCCAGTCCGACACATCTTTCATTCCACCGACGGTTCCAGATATGCCTAAGAACGACCCTCCGATGGTTGGCAAACTGCTTGAATGGAGGACCGCTGCAACAAGCCGGTCGTACGCTCGCTCCGTTGTTGGAACAAGCCAGTATATGGCTCCGGAGGTAGTGATGGGTGATAGATATGACGGCAGATGCGACTAGTGGAGCATTGGGATCATCTTATACGAATGCCTCTACGGGTATACGCCATTCCTCTCAGACAAGGGCCGGCACTACACCAAGCAAAACATTCTTGTTAGTTCGCCTCAAGTTGACACCAGACTTATACTAATATTTAGCACAGAATTACCAAACGACTCTAGTGTTCCCCGTTAATGGAGTCCAAGTCTCAAAGATATGTCAGCATCTGATCAGGGACTTGCTTCAGGACAAGAGAGACCGTCTCTCGTCGCCAAAGTACCGTGACCAGGATGATCACCGAGCCCGACAACAGCTTCTGGGTCGTCCAGAAACACCACGCAACTATGTTTTTCAGAACGATGCGACCGAAATCAAGGCGCATCCGTGGTTTCGGGGCGTTCCTTGGGAGAGATTGCGTTCCGTTCAGCCGGAGTGGGTCCCAGATATCAAAAGCTTTGCCGACGCTCACTACTTTGAAGACGACGAGCCGATCAGCGACTGGTCTGACTCTGTGGACTCGGCCACAGGAGACGAATTAGACAATCGCGCAGAACTCGACCATGAGTTTCTACAATTCGGCTTTGGACACGACGTACGGGCTCTGGTCAACGATTTTACCGCGAGACCCTACGACTCGACGAAGCTCAAACGGTTTGATCGTGACGTAGATGAACACTCGGAGCTGGAAGACACCGAGAAGGAATATCTGAAATGGTACGCCAGACGAGCCGGCCAGAAGGAACGCAAACGCCCGAGAGACAAGCTGCTCAGGGACCCTTGGGTAAAGGACGAGGTCCTTCGAATGAGAAAGCAGACAGCATTCTTGGGATACTCATGGCGGTGCAAAAGCCCGCTACACCGTCAGAGCGTCAATAAAAATCTTCCTGTGAATCCACGAGACGCTGTTACGGGATGACGGTGCTTGGGGGGTATGGGGGATGACATTTGGCGGAGATATAATCGTAGCGGTAGCTCTCTGGCGGGAGCTTGGGCTGCGCTCGAAGATGGTACGCTGCAGAACGAGACGGAAATGGGCGCGTTGAATAGAAATTAACATTATTTTTTTCCTTATGGCTGCTTGCAATTGGCGTATGCGGACAAGCACCAAAGCAGCTGCGATCACGCTCCATGAGCAAACGGCCGCCTCCTATGAATTTGGCTTTAGCTTCCGCATCCTTTGTCGCATGAACATTTCGTTACATCAAGACGTTATGTTGTATTCTTTTCAAAAGGACTTTTCCCTCTCAATCTCTCCAGAAGCACCACCAGCTATTTCCCTGGCATTGATGATCTCCCACTCAAGCTCTTTCAGTGCCCTGAGCTCTGAGTTAAAAAAGAGGAGTGACATGAGACCGTCGACAACTCCGGCGACCAAACCGAGGCTGCTCAAAAGCATGAGGATGAAGGCAACAAAGTTATCTGGGCTGAACCACACGGCGATCAGACATGCTATCAACACGGCGAACCAGGCGAAGAAGTGCATGGCCCTCCAGGTCCGTTGATTCTCTTCCCGATGAGCGTAGCGTCTTATCTCGGAGAGGATGTCGTCGTAGACTGGGATGGGAAGAGACAGGCCCTTGGGCGTGCTTGACGGGTCGGCGGACAAGAACGACTCTCGGTGAGAGCTGCCTGACGGGTCCTGGAGGTAGGACGTCTCCTCGAGGATAGTGTCGTTACCGACCTGGTCGGATTCGCGACGGGCGTGGTGATACGACAGTGTCGCCTCCACAGAAAAGTGGTCACTCAGAGAGCAGCCCAGCGTGGGATGGGGCTCGACCATGCCTACCCGCGCACTGCGGACCACCCACCCCCCGCCCTCGCCGTCTCGGGATGGGGCACTGCTGAAGAAGATGTAATCGAGACGCTTCCCCTTCCTATCCGGTGCGTCCGGCGGTACCGCAACCTTTTCCCTACCCTCGCCCAGCTTCTTCTGCTGCTCCTTAGACCAGCGCCAGGTGTTGTACGCATGGTCCGACGTGGCGCCGTTCTCCTTGAGGTTGAAGTCCGCCGTCGGCACAGGCCGGCCGCGGGCCCTCTCCAACGGGTCGTCGGCGGCACCGAGGGACGAGTCCGGGTGCAGCGTCCGCCAGACGTCGCGGACGGGGGCGTGGGCGGTGATAATGCGGTGCGGGAGGCTCAGGGGCCGCATGTTGAAGTCGCCCATGGCGAGGGCGAGGTGGCCGCGTTCCGAGGCGCCGCGGAGGAGCTTGGACATCTCCCAGGACTGGGCGAGGCGGTGGGCGAGGTAGGTGTCGCCGGGCTGGTTCTCGGTGTAGGGGGCGTGAGTGTGGGTGTTGAAGATGCTGATGGTGTGTTCTCTGCTGCCCCCCGGGGAGGAGGGGTCGGCGAGACGGATGCGGATGCGCGCGCATGCGATGCCTTTGCCGACGTACCAGTCGCCGCGCCAAAAGGCCGTGGGCCGCCCGTTGAGGGGGTACCGGAGCATGGAGCTCTCCTCGAGGGGCCAGCGCGAGAGGATGGCGAGGCCGCCGCCAAAGGGGCCCGAGTAGTAGAACTTGCCATACGGGAGGATGTGGCGGGTCTCGGCGCGGATGGCCTCGTAGTCGGCGGTCACCCAGCATTCCTGGAGGGCAACGACGTGGGGCGGGTCCGGGCTTGAGGCGATGCGGCGGCCGATCTCTGCGAGGCGTTCGGGGCGGAGTTTGGAGATGTACTTGAGGCCCCAGCAGTTGAGGGTCAGGAGGCGGAGGTCGGCTGGAAGGGGGTCCTCCATTTTTGGCGGTGGGATATGGGTATTGTTCACGTTGAGATTATGAAACGCCGGGTACTAAAAGAAAGTCAAAGACGCAAAGACTGGAAGCAGGTTGATTAGATAGCAGTACAAAAGGTGCTGGTGGTGTCGGCCGATGAGATCTGGGTGTTGGCGCGGGTCTTATATCAAGTTGAGCATGAACGTTCGTGTAAGATGGATGAGACGGCAAGTCCTCTCTTCAAGGTTGCGCCGAAGCTTCCGGAGTGGAACCGGGAGCGCAGACGTAAACTCTGAGTATCGCAATGCCAACTTATCGAATGGCTGGTCCGTCAATTGCAAGCATACAAAGTCGCATTGTCGAGTTGATGAGGTCGGATCACGGGGCACTTACGAGATGAGATGAAAAGCGTTCACGGCCTTTTGGGGGCCGCTTGGACTCGGTGACGTTACGTCCAACTGCATCCGTTTGCTGTTGCTGCCGGCCAGCCGGGGGCTGCGGTTGACGGAGGACCCAGTTTATTTTCACAGCTGAGCGGATACATCTCCATACTAGTTGTCATTGGCCAATCGGCAGCTTCACAAGACATCCCACAACACGCTTAGCGTGCTTTCTTTCTTATCTTAGCGTCCCCATCCAGCTGAGAGAGGAGGACCGTAGGACAGTCCGTGCAGCGGGACGAGGCTGAAAGGTAAGGCGCCAGACGTCAAGAAGCACACCCCCTGTATCCAAGAGCCCAAAAACGTCGCTCAACTTTTTGGGTTCCCGTCTTTTGTGTTCAGCCTCGTCCGGGGGGTTTGTATGCCGATCGTCAATTCACAACGTCCTCATTACCCGACAGCTTCTCAAAACAACCCATAAAGCCGACACCTAGTCCTTGCACCTCTCAAACAAAACACCCATAATGTCAGGCCTCGATTCCTCAGCAGCCGCGACGCCCCTCCCCGAACCCCCTCCCAAACGTCGCAAGGTCCTCGAGCACAGCACGACCACGGCCCCACGATCCAGCTCCCCCGACGAACTCAACTCCCCCGCCGTAATCCCAATCGGCACGACGGCCGCCGCTACAGCCGATGCGACCAAGACGACGGCAACGAAACGCACAACCAAGTCCCGCCGCCTGGCCGTCCACCGCGGCCGTCCTAGCGTGACGCCCAGCAGGAGCCCCAGCGACGACGAGCTCAACGAGGCGTACTACTCCCGCTCCTCCCACTCCCACTCTCGCACCCGCTCACAGTCAAGATCACGATCCCCCTTTCGCTCGCGCACCCGAACGCCCAGGTCGCCCACCGCCTCGCCCTCCCGCTCCCACAGCGACTCCCGCACGAGGTCGCAGTCGCCGGCCTCCACATCGGCGGGCAGCTCCCCGCGCAGCCTCTCCGGCGCCGTCGACCGCCACCTGCGGCTCTCGTCTACGCATGGCGGCGGCGCGGACACGGGCGCGACGGTGACGACGCCCGTCACGCCCGCGCCGACGAAGAGGGGCCCCGTGAGGCCGCGGTTCGAAGAGCAGCAGGTCCTGAGCGGGCACGCGGGGAAGCCCGTCTCGCAGGTGCGCATATCCCCCGACGGACGATGGATCGCGAGCGCCTCGGCCGATGGGACCGTCAAGGTATGGGACGCCGCGACGGGCGAGCACATGGATACCCTGGTGGGCCACATGGCGGGCGTGAGCTGCGTGGCGTGGAGCCCCGACAGCGGGACGCTGGCGTCCGGGTCCGACGACAAGGCGATCCGACTCTGGGACCGCGTGACGGGGCGGCCAAAGTCGACAGCCAAGGGGGTCGGCGCGCTGGCCAAGGACGGCGCCGCCGCGCCCTCGGCTCGTCCGATGCCGCCGCTGCGGGGCCACCACAACTACGTCATGTGCCTTGCGTTCTCGCCCAAGGGCAACATCCTCGCGTCGGGGTCCTACGACGAGGCTGTCTTCCTGTGGGATGTAAGGGCCGGGAGATTGATGCGCAGCTTACCGGCGCACAGTGACCCGGTCGGCGGGATCGACTTTTGCGGCGACGGCACTTTGGTCGTGAGCTGCTCGACCGACGGTCTGATGTGAGTTTCCTGCATGCTTCACCCCCTCCCCTTTTCTCCGGACGCCTCGCTGACCAAAGACCTCCTCCCCTTTGCAACAGCCGCATCTGGGACACCTACACAGGTCAATGCCTCCGCACCCTCGTCCACGAGGACAACCCCGCCGTGACGTCCGTCTGCTTCGCGCCCAACGGCCGCTTCGTCCTCGCTTTCAACCTCGACAACAGCATCCGCCTGTGGGATTACGTCGCCGGCTCCGTGAAAAAGACGTACCAGGGCCACGCCAACAGCCGCTTCGCCATCGGCGGCTGCTTCGGCATCGTCCCCGGCGAGGGCGCCTTCGTCGCCTCGGCCAGCGAGGACGGCGAGATCGTACTGTGGGACGTCGTCACCAAGGAGGTCGTCCAGAGGATCCCCGCCCATACCAAGAAGGACCGCGTCAACGGCGGCGGCGGGAAGCGGGGCAGCAGCGTGTGTTTCTGGGTCGACGTGCACGGGGACGTCATGGTCAGCGCGGGACAGGACGGGACGATTCGGAGATACAAACGGGTGCCGGCCGAAGGCGAGGATGGTGCTGGTGACGTTGTCGCAACTGCTGCCGCGGAGGAGACGGCGGCGGTGACCAACGGCCACGCGACGGATTTGGCAGAGGAGGAAGACAAGGCGGACGAGGTCGAGGCCACGGAACCGCCGATAAAACAGGAAGAGGATATTGACATGGGCGGGACGTAGTGGCATAACCATGAAAGAAGTCGACATGGCGATCGAAAAAAGAGACAGACCAAAGCCGGCTTGGGGGGAAGCTGATATTCCGGAGAAATGATACCAAATAACAAATAGAGGGGACAGCGGGGGGATTCTAGACCGCAAAAAACAAGAGCCATGCTGAGCATAGGCTACAGCAAGAAGACTATTCTACCTTTTAACAAGTCTTCTTTCGTAATCAAACAATCTTGCCAACTTGCTGAAACTCCTTCCTTCCGCCCCATTTGACCCGCCACCTTCAAATGATGTGTATTCTCCGACAGTAAACAGCAATGGCAAGCAGATGCATGTCTATTCACTTTACTCCAGTCCAGTAGCTCTTGTTGGGAGCATCTAGGTTATCCTCATGAAACCCATCCCATCCCTTCCACCACCAGTCACTTTCGTTGTCAGTCCAACCAATTCCCATTGGCCGAGATCAAATCGTCTCCCAACCGCCGTTATTAATCTCGGCCTCCAGCTTACGACTAATAAAGCTCGGGATGCCGTGGCTGAGGAACGTGTTTCTCAGCATAGAGTCGTAGCGCTTCTGGTTCAGGAACAGCTGGCGGCCGTGGCGGAGACCCAGGTCCGTCTCGCCGTACTTGTCGATGTAGGGCGCGCTGCTGAAGGAGCCCGATAGCCGGAAAAGGTAGAAGATGCAGCACTTGCGGATGTTGAGAAACAAACCGATGTTGCCCTGGCACCTAAACGTGAAAACGTCAGCATCATGCATACGCGTTCAGGGGGTTACATGTGTTTGTTACGACTTACTTTCGCATGTGTTGCTGCGAGCCGCCGATTCTCTGGGGCTCGCGATCGCCAGGCGACGTCTCCTCTTTGAGACAACAGACAGCCTGGCCGCAGAAGACATCTCCGCAGAGCAGGCAAATCATGGGATCCGAGACATCCTTGCCTGTCGTCGGGCACTTGCGTCGAGTAGCTTCTTCAATGAGTGCATCGTAGTTCTTCGGCAATCCTACAAGCTCAAAAATGCCTGGATGACTGATGAGTGCAGAACGAGGGAGCTTGTCCATGTCGTCACCAGGCCACATGATCTGGTGTCGGATCCAGCCACTGACCAGACTTGTAGTTGAAGCTGGCCAGCCGCAAGTAGGTCCGTGGTCGGTGACCGCGGCACACATCTCGTCAAAGGTCGGAACTCGGAGGACTTCAGTGAGGCGGTCCAGTTCATCCGCATCCGGCTGAGGGGAGACGTGGCTGTTGAAGTCCACGCCGTATTTGACGTAGAGGAGAACGACGCTCTTCCTGAGGAAGGTCAAGGCATACTTCTTGACGAAAGTGTAGTAGCCCTCTAGGTTGTCCAGCTCCGGCTGACCAAATCCACGGTTGTCGCCTAGATCTGCCGGCATCTCGTGGTGGGACACGTTGATCTCCATGCCCACCTTGGTGATGGCGAGACAGAACTCGGCAAAGTTCTTCAACGCAGGGTCCTGAGTCTCTCTGTTGAGGAGGTGGCTGACCCATGTAGACACTGGGATGTTGCGACCCATGTGGTAAACGACCTTGACGATCTCTGCAAGATAACACAACCTCAGGATGTGCGTAACGTCGAGGTTCTGTGCAGGGATCACCCCAAAGACGCATTCCGTAAGGAAGATGAAGGGATCCTCGCTGAGCAAGGGCGAGTAGACGTCGATCGGTCGTCTGACATGCTCGGTCTCTTGTCCGAAGTATTGCGAAACGAAGAGCTGGACATGTTGCCGCTCGCTGTCCAGTCTGAACTCTTCGTCGATCCAGTTATCACCGCCAGCCTTAAGACCACCAACGGCTCTGTATGCAGTGGCCGTCTCTGCCAAGATGCGCAGATGCGTCAAGCTCTGCTCAGGAATCTTTTCCAAGAGCGTCATGCCATATTGGGCCTCAGTGCCGCGCTGCTGGATTTCTGCGGCTGAAATTGAATAACCAACCAGCTTCGACAAGATATCGCTGTGGCAAAGCTCATTCCTCTCTCGCAAGTCAATATTACGCTTTTCATGGCGAGTCTTAAAGCCATTCGACCGCACAGTATCGCGAAGACGCCGGTATACCCTGGCCAACTCACCCATGAGGGTAGAGCCATCACTCTGTACAGACCGACGGTTGGTGATTGGCGTGCTGGCCATGGGGAAAAGAGACGTCAGAGGTGTGTTGGTGACCACGGAGTCAGAACCCGACTCATCGGCCGTCCAAGCTTCTTCCAACAATTGAGGCGCCTTCTCCGCCAACGCGCCCGTAACTTGTCCTGCTGTGTAGCTGGCAAACGATGACTGAACCTCGTCAGGTGGACGGTTCGCACCAAGGATGTAGTAGCCCGATCTCATCTGCGTATCGAGAAAGTCTGCAAAAATGCGTTGAGACTGAAGGGGGCCGGGGAAACATTCCTCCTGGCCCTTCCAGATGATGGGCAAGAATGCGTTTCCGAGAGCCTTGCATAGCGGGCAGACGAACTCCTGCCTTCGGAGGTTCTCCGGGTGATGCCTTGCGATTTGGTGATGGTGCCGCCGGTTGGTCGCGTCAAAGTACATCTCGAAACAGCTGTAGTGCATCATGTGGCCACAGCCGGTTGAGACAGGCCCAGGGCGAGAAAGGTTCGATGGAAAGCCCTTACCTATTGTCTGACGCTCCGAAACGAACTTCTCGCCCTTGGCGTTGACCTTCGTGACTTCTTGTCGGTTCTCGTGGGCGACCCCAAAAGGTCGAATATCCTCTGCAGATCGATCCAGGCTCGAGGGCGTGTGGAAGGCTTCCCGTACGAAGTCGGGGTCCTGCAGATCCGTCTGTCGAAGAATGTGGCTCTCGTTGAAGAGAGCAAACGTTCCATAGAGACGACGGTCATCCGTATCCTCCTGGCATAGAATGCAAGTACCGGTGGGGTATTTCCAGTTGTTCTTACGGTCAGTGGTCTGCTCCACCTCTTCCTCGTCCTCGAGATCCGAGCCCCAGTCAATGTTGCCCTGGTTTTCTAGGAAGCTCTTCTGCTGCTGCTGGAATTGGGCCATGACCTTTGCCTGCCGGCTCAGTGCCGCCTTCTTCTTGCGTTCGCGCTCCTCCTCCGCAGAGTTGTTCGCCGGGGAGGCAGTATCAATGCGGTCGACCGAGACACCAAGTCGCACGTAGGCATTCTCAAAGTTGCGCGGTCGCTTTTGCCGCATTCTCTTGAGGATGAGGCCAATCTTGGGATGGCATGCCTTGAACTCTTCCTTTGTAGACATCATGTCCAGTAACGCAACAATAGTCTTGGCGTTCGGCGCTTCTTGCATGAAGTTGCTCCGGGCGGTTCGTGTTAGAGCGATGAACACAAACGAATTGAGCGACTCCTCGGTCATGTCACTCTCATCTGCCTTATCCTCGGAGATCGCAATAAGGATAAGGTGGAGGACGACCTGGAGGAAGGTCTCGATCCGAGTCGTAGGCACGCTTGGCGTGAGTCTGACGGCGACAAGTGGATATAGCAGTGAGTAGTAGATGATCTGGCCAAACATGCCAGTGCTGGTAAACGCAGCCAGATCCTTGAAGAGACCCGAGGGAATCGGCCGAAGCTTAGGCTCGTATACGATCTCCTCTACTGGCTTGCCAGTTTTGATGGCCATTTTCTTCCGATACGCCAATTCAGACTCCTCGCGCTGATTCTTGTTGTAGTGAGCGATGTAAGGGTCAATGTGCTCAACGAACTCGGGCCGCAGCTCAAAGGTGCCGACGTCTGAAACACCCTCAGGGGGCTTGAATGATGCCATCTCGTCAAGAACACGATGGAAGTCTTCCTGTTCCTGCCACTTCTCAGGCAACTTATTGCTGATTTCATTAAAGGAGAGTGGCTTGAAACATAGGATATGGGTGAGATCGCGGCGGATGGCAAGAACATTGGCATTGGGTTCATCCTCGGGGGCAATCAGCGAGGTACGATCGCTTAGAAGCACGATCAGGAGATGGATCATGTCCTCAACCACATCTAGATGCTGCGCATCGTCTTGTGCAGCAGACTTCTGCTCGAAGAATCCCTTAACCCACTTCTCCATACCGAATCGATCAATGATGGATGCGAGGACGCGGCTAGGATCAGCGATGACCATGGCGGTCTGAAGGAGGAAGATGTCTCGGTGATGGGAGACATCTCTTTGACTGACTCCGCGATACGTCGCCGCCTGATGTCGCAGGCTGATACCATTGCGCACCCACATATTCGCCTTGATTTGCGCCAGCCAAGCGCAGACTCTCAACGGATAGTCGAACGCAGCCATGAGGTTGTCCTCTGGGGAATTATCGCGTCGTGGCATAACCTTGCGACCCATGGAGCGCGGGGGAAGCTTCAAGTCCTGCGTGGTGAAACTCAAGAGGGCTCGCATGCTCGAAGCAGGTAGAGACTTTCCGCACTCAATCAGCCATGAGAGGGTGTAGTGGAGGGCATGGTGGAAGCTGATGGGGTCTTCCTCGACCGTAAACTTGACGACTTCGTACCGTGCTGACTCGTTGTCGAACTCGAAATCGCCCAAGGTCTTGAACTTGATCTCTTCTTTAATCTCGGCCTGCTTAAAGCGATGGCGTTCGGCGCCAACAGAATGGAGAATGACAGCCTTGGCTGTCAGTCTAATCGCCTGAGCGACGAAGTGAGCCTCGTTATCCGGCACGTTTCTGTATGCGTCGGCAAGCTGTCGAGCAAGCCTGTTGATTTCGCGTGTCACCAGCGAGGCAGTTATCCAGCTATCCGTTTCGTATTCAACGTGTTCTCCAACAGCGCGGACATTTGGTCCGATGCCCTGATGCAGCTTGACAAGGTCAAGGAATTGCAAGAGGTACCGCTCCTCGGTCCGAAGCTTTTCCTGAACTTGTGGCGAACCGAAGAGGTATTTCAAGTCCAGATAGAAGTGGTACATACGGCGGTTCGTCACTGAGCCGGAATCGAAAGCAAGGACTGCGTTTGATGAGACATCCCATGGGTAGCCCACTTGTCTCGTAGTGAGGAATGTGTAGAAGATGGCGAGCAAGCTCGTCATGAAGTTGCCCCGCTCAACAATCTCTGCAGTGATAGACGGCGTCGTGAGCATTTGCAGAGACAAGTTGATGATGGAGTGGTCAGGCTCTCGGTCCCCAATCAAATAGAGCTGAGCCAATGTTGTGTACAGTCCGGCAAACCGAAGACCTAGAATGCGCTTGAACTCGGGTATCGAAACAACAGTTGAAATGTAGAGGGAGCGGAGATCGTTGCGGACCTTCTTCCACATGCGAAGGTCGAAGAGAATGAGCCAATCGAGCCGAACCCTCTGGAAGACATCTTCCGCAGGAGGGACGTTCTCCCGGTTCATGTAGCCTGGAGGAGTCTCAAGCCAGTACCTACCCGGCTTCGGCGAGGGCGCCTTCTCACCCTGTCCAGGCGTTTTCGGGATTTCCAGATTGGCCTTGGCGTAAATCGCAGGTGCAATCAGTGGTTCAGCCGTGTCAGAATCTGAGGGCGTCAAATCGCGATCCCTGGTGGTCCGCCGAGCAGCTGCAGGTGGGGGTGGGGGCGGGGGATAGCCGGCCATTGTAGCTTCATCTTCTTCCAACGCTTGATCGTTGCCGCGCCATTCGAGGCCAATGTCTCCGGGTCCGTCGGCTCGAACGTCAACCATCATGATATCTTCATCATCAATGTCGTCGTCTTCGTCATCATCTCCCCCATCACTGTCCGGAGTGCCGTTACCCCGGCCCATGTCGATATCCTCATCGTCGCTATCCAGAGTCCGGGCTTGCTGTTGAGCCGCAATGCGCTGCATCTGTAAGAGGACATGCTGGGTAAAAGACTGAGACTGCTCAAGGTTTCTCAAGAATCTCTCTTCGTCGTAGATGCCGTCCTTGCCCACTATGGCATGGCTTCCAGGGCTACCCTTCCGCCACGGCTTCATCATCTCCTGGCAGACGATGTTTCGCAAAATGGCATGGTCTGATCCGACGCTGCATCCAGCGATGTCGCTGAGCCATTCAATCATGGCCCCACACATTTGTTCGCGGAACGTGTCGCGCGATGACCTGATGGTAACGGTGACCTTGATATGCTCCAGTTTGGTGGCCATCTCAAGCAGTGCGTCCAGATCGTCGAGGCGCTTCAGAATGCTGCGGCCAATAAGATCTGTTTCTGTGGCGCGCTGCAAAGCCTGGGCCTCCGTTGTCCTGCAAGCTCGCGCAACCTGATTCTGCACATCCTCCATCGTGTGCTTCTCGTCGTTCCAGAGAACCAGCGCATATTCAGGATGTCCAGAAGGGCCTTCTCCGTAGATGTCTGGAGACAGGCGCGAGAGCTCTTCGTCGGCTTGGATCGAGTCCACCGTTTTGCCCTGTCGCAACTGTTCTGGCGAGCACGATATAACATCGCAGATGTAGTCAAAGACACGACCGATTGTCATCTGCATGTTCTGTACCAGGTCCTCAGGCAGACCAGCCGGTTCCTTCCCCTTTCCCTCGCCCTTTTCCGGATTCGTCTCGGAGTGGATTGTACAGAACATGGGGAGTCGCCAGGCCTCGTCATCGCCACAGTCGCAGCAACCACTATTGCCGACCGAGATGCTGATACGGACCATGTGACCGGCGTGGTCGGTCGAGTCGAAGCATCGCATACACAGCACGCAGGTGTCGTCGGTGCTGCAGGTTCTGCAGGAGTAGGAGGCTTCTCCGGGCTTGAATATGTGACCGCATCGCTTGCCCCGTGCGGCTTCGGTGTACTCGGCGCCTTCGACTGCACCCTGGGCGTCGTGGAGCTTGTGGTTGTGGGAGGGTCGACCGGAGGGGAAGAAGAGGGGCATGTAGCGCTCGCCTCCTGCCAACGACCAGAAAAGGCTTTCGAGCAGGTCGTGGTGTGCCTGGTCGTCGTACTCGTAGTTCCATCTTGCAGGAAGCTCTCTGAGAAACTCGCAGAGCTGGCGCTCTTGAGTTGACATGGTGGGTTCCATTATGACGGCTCGGTCATGGCTATATGTGTGCCTTTATGACAAAACGCCGGCACGTAGTCGGTCGAGGGAAAAAGAAGACGCGGACTTAGAGGTGTAGTAAGTGAGGTGGAGGTTGTTGGTAATCGGTGATGCGCACGCACTGTATTGCGCAGAGCTCTGGCGGGGTCTTTCGGGCAAAGAGTGGCGGGTCGTCTATGTGCGGTGAGTAATCTGGGCCTGGAAGATGGACTGGCAAACAGTTAGACTTTACGGTACGAATATTATGAGAGAAAGCAAAAGAAAGACCAAAAAGTGATGAATAGAAATCGAAAATAGATAACCTACAAGGAAGGGCCAGCGAGATCTTCGCAGACAATAATGGTGACGTTCTCTGCTAAATAATAAAAAAAGAAGCGGCAGGACAACGTGGTCGCGGTGATGGTGTTGGAAGGAAATGGCTGATCAAAGCACAGCACGCGGCAGAGTTGGGAGCTGGGAGGCCCAAACTTCATACGTAGTGCTGGGCTGGAGTGGAGGTCACAGTGTTGTTGGTGGGGTAGTTTGGGTGGGTTAGATCAGCGGGAAGCCGTTTGGGTTGGAGAGCCTGAGTGAGAGGTTGCAGGGATATGGGCATCTTCTTTGCTGGCAGATGTCACTATCTTGCCTGGCCACACATGCCCATCCGGTAGCTTTGACCTCGCTGTACGCCTGCCGAATGACGCTTAAAAGCAGTTGGTTCAAAGAAAAGTAGACCAACTTGCATTAACCAGCCGATACAATTCTAGTTCAACATGTATCTCCTCCATTCACATGTCATACAAAAGTAGTACATTGGCTGTTGGGGGAATAGATTGGCAGTCAGGCGTGAATGCCAGATCTCGGCCGTGTACACATACCGTCCCTCCTTAGACATCTTCAAGGGGTTCAGATTCACACAACACATAAGAAAGCTGGACATGTGCTCTCATCACAGCTGCTCTTCAATTCTCCTACTGTTAGAAAAACAAGTCAAGGTTTATCTGCGGCCCTTGAGGCAGTTTTATGGTGGCTGGCATGCAACTTGTTTGGGCATCCAGCCAACATCAAGCCTCAACTACCTCTCATTTCGTTCGATAACTTCTTCGCAGTCTTCTCTGTCTTGACAAGTGGGCTGCTCTAGTACGGAGGAGATATACAGTCAATAGTTATGCCCCCCTCAACAGAGACAAAGCTCACGCACACAACCTGGAGCTACATACCGATTTCCAAACGTCTGCCAACATGAGTCTGCAAACCAACCCGACTGATCTCGGCGCTTCCATCGAAGGCACCCAACCACGCACACAGATTCTTCCCATGCGTAAAACCCTGACTGATGTTTGTCTAACTTCGTGAGGTATTCGCGATAGTCTCAGCCCAGTCCAGCAAGTGTCCCATGTTAATTACTGCAGCCTTCTCCGTGCCTGGGACATGAAGTCCGTCCCTCTGAGCTTGTGCCAAAAGCCCATCACAGATTCTACTGACATTGGCCAGAAGTGAGTTGAAAGATGCCTCCACAACCCCGAACGATGTCTCTGAGGCTGTAGGAAGAGGATTGCTGAAGCTTTGGCGTGAGTTGGTGTAGGGAGCAAAGCGGAACAAAGCTCTCGGAGCGTGACGACGCATGCTGAAACGATGCATTGATATCGACGCAACTCGTATCCGTAAATTCGGCTGTCGTTCTTCGAGATACCTTCGTGTTGCTTGGAGACAGATTTCATAGACGCGGTGGACCCTTACCTCAAATGACGGGATCTGCGTACCTCGCGGTGAAGAGATGTCTTCCGCGTCTTCATTCCAAGTCCCCGAATTGCCATTGAGGAGTTGTGATCGTGATTGGCGACTGCCGGCGTCGGAAACATCTTGTATCAGGTACGGAGAACTTCCTGGCACAGCTGTCGATGATGTCGACCGATCCGCTCCCCGTATTTGGGGGACAACCTCGATGTCGATTGGACTGTCCCGCGTCTCGCTCGAGGCGGCGAGTTCTTGCTCGATGGCCGAAGCCTCCAAAATGGGAACGCACACAACTATTGGCATAGAGGAGTTGGCACGAAAGCTTCTTCTTACAGCGCCAGGTCATGCCAGTGACGAGCCAGAAGGCGGTTGCGCAAGAGAGGGGCGCGATGCGGGTAGAGGTTCGGTCGACGAGGTGTCCGTAGCATCGGCAGCAGTGCTATGCTGTCTGATGGGAAGATCGTAGATAGACTCACTAGGCGAGTGATGAGAATCGGAGTGCTACATGTCGATATACAGCTTAGCGACGGCAGTGATTGATGTGAGGACCGCGGCCCTAGACTGAAATCCCGTAGTCGGCCTATGTAAATGATTGGATTGTCAGATGCCAGGAGCATTCGCCCAATTTCTCCGAAGATAGAATCGTCGAGAAGCCAGTGTGTTAGACGCTAACAAGTTTGAAGTTTCAAGACCAAGAAGTGAAAGTATGAGACATTGTGGTATTCCATTGAAAGCTCGCTATGAAAGGTAGTCTAGGTGCTCCAGATGACGATTCTCCCGTCGACGCCGCTTGCTACGTGTCTAGTCAGCTTTGAAGGTCAACATCACAAAGGCCGAGGGACTTACAGGAGAACTTTGTGAGATTGTCGCCTGACGATTCGTAGGAACGAAGGGTCGTGATAGTGTTCTGGTGGACCGTCTTGAGCTGAGTGTCGTCCTTGACCTTGCCCTTGAGATCCATCTGCCTGAACATGTTCAAGGCAGACTCCTCACGGGCGTCGCTGAGGCCAGGGCGGCCCTTGGACTCGAGAGTGCCTGCTAGGCTCCAGCCATCCTCACCACCTTTGAATCGGAAAGCCTCACAGTCGTAGCCTGCAGCAATGATCTCATCCTCTGAGCTCCAGAGAAGGCTCATGAAGGGAAGAAGCTGGGTGGTAATGGTGACGACAGCTCGGGGAGGCTGTTCAGGGGCACTGGGATATACAACGGTGATGCTGCTGTCGTGGGCAGCAAATGCCAGAGCGTTTCCGCTAGGCGAGAAGGAAACAGAGTGCACCCAGCCGGCAGAGTTGTTCAGGTATTCTCCGCAGACCGTATTAAATGGCAAGCGTTCACCCCAAGCAGTCGGCTCGGGGCGGGCGTCAACGCCCTTGATAAAGCTGGAAAGAACACGGGCGTGGGCATCGGTCGATCCGGCAGCGAGGAGAACGGAGTTAGGGTGCCATGCGACAGATGTAATGGTGCTTCGGATGGGCTTCTTCAAGTGCTTCGACACCCACCAGTCGTTCTCCTCCTCGAAGTAGCAGACGGCAATGACACGGTCGCCCGAGCCGACAGCAAACTTGGTTTCCGACGGAGACCATCGCACAAAGGTCGCAGCGCGGGAAATTCGGAGGAGGACGAGAGTAGGCTTGTATCCGGTCGGCGAGGGCTCCCAGACGAGAGCGTTTCGGTCTATCGTGACAAGTCAGGGACTGTTCTCAGCTCAACCCCTAGCGGAGACGGCGGCTGCGCGCATTGACGTACCTTGGGAGCAGGACACAATGCGGCCGCTGTTGGGAGCGATATCGACACTCGTTACGGTCTTATCGTGTCCCTTGAGCTCGTTCTTGAGCTTGAAAGCGCTGCCGGCTTGTCCATACAGCTCAATGGTCGAGTCGCGGGCGATGGCCAACGTCTGACGGTCGGCAGAGAACGAGTGGTCCGCAATGGGAGCGTGGAAGAGGTGGTGAACCTGGGGGGCCGCCATGATGAGGGGTTGCTTCGTGATAGGAGTTTAGCTCTCTACTACCACTTTCTCGTTCGGTTCGGGTTTGTTGACGGAGGAAGCAGAGAGGGGTATTGAGGATGTCTGTAGACGAAGTTGCGACTCTTGGGGCAGTGCTAGGAGTTGCTGGCTGACCTCGTCCAAGCAAGGCAAGGTACCTCCCCTAGGCAGTACATACGTAAGGTGCATGCATAGCATATATTACTGCGTACCGTCTGGGAGGTGCACTGTGGTGGGGCAGATTGGCCGGGGGTGGGGGTTACGTAGTGGTGCTTTAGAGGGCAGCATTGGCAGTTCGCACCGCTTGTGCATTTTCAGGCATTAAGGCCACACCCTGGGGCGTCCCCTCAACCCAGTGCAAAGCGTCGGCGCTAGCGATGAAGCTCCCCGAAGGCGTTCAGCCAACTAAACTGCGTGGCCGGGACATTCAATACAAAAATTCAGCCCGCGACGATTGTACCACGGTAGAACCGCGACGCGCCACCTCGAGATCACCACAACGCCGAGTCAACTTCGTAGAGTCCGACGTTCTACCCACAAAATTTTGATACTTTCATCCAGGCTTCTCGCACACGAATCGCACAATGGCGGCAGCCGCTCCTCGTGGCCTTGCGCCTAACGCATCACTACCCGCCAAAGTTACGACGATTCCTCCGAACCAGACGTAAGTGGAAACTGTCGCGTTTCTGGAGCATTCACTAATGTCTGTAGACTCTATGTAACGAACTTGCCGTCCAACAAGATCCAGAAACAAGACCTACGAACCGAACTCTATCTGCTCTTCTCGACGTATGGGCCCGTTCTCGATATTGTTGCCATGAAGACAATGAAGATGCGAGGACAAGCGCACATCACCTTCCGTGACGTACAAACCGCAACCCAGGCCATGCGCTCGCTCGAAGGCTTCGAGTTCCTTGGCCGCCCTTTGGTACGCTCTCCCGAGAATGCTGGACCGCTGACCGCGATTGCTGACCGACCGAGTGAACAGACCATCCAGTACGCCAAGTCAAAGTCTGACTTCGTCGCCAAGCTGGACGGCACATACAAGATGCCGAACTCGACAGCTGGAGCTTCCAGCACCGAAGCGACGGACCTCCAGAAGATTGTGTTCAGCGCCCCAGCACCAGGTGCCGCATCAAGCGCCGCTCCAGGAACCGCTGCAGTGAAGCCCTTAGCTGGCGGTGACCAACCCATGGGTGATGCGCAGGCATCCGACGCGAGGGGTCAGAAGCGGACGAGAGACGAGGAAGAAGACGAGGACAGTGACGTTGCCATGGAAGAGGACAGCGACGACGATTGATCATCTTGAGGGCCTTGCGATTTAGTTCAACCAGGGGCGAGATGACGGGAGGTAGAGGGCAACGTGCTTCAGCCGGTCAAATCGATGGCCATCTCTTTAGGCACCCAGAGCCCCACGCATCCGCCGACCAGGCCGAGCCATAGCATCATATACTGCTCTTTGGAACAGTTGAAGCCCGACATGGCGTCTCCGAGAAGGCATGGATGGATGAAGAACGAGGGTAGTCCCGTGATGGGGTGGTGCTGCAACATTATGTGTTAGTACAGACCTGCAGATGGTCTCTTTCAGAAGTTGTAATTGACCGGTTCACAGCTGATGGGCACTCACGTCGCCGGAGATTCCCCCGATGCCACCTGTCCTCCGCAGGGCATCTTTGAACTGATCGGGCACCAGTCGTCGAAAGACAGTGTCGAGATTGAAGGCCGGCTCGTCAACCGGCAGCCCGTGCAACGTAAACCATAAGCAGGGCATCCGATACGTGGGATGTAGATGCACTTCATAGACAACGTATCCGGAGTCCGGTACGCGAGGTTTGGAGAGAGCAGCCTAATGTGTCACTTGGTCAGGCAGCTGGCCTCAGGAAGACAACCTCGAGGACATTACCTCGTCAGACTCCTCGGCATCAACCATAGCCTCATCGTCCAGCCCAAGTGCGTCTCTGTCCGAGCTCCCTTCTACGAAAGAAAACTTGTCCAGAACCGAGGAGAGATCCTCACAATCCAGCGTAGTCTCAAGCGGCCGGATGATTTGCAAGTATGTCGTGTATTCGACGCCAGAGGCAAATGATGTGTCGAGTGCCGTGCATACTCTCAGCTTGAACCGTTGCCGCAATGGGCCCAGCGTTGCGCGGCAATATTGGCTATCGAAGTGATGACACACCTCAGAAAACTCCTCCGGGGTCAAGAAAGGGAAGTCCTTAACTGACATGATGTTCAAGTGTTTGTGTGCAGTGAATGCGTTGCAAGTGATTTCGTCTTTGGAGATAGCATCCAAGTATGAGAATATGAGACCCGCGATTAATGACTTCTAGGATTGGAGGAGATACGGATACTTTTGGTCTGTGAGTGACTCATTCGCCTTATTCCAAACGATTCTTTTGCAGTGATGTATGTTCGGTATTTTGGCGATGCGTCCCTTTCGAAGTCGGGCTCTAGAAACCGTTCCAGGAGTTGCACCGAGTCGAACTCGGATATCCTGATGCGGCAAACCTTAGATCTCTGGGACGGTGCCCGTTCCTTGGAGATGATCGGATGCTCGCCGACTTTGTGCCCTTCCAGGCCCCACCAGGCCGGATACCGGTGTCACAAAGCGCCTGAAGTGGTGCTTGGGTACCAGCAGATGAGGTAAGGTTGTGACCAACTGAAAGATGATTCAGCCAGTGCCCGCCATGTGTTTACGGCGTCGGCAGGATCGGCATGTTTTTGCGCCGGCCCAAAAGAGACCACAGACAGCGTTAGCAGCCGTGGCAGCGTGTTTTCTGGGGTTGCCATCCATCCGCCTTCCTGCCGCGACTAATGAGGCCGGTTGCGTCCATAACTTACAGGTGGCCTTTTCTCAGCGTCCAGGGTGGTTGGTTGCGTGGTTCCATTGCTAGCCAAGGCCAAGCAAACTGATCGTGCCGGCCTTTCCTCCCACTGCTCCGAGCAGCCCGATGCGTAGTGGGCGCGCGTGCAAGGAAGGATAGCGGGTTGGCGGGTAAAGTGGTTATTGATCCACGGGTTAGCTCGACGCCTCCGCGGCAACGAGGGCGTCTTTCGCAGCTCGCTCCAGTTAATTCGGAAAGTCCACATCATCGAGATTCGCGTGCGCTGTTGTCTCAGTCTCCGTCGCTGTTCTCTTTTTTTCCAATCTGCATCTCATTGTTGCAACAACCGTCATTCTTGTTGCTTCGTGTCGGGGGTTGAACTCAGCAACGTCGCCCCCCTTCCACAGTCGCTTTTGACTTTTTTGCGACCTGTTCGTCCCGTCCTTGTTTGCTCGAAACCGCCGGTATCCACACTGCGACAATGCTGACAGCGTAATATGAATGTTCGCGACCCTTTCAACCTACATCGGAACACAGCCCTCAACGTTTTCAAAGTGACGGCTTCCCGAGCTGCACAGAACATCAAAGAAAAGGCGGTCGAGGCCGGAGCCACTGCCCTGAACGACATGGCTTTCAATGTGCCCAAGAATGTTCCCTCGTTCAGCAACCCGCAACGAGTACTCGAAGATCGCTACTGGGGCGCCTCTGCTGTAAACAGCCGATCCGGCCGTGGAGGGAACTCCGGTATCTTCCACGGCGTCCAAGGACGAGTCGAAGACCTTCTCGGCACCAGGGGCCAGCTGCCCATGTACAAAGACAAGCCCTACGCCCACCACGCGAGCCGGAGGTTTCGTCCTCTGTGGCGGAGGAAACGTTCGATCCTGGTCACCCTGCTACTCTTCTTGTCGGGTCTGTGGTTCTTCGGCTTCTTCTCAGAAGGCTCCAAGGCCCGGGAGTCGGCATCGACATGGACGGGTTGGCTTGGCGCTTCTGAGCCCACGGGCAAGAAGGTGGATTGGCTCAAGAGGCGGGAGAGAGTGGTGGAGGCCTTTGAGCTCAGCTGGGATGCCTACGAGCGCTACGCATGGGGTAATGTTGACTCTGGCAACGAAACTGCCTGATGACCATGTTTGAAGACTAACAACCGCATATTTGACCAGGCTACGACGAGTACCACCCCATCGCGAAGACCGGAAAACAGATGGCCCCTAAGGGTCTCGGCTGGATTATCATCGATTCGCTGGACACCATGATGCTGATGAACCTAACATCGCGTCTGAGCCATGCGAGGCAGTGGCTTGCCAAAGACTTAACGTGGGATCAGGACCAAGATGTCAACACGTTCGAAACCACCATTAGAATGCTCGGCGGTCTCCTCTCCGCGCACTACCTATCGACCGAGTTTCCTGAATTGGCCCCGATAAAGAACGACGACCTGGGCGCGGCGGGCGAGGATTTGTACTTGGAAAAGGCAAAGGACCTAGCTGATCGCCTGATGAGCGCCTTCGACTCGCCCTCTGGAGTTCCCTATGCGAGCGTCAACTTGGCTCAGTACAAGGGCATTGTCTCCCACGCCGACGGAGGCGCTTCTTCGACCGCCGAGACGACTACTTTGCAGCTCGAGTTCAAGTACCTGGCTAAGCTCACCGGCGAAAAGGACTTTTGGGACAAGGTCGAGAGAGTCATGAAGGTTGTAGACGACAATGGCGCCCAGGACGGCCTCGTTCCCATCTATATCTACGCCACAACGGGAGAGTTCAGGGGCGACAACATTCGCCTCGGCTCCCGCGGTGACTCGTACTATGAGTACCTGATCAAGCAGTACCTGCAGACGAACAAGCAGGAACCCGTCTACCAAGAGATGTGGGACGAAAGTCTCGAGGGCGTGCGTAAGCACTTGATCACCTACAGCAAGCCCTCTGGATTCACTGTCCTTGGGGAGCGGCCGTCTGGTTTGCACAACGAGCTATCCCCGAAGATGGATCATCTCGTATGCTTCATGCCCGGAACGATTGCGCTGGGAGCCACTGGTGGCATTCCTGAGGCAGAGGCCAGACGGTTACCGACATGGAACAAGAAGAAGGACGAGGACATGAAGCTGGCTCGCGAGCTCATGCAGACCTGCTGGGGCATGTACAAGTGGATGGCGACTGGACTTGCTGGAGAGATCACCTACTTCAACATCGACAGCCCTCCAGCGCCTGCTTCAGCCTCGCATCATCCGCCCAAGGACTTTGACCCCGACCCTCACGCCAAGTGGCGGCAGGATTTTGATGTTCACTCCAACGATGTCCACAATCTGCAGCGACCCGAGTCTATCGAGAGCTTGTTCTACATGTGGAGAATTACTGGTGATCAAATCTACAGAGAGTGGGGATGGGAGATGTTCAAGTCCTTCGTCAACTACACTGCGGTTGAGGAGGGCGGCGGTTTCACCAGCTTGAGCAACGCCAACACGATTCCTCCCGTCGTGCGTGACAACCTGGAGAGCTTCTGGATGGTAAGTCGAGACTGGGCATAGCCATTAAGCAATGCGTGACTAATGTGAGAATTCCAGGCCGAAACTCTGAAGTACTTTTACCTCTTGTTCTCGCCCAACGACTTGTTGCCTATGGACAAAGTCGTTTTCAACACTGAGGCTCACCCGCTTCCCCGCTTTGACATGGGCAAGTTGTTCAGCACCGGCTGGAAGCGGAAGCCGAGAGACGCCAACGGAAAGCTCATTGTCGAGCAAGCATGATATCATTGATGGAGACCCTCCCTGTTATGAACAGTCAGGGAGGGTATGTTTATATAGTAGCATGTCTGCGTCTTTGGAGGCTTTTCAAATTCAAAAGGCGCGGCCTGGCGTTGCATATGGAGTAGTTTAGTTTCTCATAAAGCAACTGCATGAACCCAAAATTTGATTCACTGCTTTCGGTTCGTAGCTTCTTCCATTGTGCCAGTGGAACACCCTGATTCATTCTAAATGGGGCCTGGAGGTCATGTTGGTGGCATGGGGCACTCCTTTGCTACTCTTACAGCCAAAGTCCAATAAACATTGTTCAACCACCTAATTGTCAGTAAAGAAAGACGGATGGAACCCAACACGAGAGCACGGAAGAGTGGAAAGGAAAAGGCTTCCTACCTGACTTTGTGCGATATACCAAGAACCTTGAAGTGACATCCTATTCCCAAAGGCCGAATCTTCAAGCTTCTAAGGCTCACGTCAGATCGCAGCCCTCGGGATTGGTCAGAAACCCAAGAATCGGTCCGACCGTTTCCAGAATAAAGGCACCAGCCAGTATACAAAGCCACTGGGACGACTTGTTGCGAGTTGGTTGCAACACTGCGCCTCACTCAAGCACGCTTTCCCCATCTTCTGTAACTTCTTGGTCGTGATTCTTTAGTCAAAGACTAGGATCTCCTCTCAACCTACACCCCAGACCATACATCAATGTTCTAAACGAGTAACATGCCTTCTCTACCAGACCACGCCTTCACAATCACGGGCGGCTGTAATTGCAGCGCGATCCGCTACAAAATATCTGTGCCGGCACTCGCGGACCGCCCTCCGACGCACATGAAGCTCCCCCTCTTCCTCCCGGCCGACCAGGCGCAGAAGGACTGGCGCCTCCCGACCATTGCCGTGTGCCACTGCGCCAGCTGCCGGCGTGGCTTTGGGAGTGTAGTGCCGGCAATGGTGCAGTGTCCCGCGTACATGCTCTCCGTCTCGGCTCTCCCTGTCAAGTCGACCGAGAAGGCGGGAGACGTCGGGACGGGAGGGTTTTCTGCGCTGACGCCCCGGGAGTCGGCCGGTGAGTCGGATGACATGCGGCAAGCGGAGTTCCGCCCGGCGACCGAAGTATTCAAGCCCGGGGCCGGTGACGGGGACACGTGGGTCAGGTTTTACCACGCCTCCGGATGCATGCCGGACGCGGCGCGGGTGTTTTGCGGCCGGTGCGGGGTGCACTTTGGGAAGGCCTACCGGATAACGGAGGAGCTGTACGGGTTCATGGACAAGCCGGCGGGCGGGTGGGACGAGGTGGTGAACGTCAACATCGCGACCGTGGATGACGGGTTGCTGGAGCAGGGGTGGATGGAGCCAGCGGCGCAAGCTTTTGGGTCGTTGTGGGGGATTCCGTGGGTTGTGAGGACGGTGAAGATGGGTAAGGTCGAGGGTCAAGCGTGAGATGTAATTTTGAAGGTTTAAGAAAGAGTGCCCTACTATAGTATGTGTATCTGTTCGAGTAGGCGCAAATGGATACGTAAACCGGCTGACGAAGCGCATACGGGCTGAACCTGACTTAGACTTACACGCTCAATCTGGTCCTGATATTACATCTCTACATCACAAAGGTGACAAAATCATCCAGTATATGATATGAATACGGCCCAAAAAAATATAAGCACAAAGGAATGAGACGAGGCAGACGGCGTGTTGGAATGCTTGTCAACCCGTCAATTGCCTCGGCGCCCAGGACTTGGGATGACTTTGGAGTGGAAGCCCAGCTCGACCTGTGCACCTACCAAAAAGGCAACGCTGGAACGAGCACAGACGGTGCAGCACGTCTTTGGCATTTCCAAAAGTCAATTCGACGCATTTTTTTTCATGCAGACGAGTCTTCAAGCCTCGTGATCCTCGTTGCGTTGCGATTTTGCTGCGGAGGGCACACGCAACAAGAGGACGAGGAATGTTGTGATTTTGCAAGAAGTCCTGAGGTGTCCAGACAATGCTGTCGAGAGATCGGGTACCCTCAAGAGTGGAGTTCCCCATGTCCCACAAGCAGAACGATGACCGACCCAGGTCATGCCTGGTGCGCCCCTCATCAAAAGCACCCCGGACAAGCACATGCCTGCACCGATTGCGACTCCGACAAGCGAAGCATCGACTGGAGTTGAGGTGCGCGGGAGGGAGAGATAGCGAAGTGGATTTGTCGCCTTTTGGGGGCGCAACTGGGGGGGAACAGAGACGGGAGGTGGTGCAGGATTCGAGGCCCAGCCATGGCCACCGTCTCCCTCATTCGCCAGTTGTCCTGCCTAGCCCGGCCTTTGCCTGTTCGAGGAGGGGGAACTTGTTCGTCCTGTCGCCGAGCTGACGGTTGAAGGGACCGAAAGTGGTGTTGCCAGTCGGGGCATCCTTGTCGCAAGATAGAGCACCCCCAATCCCATCCCGTCAACTTTCGAACACGCCAATGCGGCAAACTGCCCTGCTGGTCTGGTCTGGTCTGGTCTGGGTTCTAGCATGATAAGCCTCTCCCTCCACGTCGAGTCAACCAACCCCTTTCGGCGAGAAAGTAATCATTCGCCGCAACATCTGTCAGTCCTGCAAAGTGCGGATAGATACACTCGTTACCGGAAAACACTCCCTCGACGACCGATCTAGCGACGACACCACGCTTCGCCAAGTCGACCACGCGACAACCCTCGAGCCTACTGCAGACTGTTTATCGCTGTCGAACGATCACCCTTGACGGACAGGCATGCGGTCCTTCGCGGAGAGGACCGACACCTAAAGAGCGGTATCTCGACTGAACGAGCGAGACGACTTCCAGCCTCTCCATCTTGCGAGCTGATTGACGTCAATCGCCGACCAATCGACACCAATCCCGAAAACCCGCAACGCTTTCTCCTCAAAAAAATCTCCCTGGTGCGACCAGCGGTGAAGAACGAGGCCTTCCCTCCCGAAAACCTCGCCTCCCCCGAACTGCGAGACGGGATGGCGCCGTACAACGAAGACGTGGAACTCAGCGCCATCAAAGTTAAGGAAGACTCCCTTACCCTCGGGAGCAGCTACAGCATGCGGCGCGAACCCATCTACGACCCGAGCCCCGCGCCGGGCGTCTTCGCCCGCGTCCTCGAGAGCTTCAGGCGCGACCCGGGCCAGATGGACGAGAACATGCACCACCACCACCACCACCACCACCACCAGAGGGGAAGATCGAAGAGCAACTCGTCCATGGACCTCGAGCCGGGCCACGAGCGCATCCTCAACGGCGTGCACTACTACGACATCCGCCTTGCGAACCTGCAGACCTCGAATACGCTGCTGAGCAGGAAGCTTAAGGGCAGACACCTGCAGATGATTGCCATCGGCGGGTCTATCGGCACGGGGCTGTTCGTGGCGTCTGGGCAGGCGCTCGAGGTTGGCGGGCCGGCGTCGCTGTTGATCGCCTTTTCACTCGTGGGCGCCATGTTGTATTGCACCTGTCAGGCACTGGGCGAGCTGGCTGTTGCGTTCCCGGTGGCCGGTTCGTTCTCGGCTTACTCTACGCGGTTCCTGGACCCTTCGTGGGGATTCGCCATGGGCTGGAAGTGAGTACACCACCCGTTGTTCGTCGCCATTGCGCTATATCAGTCCAGATAGCTAACGTCCGGTGCAGCTACGCTTTGCAGTGGTTGATTGTTCTTCCTCTCGAAATCATTGCCGCCTCCATAACGATAACGTATTGGGACAAGAGCATCACGAAAGCTATTTTCGTCACAATCTTCCTCATCGGCATCATTGCCATAAACCTCTTTGGTGTCAAGGGATACGGAGAAGCCGAGTTCATATTCTCCATCATCAAAATCATCGCCGTGATTGGCTTCATGTGAGTCTTCAGCCACCCTTCAACTCATGTCCACGTGTCTAACACCACTCAACAAAAGCTTGCTGGGAATAGTCCTCAACTGCGGAGGAACTCCCGACTCCGGCTACATCGGCGGCCAGTACTGGCAAAAACCGGGGGCGTTCCACAACGGCTTCAAAGGCCTCTGCAGCGTCTTCGTCACCGCAGCCTTCGCCTTTGCGGGCACCGAGCTGGTCGGTCTCGCGGCAGCCGAGGCAGCGAACCCGCGCAAGTCGCTACCCACGGCCATCAAACAGGTCTTCTGGCGCATCACCCTCTTCTACGTCGTCGCCCTTACACTTATCGGCCTGCTGGTCCCCTACAACGAGCCCCGCCTCCTCGGCGCCTCCTCATCCGTCGACGCCGCCGCGTCTCCCTTTGTCATCGCCATCGAGAACGCCAAGATCGACGTCCTCCCCTCCGTCATGAACGCTGTCATCCTCATCGCCGTGCTCTCCGTCGGAAACTCGGCCGTCTTCGGCTCCTCCCGCACCCTCGCCGCCCTGGCAGACCAGCACCAGGCCCCGCGCTTCCTCTCCTACGTCGACCGCAAAGGCCGCCCCCTGACGGCCATCGGTGTCGCCTCCGCCGTCGGCCTCATCGCCTACCTCGCCGACCTCAAGCAGCAGGACCAGGTCCTCGACTGGCTCCTCGCCATCTCGGGCCTCTCGTCCATCTTCACCTGGGCCTCCATCTGCCTCTGCCACATCCGGTTCCGGCAGGCGTGGGCCCGCAAGGGCCACGGCCTGCACGAGCTCGCCTTCCGCTCACAGGTCGGCGTTCTCGGTTCCTGGTGTGGTCTGATCATGAACGTCCTTGTGCTCATCGCGCAGTTCTGGGTCGGCGCCTTCCCCGTCGGCTATGAGAAGTGGAAGGCCGAGGCCGTCGCGCGCAACTTTTTCCTGCGGTACGCCGCGTTCCCCATCGTGGCCATCATGTACATCGTCCACAAATTCTACTTCCGCACCGTCCTCGTCCGCATCGAGGACATGGACGTCGACACGGGCCGTCGCGACTTCAACCTCGGCATACTCGTCGCGCAGGAGCAGGAGGAGAGACGGTCGTGGCCCAAGTGGAAGCGCGTGTACAAGTTCCTGTGTTGAGAGCGTCAGCGGTTGGGGGGGGGGGGGGGGGGGGGGGGGGGGGGGGGGGGGGGGGGGGGGGGGCTGGCTTCTTGTTTAGAAAGCAAAGCGACGAGGATGTACGACTGTGGCGTGTTTTTCGAGGACATGATGAAGCGATGGATATTTAGCGTGGCGTTTGGACACCGGTGGGAACATTTAGGATATATATTCGTGTTGAGAGTTTGGATGGGGGGGAGGGGTTTCTTACTACACATCGAGGGGCATGTCTTGATGAAGAGACAAGGCGCGAAGGAAGATTTCTCTGAATAGGAGGAACGAGGTTTCATACACGAGAGGGGGGAACCATCGTGATCGAGACGGCATCATGGCCCGCCTGTCCGCTCCAGAGGATCCGTGGTCCAGACATAGGTCATGGGTAGCGGCAATGAAGACTTCTGTTACGTTGATTGGCCTTAACTGGTGACGCTTTGCTCGATCGGCCGTCAATTGTGTGCCTGTTCAAGAGAGCATAGCGATCAATGCAAAAGCCTGATTTCGTCGCGGGCCAGGTTTACGGTGACCGAGCAGTCAAAAACACAATGGGCCAGCCAGAGGTCATCGTGATAGCACACGGCATTCAGGTTCAGATGGTTTACGTCATCCATGGCAAGCACCGCGCGTTCACGTGAGGGATGCTGTGGCCAAGCCAAGTAAATAGAAATGTGTTCAGTCTGTTGGATATCATGGGCTTGGTACACAATACAATAATAGAGGAACCTATGTTCTTTCCTCCGCGTCCTCTCTTCCTGCCCCTGATCCAACACAGCTTTCCTCTCGCCGTCTCGCCCGTGGGGATGGTACAGCATTCTTACATCCAGGTGTTCCAAACCAGGAAATCGACTTCCTAGAGCCGGTACCGATCGCACAGTGGATCGTGTGGTTCCGCGGATGGGAAGAACAGGTAAAGTCTGGCAGAAATAAGACGCTCCCGTGATTCGTGGGCAGCGTGTACAAAGACATGTAGTCGTAACAAAATAATCAAGAAAAGCCCGGCGCTGCTAGGGTATCGAGTACCACTAGCACGAGCCTGCGGTAATCGCGTTTAGAAGTCCCAGAAGCTCTTCTGGGCCGCCGTCATGCCCGATCCTTTGGGCGGAATGGCCCTGACAGGCTCCTCGGGCTCGTCGACGTCGCCATAGAGCCAGTTTCGGTTGGTACCCTTCTTGCCGCCCATGCCGTCGCCAGCAATGTGGATACCCTTCGACTCAGCATCCTTGTCGTCTCTAGTCTTCTTCGAGCCCATGCCGTCTCCAGCAATGTGGATACCACTACCGGGGCCCTTCTGCGCCTCAGGCCTGTTCTCCTTCTGCGACGCGGGAGACTGGTCGTAAGAGTCCCAGTTGGAGTTCATCTGGGTAACCGCCTTCTTGCGAGAGTCGCTGACCGCCGGCCGTCCCTGCTGACCAGCCTGGTTTGGCGAGTCGTCCGTCATGGCGAAATGGGGATCGAAGTCCTTGTGACGGTGGTTCAGGTTTGTGATATTGCCCAGCGCACGGTCCGAGTCGGCAGGAAGAGGCTTGCCGTCTTCACTGTATAGGTTGTTCTCGTACAGATGGAGACCTGTGTTGTGTCCAGTACCTTTGGGCCGTCCTGGCGGTCGGGGCGTGACCGCCGGGCCGTCGTCTTCGAAGTCAAAATGCGCTTCGGCATCACGGCGGCCCTTCACTTGTGCTGCCCGCGCAACCGGGGTCTCCTTGATTGCTGAGTTGTTGATGTCGGTGTCCCAGTGGCGAACATCCTGAGTGCGCAACGTCTTGCCGGGCTTGATCTTCTGCGGGGTTACAAAGTCGTCGAAAGACCAACTGCTATCATGCTTGCTGGCCTTGGGACGGCCCTCAGCAGGCTTGGGAGTGTCTTGCGGGTCCGAGCCGTCAGCGAAGTCGAAGTGCTGGTACTTCTTGGGGTTCGGCCGGTAGAACTTTTCGGGAGACTTGTGTTGCTCGGGGCTGTCGGGCACATCGGCATGCTCGTCAGCATCGAACAAGCGACTGGGCTGGAAGTTCTTTCCGGCGCCGCTCTTGGGGGCAACGGCCCTGCTGGGCGACTCGTCGCGCTCACGGCCGGCGCTAGGGGAGCCTGGCTCATCCGGCTCGGCATTGCCCAGAATATCCGTGAAAGACCGTTGCTGCGGTCGGGTCCCCGCATAAGGTGACACGACAGCCCGGGGGCTCTCCTCGGCCTGTTGCTCTCTGGGCGCGAACAAGGAGAGAGAGGCGTGGGGGTCGCGCAGTGCGTTGTTGGAGCTGCCACGGGAGCGGCTGATCAGCTCGTTGGTGTCAGGAGCTGTCTCGACCTTGCCACTGGCCTTCAAGCCCTTGGTGATGAGCTTGATTTGCTCGGTGCTGTCCCGAATGGGCCAGTTACGGCCCGACTTCCCAATGATGTCGCACTGCTTCAGAAGGGCGCCCTGGTCCCAGGTCTGCCTAATCTGTACGATCCTGCCGTCGCCGTCAAAGTTCACAACGTGCATCTGTTGGAGACAGAGGTGTTAGCTGGGTCAGATAACAGATGTTCTGGGCGCCGGAGGGGTACGAACAATGGGAAGATAGACAGTCCGGTCAGCCAAGAAGTTGTCATCGAGGCCGGGCAGGTAGGCGCCTCCGCTGGTGACAAACTCCAGAGAGGTGTCTACCTCGGCGGCGATGGCATCGCGGCCCTCAACGACATCCAGGATCTCTTCCTTCTTCTTCTTGACCTGGTCGCGCAGGGTGTTGAGATGCTTAATGATCTCAGTAGGGCCACTGTAAGTGGTGGTCGTGGTGATGTAGTACAGGGTCGCGTTCGGCGCGAGCAACGACGAGTTGGGAGCAGTTAGGAACTGCTTGTACGTGGCGGCCATTGTAGCCAAGGGTAGCTTTGGAATGCGACAAGATGCGATGCGAGATTGGTAGTTTGTTTATTCGATGGTGGTGGAGTCCTTGCAGCTGCTGATGTGCACGGCTCGGGGGGGTTCAAGCTGTTACAGAGAAAACCTCAGCAGGCCAAAGAGGGACAGAGACAAGGACAATTGGGCGAAGTTCGTTTGGTGCAGAAGAGAAGAAGAAGAAAAACAACAAATGGAGAATGTGTGGGTGGCTCGGCCCAAAACAAGAAGACCAGATGAGTTGTTCTGGAAGAGGGAGAGGGAAAATGAAGGGATGGGCCTGCGACAGGGAGCAGGAGGGAAGGGGAAAGCGCGACACGTCCTTTTGGAGGAGGGGCCTTTTCTAGTCGTGGGAGGCTTCCAGGTAGCGAATACGTGCAGCACCCTGAGAGCTCTGACTCCCATTGTGCAAAAAGGCAAAAGAAGAAAGTACACACTACCTCGCACCCTGGAGGCCGAGCGTCCCCCAGACTCAGTCCCGGCTTGCTATTGGCCGCCCACCTCTCCAGGCACAGGATCCAAGACAAAGGGTCAGATACCTGCCAATATCTCCCGGCATCGCAGTGGACTAATTGGTTTGATTCAACCCGATGCGACCGTTGCTATCGTTCCTCAGCAGTCAGCGGCCCGCCCCATTACTGCGACTTTGCAATCAACTCCCCCCAAAAATGGACTTGCCTTGTGCACCGTCCCACTATCTTATGTGCTGCGGCCAACAGCGACATGGATCTGGTATGCCAGTGGAAACGACGTCGAGGTTCCAGCAGTTCCGCCAACCCGACATAGCTCGACTTGTCATCTCACAGAAGTCAAGCGAATATGGTTCGCGGATCCGCATCAATATCCGTGTATCAGTCGTACTGGGTACTCCGTCGGGTCCGACCCGTTGCAATAGCAGATACGCGACACAGTTTCTCGCGTTTGAGTTGACAACATGCTGCCAGATTTGCCACACAGACATTGTTAGACAACGCCAATCGCACATGGGCGACCGGGTTAGCGTGGGCTAACTTGCCCTCCAAAAAGCTGTATTTTCAACCAAACAAAGACCTCTATAACAACCATAGTGAAGACAAAGGAATGGGCGTTCCTCTGTTCTGGTCAACAAATGCTCGTTCCTGTCATCCAATGGGATTGACATGCCAGTTCAGTGCAAATTCATATCAATATCGACGGATATGCACCAGAACCACATACGAGAAATGCAAGTCATGCACAACACTGGGCGCGTTTTCCTCCGCCCCCTCTATGGCAGGTCGTCGGCTGCCTGTGGTTGGCCTCGTTTCATCCCGGTCCCCTGTTTCATCAATGCAGCTCTACCACTTACGGTTAGCGTTGCCGTCTAGTTCTTCTGGGTTAGCCTCGTACCCATATGATGCTCAGGGATAGAGGCAAACCGTCCGTGATTTGACAGCGACATATGTAATTGTTCGCCGTAGGCAGACCTCGAGGAACAAATTCCTCTACTCCAAATACTAGAAGTCTTTACACAGTAGCGCACACGTCACAGAAAGATTCGAGATCGAACTTTAATGAGGCGCCATCAAACAGCAAACAGAGTCTAGCAACTTGGGTGCAAACGTAGTGTTCATTCATCATACGTCATCGTCCTGTTCGTACCAGCCAATTACTACTGTTACATGCCTTCAACGGCTAGAAATTTCCGACATTGAGCTTAACCGTTAACAATAACACCTCCATTGCAGTGGATGGTCTGGCCCGTAATGCTTGCGCTGTCGGTAGAGGCGAGGAACACCACACAGGTCGCAATCTCAGAAGGCTGCGATGGGCGTCCAATGGGGCTCGTGAACTGCTTCTGGGCCTCATCGTTCATAGTTGCAGGAATCAGCGGCGTCCAAACGGGGCCTGGGGCAACTGCGTTGACACGAATGCCCTTGTCGCAATACTGGTTGCTCAACCCTCTAGTGAACGAAACGATAGCACCCTTCGTGGACGTGTAGTCCAGGAGATCCGGGCGACCAATGTATGCGTTGATGCTCGCGTTGTTGATGATTGTTGAGCCCTTCTTCATGTGAGGGAGGGCGTACTTCGACAGGTAGAAAATGGGGTGGATGTTGGTGTTGAACGTGTGGATCCACTGGTCCCTGTGATGGTGTTAGTGACGAACTCCACGCCTCACTCCGACGAGAAACATTGATTTCGGTCCACATACTCCTTCAGATCCTTAATGTTCTCGATCATCATCTGGTAGGCGGCATTGTTGAACAGAATATCGATGCCGCCGAGCTTCTCCAGGGCAGTGTCGACAATCTTTTGGCAGTTGGCGCGATCAGTGATGTCAGTCGCGATGAGGTAGCACTTGCGGCCATAATCCTCAACACGCTTCTTGGTCTCCTGGGCGTCCTCCTCCTCATCAGGGAGATATGCGATCAGAGAGTCGGCCCCTTCCATAGCGAACAAAATTGCCGTAGCGCGACCGATGCCAGAGTCACCGCCGGTGATGACAGCCTTCCGTCCTTCAAGCTTTCCCGCAGCTTGATACAGCTTGGAGCCGCCATCGGGCGTCGGAACTCGGTCGAACAGCGCGGCGACAGGGAGTTTTCCCTCCTTGCCGGGGAAATCCTGGTGCGTCACCGGCACCTTGTAGCCTATAGAGTCACTGTCAGCATACCGTCGGATTGAGGCGGTCGGTGGGACAGCAGAAATAAACATACCCTCTTCGAATTGTCCTTTGTCGGTCATGATTGCGTTTGGTGTGTTTGACTGTGGTGAGTAGAAAAGGTCTCAAGGTCGGAATTTGCGGCCAGGATGGGTGGAGAGGTTTTAATAAATGATCATGGAGATCCAAGCTAGTTCAGAAAGGAAGCTGCTGTCAGTATATGTCGTCAGGTCGAGCGAAAGAAGGTGCGTAGATAGACAGACAGGTTACCCACCTACCTCATCAACGACGTCATTGTGACCGCAATCGCAGGAAGCATTACACGGTCTGGGCCCCAGCCGCTGCTTCCTCCCTTCGTCATGAACACGCAAATAATTGGTCAATTTGTCGGAAAGAGTAGCCATGCAGGAGCCATGAGGCTCTCGGTTTTCTGATCGCACTCACAGTTCGATTCATTGCATTCGAAAGTCCGGACCTAACCGCCCGGCGGCATGTGTTTGGTCAAGCTAGTTGCTGGCACATTCCGTGCTGCACCACCTGGCGTTACCTGCCTCGAATCGACAGTTGTCTTTTGAATGCCAGGCTCAATGAGAAATATCCGATTGAGCAACCTGAGTCGTAACGACAGCTTCGTAGCAATGACGTTCGCATGTGACGGCGGCGACATGTCCGAATACACACAATGGGCCTATGGTCTGTGGTCTGTGCATGCCGCGAGAATTCGACCCCACCCCATCGCCGGCCGGCCGTTATTGTGACCCCGCGCCTGGTGCCGATACGACATGTCGTGACGGCGGGATCCTACCAGACCGGAAGTCCTACAGCGCCGAAGTAATCCTCAGTGTTGTCTTCGGTACGCCGTTGCTAGCTCCATCCGTCTTGTCATCTCCGCCGGTTCTACCCCTCACTCTCCTGGACACAAGAGCCAGCCAATGTTCATGCAAGCAGCGTCATAATCTGACCACTTCTCTCTACTTTCTTTTTCTTCCCGGGACAACCTCGGAAACCCGAAAACTTGTCTCCATGTGCCGATGGCATATAGTACAGCATTGGAGGCCGGATTGTAGCGTTTGCCGTCATATGAATTGCTTGACTGTCTGCAAGTCTTCGTGGGCATTTTCGAGAGTAAACAACCTCTTCGACGGGCAGAGGTCCCTACTCACTTGCCGAAGGGGCCGCTATGGTTATCTCAATTCTCCTGTCTCATTTTCTTTCAGAAACACTACAGACGCTTGGTGAGAGTCTGCAGCAAGATAGAGTGAGACACCGACGCTGTGCTCGTGGCGATCTCGAGAGTGGCTGGCAAGCCTCTCCCGAAAAATGGCGCTGAGAGACCCCATCAGGCACAGAAAGAAAGGCAAACGGTCGTATATGGCGCACAGGTGGAAAACCCGCGTACATTGGTGAGAATATATCGGAAAATCCCTGGACCACAAAAGTGCTCACAAATGACGTGTCACTTTTCTCGAGAAAAATTGAGCGACTCCATCCAACACCGCGATTATCGCGATCCTGTCGCCAAATCGATCAGGCTTGGTCTTCGAGGAGAGGCTAAAAGAAAAGAAAAGTGCCGAAGGCCACTGCAAGCTATATACGTCGTTGCCATCATCAGCGAGCAAGAATTCGACCCAGACTGCCCAGCCATGGTCCACATTGGCGCCGGGCGAGGGGAGCAAGAGCATGCGCATTGTTCGCTTCCTGAGCTGTCAGTTGACGATGATCCGACATATTGATTTTGACTCTGCCCTGTGCATCTCGCATATGACAAGATACAAAGGCCGACATGCCCCATCCAGTGCGCCCAAAGAAGGCCCACATGGATAAGTCCGCCGGCTCCTAGATGCAACTTGGCCTGTCAATGCGATTCTCTTGACATTGACGGGCACCACACCACCATATCTTGGGTTAAAATCACTGCGGCATCTGTCCGGCATTGCACGTAACTGTTGGGATCTTCCTCCAGCAGGGTCATTGCAACTGTGCCCCGGCTAGTGTGAAGCACCTGCCATCTCTCCGGAGCTTCCTCGATTGGCGAGTTCAACCAAGACCCCTGGTGCCAGCACCTCCTAAGCCTATGCCACCCTAGCGTTCGATGCGTCTTCGCTGGACATATTCCATTCTCATCCCACTTCAACTTTCTTTTCTTGACAACCTTTTGCCAGTTCGACCTCATTAAGCCTGCCGCGGATGCTCTCGAAACGCCCCCGGGTATGCTATGGCCATAATCCAATCCTGTCACCCTGCCCTTCACTCTACAACTGACATGTCACTTAAGCTGCATCGGCTCAGTCTGGGCCTGTTTCCCCGTTGCGCTCACTTGGCCCATAGACGTGCTTTGCAATCTTGCTCGTTGTCTGACGAATCTGGCTCGCCTTGGTGGCCCGGCGATTATTGGTCCCGCCACGGAAAAGGCTGAGCGGCAAGTGGCTCCTACGGCCGATATGACTGAGACCACATGGGCTTCCGCTACTACCCACTCATTGCCATCATTGTACTTCCTTCCGAGGTCCGTGTCATTCTCCTAGAGCTACTGCCCTGGAGTCGTACGATTTACATACCGGTTGGCGTTATCGGGGGCATTTTACCTGGACACTAGGAAATGATCTTCTTGTGCAATTTCCAGTAGGGGCAGTTGTCAACTTCCCCGATATTGTCTTGAGGTCCGACCGAATCACAACCACCACGATTCTCCTAGACAATTTGCGTGGAACGATACGTGCAGCAAAACTGCAGCACGAAATTACTCACAGATCACGTTGATCCATTACGACCTGCCCGGCAATCGGGGATTGTGTCTGCCACAAGCAGATCTTACAGCGCTTGTCACAAACGAGAACTGAACGGCCGGATCGTGCGTCATCCATTTCGGTATGCGGCTCGTTTTTGAGGCCGTATTTTTCTTTTCCCAACTTGGTTCAAGTGGCCAATGCACACACACTGACGAAGCTCTAGATCGTTTGGGCCATGGGCCTCCCGCCGCCAGATGTCTGTAAGCTTGTACGATATCCAAGACAGTCTTTGCCCTACAGCATCAAGCTGGTCTAGAATACCCCCTGTCTTTCGGTCCTCGACTATAAGGTCAAAGCCGTGATTCGGATGGTTTGACCCCAAGCTCTGCTTTCAAGACGAGAACTCCCGGGGCAAGACGTGTGTCAGCTTGCCGCCTCAAACTCGTGTCTGGAAACCGAGTGTCGTTCGACTGTAGGCTTGTCAGGCTTTTGGACACTTGAATATTGTGCCTGTGACTTGGGATATTCCCCTAGGCAAACCAAGGCATGTGCTAAGGGGATAAAGTTGATCACATATTGGTTTGGTGGAGCCCGAGTTCCAACTCCCCTCGATTCACGCTACGGCTCCTCATATGTCAGAGTTTCCGAGGAAACGCCCGTCTGCCTATATCGTCCTCGACGTTGCTGGCTCGGGGGAATGGGTTTCTGGTCGTCTTGGTCTATATTTCACATACAATTGGGACTATTCCTGTCCAACTTAACGCTGTTTGCATGTATGCCTTGGTGGAGATTTTCTTTTCCCCAACTGTGGGCTAAAATCCCAAAACAGATCAGACTCGAAGACGAACCAGTCGGAACCATTCAATGGCCGGAGACAGCAAGTGTCGGGCACTTGTCGACTGCAGTTTATGTTGCGCGTATTTGCAACATTTGTGGGCAACTCTGGCACTCCCTGATTGCTGGCGAGATCCTGGATGGGAGTATGTATGTCTATCCCCTGGTCATCTCTGTAGGCAGCGATCCTTTCCCACTCTCCATCAAGATGAAGACGGGCCCGCTAAGGCAGCGGGTAGATCAATCAAAAAGCTTTGTTTATAAAGCGACGAAGCACATCCTGTCCCATGCCGGATTTCCTTCGAACAGGCCATTTCTGATGAAACGCGGATTATCAGCATGGAGAATCTGGCTTTCTAACAAGTTTTCCTAAGCGAAATTTTGCTTCAAAAGAAGGTTTGAGAGAAGTCCAACCTTGAGGTGGGAGAACGCGATTTGACTTGAGTGTTTTTAATTAAAAGTGGTGTGGTATATCAGAAAGATACAACTGGGGACTTTGTTCAATCGTGGAGAAGCCGGATCCTAAGCGCATTTCTTTTTCCTTCCTCTGCAACCCCCACCAGGGGACATTCCTTTTCTTGACGATTGGATGGCGCAACATGGCATTGCGAGCTTGTGTGTCTGGCTGGTTTATAAGTTCCTGCCATCCGCCTTTATGAGGCATACGGATAACGTTCTCGATGTTCTGGCTGAGTATATTCGTCGCTTTGCAAAATGGACAGCTCACTATACACACGAGGTCGCGATGACATCCAATACCGGGGAATGCAGCTGTTTGCTGTTCAGCTGGCATTCCTCATCGCAGCTGGCCTGTTTGTACTGGCGAGAGCCTATGTCAAAGTATGCATCGTCAAGAGTGTGGCTGTGGACGACTGGCTCATATTCGGTGCGATGGTTAGTGGACGGTGTTTACCTTCGAACTTCTTAAATTCATAACTGACCTCGTCATTATAGATTGGTTACACTGTATACGGAGGCGTTGCTTTACACGGAGTCACCAATGGCGCCACCGGGAAGCACATCACAGAGCTCTCCCTAGAGCAAGCCTCCGTGTCTTTGAGAGCCTGGTACATCTGCGAAGTCTTGTACTCCCCAATCACGCTGGCAATTCGAACCTCAATCTGTCTCCTGCTACTCCGGCTCGCTCTTAACAAAATCCACCGCTGGATCATCTACGCCAACCTGGTCGTTGTTTGGATGATCTCGATTGCTTTCTTCTGTATCATGACATTTCAGTGCATGCCCCCGTCCTACTTCTGGAGACAGTTGTACGGTGATCCGGGTTCATGCATTAACCTCAACATCGTCCCGGACGCAACCATTGCCCATAGTATCATCTCGGCCCTATCAGACTGGTGTATGGGTTTGCTACCCATCGCCCTCTTGTGGAACGTTAACCTCAACCGACGGACAAAAGCGTTGGTTGCCGTTCTCCTAAGTATGGGCATGATGTAAGCCATACATGTCTAACACTAACCGCTTTGGCATCTTCTCTAATCTTCTTACAGTGCCGGTGTCGCTCTCATAGTCCGTATACCTTATGTCAAACGTCTGGCTATTTCTGCAGACTTCCTCTACGAGACGATGTGAGCCCCCCTAGCCCCATGAAAGGTACGAGTTTGTGCTCATCATCACTTTTCAATAGTGACGTCGCCATCTGGAGTGTCATGGAGCCCGCTCTTGGAATCATCGCAGCCTCGGTGACCAGCTTGCGGCCGCTCTTCCAAAATTGGGGATTTGGTTGGAGCAGCAAGAGCAAAGAATCCCGTCCTTCAGGGGCCGGCTGGGTCAATACGAGTGGCCACCAGGGAAGGAAAGAACCGCCCGGTCCCAACGCCAGAGGGATGAAGTCGGAGAACTCCAACTCCACGGGCCGAACGTACGACGACATCGATAGGGCCCTGTCCGGCACGGGATCAGATATTGAACTGAACAAGACAGCACGAGACGAGGGGAGGGACGATGACCACGACTACGATGGCTCGCGGCCGTCTTCTGACCTTGGACAGAGGAACCACGTTCAGGAGACACAGAATTCGCATAAAAGGCCGGTGATCAATGTTCGAACGACTATCGACATCATGTCGCACTCTATCGATCTTGCCCTCCCGCCAACTGAGTGTTCAGCTGGTGAGAAAGAGGAGAAGTCAGAGCGCGGAGACGTTTATGATCGCAGGGGTAAGGTTGTTTAGGTTTTATTTTTTGGATTCTCTTGGTGCCTTTTCTTTGCTTTACATACATGTGCAGATACTGGGAAGGGGTCTTTGGAGTTTGAAGCGTATCATCTCGAAGCAGTGGGAAAATTCTCAACCAGGGAGGCCATTTGTTTCATAGCCAGGTAGTTTGACTTGAGCTACATGATATTTGATGAATTTATGACCCGGGGATGACGAAATAGTGGAAAAATAGACTTGATTGTCCGTCGTGATAGGAACTTCAGTGATTTGAGCCTTTTAGGGATTAATTAGTGACCCGTATTAAGGCACCTTGGCCCCGAACTGCGAGATCTGATCAAGTAGTCAGCTATGACATACAAGCTTCGAGACTGTTCTCACGTCTAATACTTCGTAGCTTCACTACGTCAACAACCATTATCTCACGCTATTGATAGCCCGAATTCACGCACTACGTTAACATTTGTAAAGGGGCTCCAAACGTCTCAAAAGACGTGAGATCACTCTAAACGCAAAGCTCCGTGCCAAGCTCAAGTGATCGGCCCCGAACTAATTAAGGAAAACGATACCTTCATGTTTTGACCTAACGATTGAATATCACCAGAAGAAATTTAAAAGGATGGGTTTGGTTGAACTGTCCAATGCTCACAGATCAAGCAAACGTTCCTATTGACCGCTCTTCGGCTCGTCCTACATCGCACTTCAACAGCACCTTGAACTATAAAGAAACTACTCACTCGCATTCTGCTCATGTAGCTACCATCTTCTTCACATCAAAACCCCTAGCAATCCAGAAGTTCTATGTCAAACAGATGTTGATGAAAACCTTCGCACCTCCCCCCCCCCCCCCCCCCCCCCCCCCCCCCCCCCCCCCTTCCCAACGACACCTTCCTCAAGATGCCTTATACGTCCGCATCACCTCGATAACCCTCATGGCCGCCTCCCTTTCCTTCGTCGTAACTAGTCTTTTCAGGGGCGAATGCTGAAAACCAGCGTGCACAGCGGTGTCGAGGCTGAGCGTGACGACTTGCGTCTTCTCGGAGGCCGTGGGCTAATACCTCGCTAACTGCTACTGGTCGCAGTCCTACGACCCTGCGCAGGTCATCCTCATCTGCCTAGAGGGGAGTTTGACGTCTAATTCTGAGTCAACATGCGACCCTTTGGCGCCGTTTTTGGGGTGTTTCATCTTCGGTACCCTTATGCGGCAGGTTGTTATCAGCTCCTTACGTACGTATCTTGCCCTTGCGGGATTGTTCGGTATTGTGCTGGCGGAATGTCTGCTTGACTATGGCTGGTTGTATCTAAATCGTGGTCATCAGCCGCTGTTCTGTTTAGGCTGTTTCTGTACTGGTGGGCGTTCTGCGACGTCTTGGCGATGTTTCTGGGCATCTCCGGTACGTCGCGTTACCGAGAATGGTTCAGTGGGTGGAGGAGCGTTTTCGTTTTGCCGATTCTGCCGTCTTTTTATAATGAGTGATGGCCTATGGTGACAGTGTATACCCTTCATGCTGTGCATACGGAGTGCCCTACCCTGTTCACACAAACGTGCGGCGTTCAGGCATGCTTCCTCGCATTAGTCCAAACCGGGGTCATGAGGATGCCCTCCTTGGGTGAGATCCGCTGGGACTTTACCAGTTATTGCGGACAATTTACCTCGACAACGTGTTGTCAGTCAAGCTTCACTAAGCATCCTTATGTGCTACAGTATAGAGCCCGACGTGAAACTCTGAGGCTATGGGAGTGTTATTTCAGTAAGGAAACCAACATGGTCGTCTTACAGATAGGAAAGAGGTGTCAAATAAGGCGGACATTGGGAGAAGGGAATTGCAAAATCATATAAAGTGATATGAAAGCTAAGTCGCATCGACCTCCTAGGCAAATATCAAGAAGACTAGCAAATTTCGCACTCAACAAGCTGAACGTGGGTGGCCTCTAATGCGTTATGCCTTTATCGGACCGGCGCTTGCCCCAGTGAAGCAACCAAAGCGCTGAGACTTCCACCTGCCGCACTCCATGGCCTCGAACAGTGAGATCAATACTGGGCGGACCTTTTTATTGCGGCTTGGGGTGGCAGGCAAGCGATTCTCATCGTTGCAAACTTTTAACTTTTACCCTTACAATAAATAAGAGTGATGGTATTCGATATTTTCTTCCGGATAAGTGCACTTGACACGAAAGTAGCTACATCAAATGTCATATGCTGAGTTCCTTTAAATATCTACTTCCATTCCTCTTTTAAGCCACGTAACATTCGGTATCGATGATGCGCCACTTGATAAGCTAGAGTACGCAATAGCCCCCTCTTAGGACGGGCGCTCATTGAACGGTCCAACTTCTTAGGCCTTCGAACAGGCGGTTGCGCGACTTTCACCGCTATTGAAACAACCGAGCGAGCACTTCCAGCTTCCTTCGTCCTGTTACTAGCACCGCCATTGACAAGCAGCACCTTGACCTGTAACCCCGGTGATCTTGCTTTGATCTCTTCAGACAAATTGTGGAACGCAGTGAGCCACGAGAAGGCGGCCGCTGTGTGCAAACTGCGATCGAGAGTAGACAAGTCAAATCACCAAGTAAACCTGGGACTGAACTTGGGACAACGCGGACCCAAGGAGTTGTAGCCAGTCATCTTCACTCGTAGCTCTGTGGAATCTTCCGCATTGGACAGAGAAACTATTCTCAGAGATGGAGTCCTGGTCTAGCTTCAACGCTTGAAAAACCAAGTGCTTGAAGAGATCAACGACTGAAACTCTTCCGATGTCGTACTCGTTTCCCGGTCCTGGGAGCACCCAGAGGACAGGGATGTGTTTGGATTGCAGCTCTTATATGACGTTGATAGAGAAATTCCTCATGGCAAAACGGGCACGAAGGTTTCCGCTCAGGACGGCCACTCTGGACTCTGGAAGAGATGACCACCCAGTGAGCTTGGATTGCCAAAGCTTGTTCGTCACCTCGAATGCCCGGCTGCCAGCCAGCCGCCTCTGCATAGTCCGATGGAAACGAATGGCTCTAAGAGGATCTCCAAGCATGCACGCCAAGAGATGAGACATGATTTGTGAAAAATGTAAGTCGGAAAGTCGTTGATTGGTGTCGACTAGAGCACTCGAGTGCATAGCATGGAAATAATCAAGCTTAGAAATAACGTCGTTTGGCTTTAAATTCATTTCACGAATTTCGACGCGGGCACCTGACGAGGCGAGCTGGTCGACCTCACGGGAGGCAGTGGTGATGTCTTCAAGCAAATCCCGGTATCTCAGTTCCACAGGTCGTGTAATACTGTGAATCAAGGGTCGTACCGAACCTTCGGGAAATCATTTACCGGCCCTGATGAAGAACCGTAGGAGGCTCGCGTACAGACTACCGACGGCTTCTCTTATAAGATCTGGTGGGTAAAAGATTGTCGCCAGTTCAACCCGAGGCAGGCAGGCGGCGGTCTGAGAGAGGGTCTCCGCCAGGAAGCATATTGTGTTTTCGTGATTCTGAGCGGCCTTATCTACGTCTTGTTAGCTGTCCATGACCGTCTGATACATGGCTGGAGACTTACCACAATCACGAGCTTCTTCGCTCCCCAAGAGAGAGCGCTATCCTCGGGGTTATGCTGAACGAAGACATCCGCAATGTTTCCATAGTGGTGCGCCCTCGACACAACTCTCTGGAACGACTTCTTCGCACCAGGATGCCATCTTTCATCCGTGTACTTGATGAACGAGTCGTATTACGGAAGTATACATTGAGACGGGAGTGAGGCACCGGTTAACGTGAGTTTGATTGTCGGGAGGCAGCTGCAGGGTGCCATAGGATGCGAGGTTCCTTCTTTAAGCTCAAGATATCTTATTGTAATATTTGCCAAAGGATCACTTGAGATATTCGGGGATAACATCTCTCAGGTGGGTGCAGAGCTCTAGCTTGCCCTCATTGACCAACTTGCTTCACATTAAGACCCTGGACACTCTCTTATTGAAAAAAAATGAGCCATCCAAGTTCACAGTCGGGATTACCGGCCGTTCCTTGTCCAGGACAAACAGTCCGCTGCGGGAAGAATTTCAACACAAAGCCCAACAGTGCTGGATGTTGCCGGAATGGTTTGCTGAACAGGGATGCCGGCTGCTTCAAGAGAAGACTGAAGATGTCTGGTGGGATCAGATAGCCTTGTTGAGCAGTATTGAATAGGTACCGAGAAAGTTGATGAAGCTCGAATGGGGTTTGACGTGTTGTGGTTTATGACTTGTGCGCGTCTTACACATGTCAACGATGGCCCACTCGATAGACTGTGGGAATGTCTGCATGCAAACACTCAAGTCCTATATTTGACCAAGACCCAGTTAGCCCGTCATTGCGCCTTCCCCTAAGGACTGAATGGCGATCCAACCCAAGTCAGCGCCTTGGTAGCAGACCTGAGGCAAGAGTATCCCTGTGTGCACCCTTTCCGCAAGAACTTGTGACTTCTTATTATGTACTCAACTCCTTGCGAGCCTCTAAAACAATTCTTTCGTACATCGAAGCCAATGTTGCCACTTGACGAAGCACTATGCCCTGCCCCAAGTGCGATCTTGGCCAGCCTCGCCCTGGATAATGCTACCTCTCTCAGACGCAGAGAACCGTCTCAATTGAATGCGGACTCGAGTCGACCCGCGCAAAAACCAACATGATGCCGAACGCCAGGAAACCGTTATGTGTTTTGATGCTATGCATTCCTCTTCCCTTCTCTTATATCGTTACAATGCGATCGCGCCTCGTCGATTCTCGCGGACGTGAAGGAGACCCTGCAGGCCGCAGAAGATGAAAAAACCCTGCGTTGTATGGTTAACTGGCTTTCCTCGCAAAGATTTCCCGTGCCCGCCTACGCGGGAGGAACGTGTGGACGTACGATGTAGATCAGCACGGAGACGAAGATGGTGCCTGCGACGGCGCTGCCATCTTCAGGGTCCTCATCGCTGCCAACGAGCTCCGGATGGTTCTGGCCGAACAAGATTCCGAGAATTCCCAAAATAACGATGGCGAAAACAGAGATGACAGTGCTATGGACGCAGATAAGCAATTAGCATCGAAGCATCGCACGCAAGGGGTTCGGCCTCCGGAAGGGACGTACCATTGCCATGCTTGCATGGCACTCACGACGGGCTTCATGTTTGCAGTTTGTGACGAAGGCTTTGCCCTCTGGATGATATGTGTAATGTGGAGGGGATAGAAGCTCGGTGCGTCGTGATGGATAGGCTGGCTTGGTGGAATACGTTCGCGATGGTGAAGCGGCTGCTGGTGCTGTGTCGCCAAGCTCCACACCAGTTCGGTGACGTCCAATTGTTATGCCTGAATGACCAGGCCATTATGCTGAACAATAGCCACAGGTTGAAGTAGGTCCAGCCACAGATTAAAGGTTCGGGAAATTGTTTCCCCGACTACACCGCCATGTGAGACCCACCTTCCGCCCGAATCCGGCTCCGGCCACGTCCTTCCCGCCCGGGCCTTCATTCTGCAGCTCATCCATCTTGCCGTACCGTCAAGGTTCCCTCTGCATTAAAGCCGCTTAAGATTCAGGATCGCATGCTGTGATCGATTGACAACATTATCCAGCTAGCCCGATTTTTCTTGATTGAGAGCTTGGACAGATATGAACCCTTCCGAGTCCTGAGGTGCATCGGACCGTCCCCACAAAACTCGCAAGTTCGCAAACACGTTCACTGCAGCGTTCACTACAGATCCACCTTGCAGATAGAGAATACGAAGGCTGCGAGTAACTACAACTTTTAGTTGCGTCAAGTTCAGCCAAATGGTCACCGGCATACCCGGTCTGCATTTATTTTGACATTCAAAGCGTCGGCGAGCAGTTTCGTCTGCTTAGAGCCCTGAAGCCTGAAACACGTCTATCATTCAACGGCCTTGGGAAACACGAACGTAGAAACCAAAAGCAACGACTCGTCAAAAGTGTGCTTTAGTATGGACAGGACGTAAGAAGAATCTACGGAATTCGCGGATAAAGTAAGGTCCAGCACGCTAAGGTCGAGCCCGAGGCCTGTCTGAGCTAGACACGCTATCCGTCGCCTGACACTAGGTGGACGGTGTCATGTCGTCCACAAGAGGCTCTGCCAAAGTCCGACGGTTACAAGTACCAAAGAAGACGGTTCGTCGACGAGGAAGAAGATTGAGCGCGATATATCAAATGCCAAGAAATGGCCGTTCGAGATTGACACTGACACTCGGTGTGGGCAGTTCGCCTGATAGGAAGGTGAACACGACGTCTGTCACCTAGTGATCCGCCTTGGATGAGCCTGGTAAGAGCAAACAGCAGGGTCACCGATGCGTTCATCGCTTGGGCGGTGACATGACATGCTGAAACAGCGTCTTGACCCGGGCGGGTGGTCCATCTCCCCAAATGGAGGAATTTTCCTGGCTTCGAGCCCCAGACATACTATGTCGAAACACTGACAGTGCGCGGAACCTTTCAACTCAGAAGCAGGTGTTCCGCTGTGGTTTGGAGACTCCCCAAAGGTTCCCAAGGAGATACAACCGCCTATGCTTCCGAGATTATTTCCCAAAAAGTCAATTTTCTCATGTCGGCACACCAACGCTCTGATGATGGTGGGCACGGAAGTGCCGATTGTTCAACCGGACGATAGCCGTCATTGCTGCATGACGAAAGAGTGCTATGAACAGCCTCCCAGACTGACAGTATAGGACGAGGCAGTGGCTTCATGAGCATTGAACAGTTTGCACAGATTTGCCAACCAGACCATCCATAGCTGCGGCTTCACGATCTTGTCCGTCAAACAAGCATACGCTAGTGCCGACTATGCTCACAACACCACCGTCAACAGACGGGCTCTCTTCAAACCACAGCCAAGGCTTGGCCATCCGTGATTTCCATGCCACTCCGGCTGTCGAGACATTCACCCGTGTTACCAGACTTTGTCTATAGTTTAAGATAGATCCAGCAAGGCCGAATTTTACCAACGATGACTGCACTGGGAGGGTTACGGTGGAAGAAACTCGATCGATCGAGGCTCGCGGAGTTGCCAGCGATCTGCAAGACACTGGTGCCGAGGCTTCCCAACTTGTCAGCGCTAGCAAACGCTGCACATCCCCGACTCGGAATGGTACTCGAACCTTGCCAACCAACCACAGCGGCTGCGCAGGGCAGCCTGGTGAGTCGTCGATAATTAGTGTGCGACAAGCAAATATTGGAAGCAAATTGGCAGGGTGGCACAGGGTGCAAGCCTGAAGAAGCAAGTCAGATGGGATGGTGTTCTCAGTGCCACCCCCCTCAGTGTCACGCTCGCACGACGTCCCCGCGTCTTCGATTGTGTCTGGCCAAGATATGAGGATGAGAGCCGGGCTCTGCTGTCTGCGAGCCGACGTGAGCAGTTGGAGCAAAACCATCACAGGGAGGAGGACGATGATGACGACTACATGCGGGATTCGACAGGTGCTTACGTGCCACTATTTCTTGAACAGGACGTCAAAAGACGTTGCTTTCCGACCTAGAGCATCGGCAGCCCTGGAAGCATTCCGCCAACGAATCTCTCGACTGACACATCGAACCTAAACGTTGCGCCAAGCGGTTTAAGTAATCCAAATTTAAAACCCTCCGCAAGTGGTTTATTGAAATAAATGGCAGGGGGGGAATAAGAAAAAAGGCCAGCACCTTTGGGTCCGCGGACTCGCGGTGCGGAAAACTGGGTACCATGGTGTTGGGGGTAAAGAATGGAATCCCTTCCAGGTAGTGGAAGGATACATCCCACTACTCCCACTGAGGGTTGTGACCGCTCAGTGGTCAGAATGTACTTAGAGTTCACCAGGATCGCGGAGTTTTGCTGGTGATGGCAGCTCAAGCCACATATGCCCGACAAGAGGGTTTGTTTTCCGCCTGACACCACAGTAATAGTTTGGTTGACATTCACCAATAGAGTTCCAGTCTCTACAGCTGGCCTATCCCCAGCCAACTCGTTGCCTATGCACGTCTAGTAGCTGTGCTACTCCTGCAATATTCCTTGTTGCAGACTGGCACCAAAAAAGGGCCGCTCGGGATTACGGGCTTCGGCTGGTTCCTTTGATCACATCCAAGGCAACAGCATATCGGCAGACAGACGAATACGGGACCTTGCAGAAGCCGTTTTCGTTCAAAACACAGCCAAGGAGTTCTATGTGGTAAGAGTAGGTGACGGACACATCCGAGCGGAGGAGACAGCGCGCTTGGATGCAGCTGCACAGTTGCGAGAACATCTGCCCTCCTACCCAACCAATGTCACCAGCTCAGGGCAGTCGGAAGCATCCTCGGATCTCGTTGCTACATAGTATACAAGCCAGTTCCCCGTTGGACAGTCGGACACGCTGAGGAACGCCGCTCGTTTACTGGCCCCACAGCCTATGGCGGCCTGAAGCGACGCCCCAGGATCCGGCTCCGGCTCCACCTCCCACGCTAATCTCGACTCCTCCCATTCTACTCACGGTTGAAGTCGTCCTTTGCACATTAGCACACCATCATCATCGCATTCTACCACATAGCCCGTCTCACGCCAATGCGGATGCGGCCGCGGCGACTAAGCAACGTTGTCAAGGTTGCGCTCCCATGCGTCTGACGTCTTCGACTACAGCTTTACATCGACGCCTAGCCCAGGGAGTACGCAAACTTTGCACTCGGAGTTAAACCAGCATGGCTCGAGTCAACTGGGTGACAGGATTCCCAGCCGCTACCGCTGCCACCACCGTGTCTACTAGCGTTGTGTAGTTTGCCCCGTGAGTTTTGGCTTACAGAAAACAAAAGCATTGCATGCATATCGGCACTGCCTGGCCTGTTCTTTTGGCATCCCTCCTACCGACGAGTGGCTCGTCAGTTAGCCAGCCCAACCTTGCCTTGTCAGGCGGCGGTTATCTGCATGTGTTCAGCGACACGCATCTCGACGTCCCTCCAGCAAGCCCCCCGGCTCCCAAGTTCGCTGTTGGCACATTTCTTTCAGGTCTGCAATCTATTTCTGATTGGCAGGAGCTGCACGGTGTTTCTCAGGTGGCGCAGTGCATAGGGAAACAAAGTGAGACATCTCCAGCCATTTGTTTTGTTTTTCAATTACCACGCAGTAAGCCAGGTACCAACATGCAGCCCAGAATCCCATCCTGGTCTCGTCTGCCCTGTGGCGGCCAACGGATTCCCTGCCCCTTTCACTCCTGGCGCATAACCCCGACTCACTCCCAGCTGGGCTGCCAGCTCGGGTAAACTGCCTTGGTGGTCAACCAGACTTCCTTCTTTTCTGTGCGTTGCTTTCCTTACCTTCCACTTGTAGCCAGAAGACCAAAAGTCCCAAGGCTGGTGCTTAGCCCCCAACCAAACATCGTTTGTGTGTTTGTGGGAGAGGGGGGGGGGTGAGTGTCTGTAACCGAAGTATCCGTCCAGGAAAGGTCCGCCGGCTATTGAGGCAGAGGCCGGCGCCGTCATTGAGTTCAATCTTCGCCGTTTGTCACGACTCACCAAAGGCACGTCCTGCCCGCCCTGCGAACTCCCCGCCTCTTTGACAACCTCTCGACCCCTGCTCCCTCTCACCTCCCCTCCCCCTCTTGCCCGCATGCCCTCCATCATCTCTTCTCCCGTCGCATAGGGCGCACAAGGTCCTCCCCTGGAATGGAAGGTTCGATACGTACCTTGCGAAAGAAACATCCTTTCCCTTGCCTGCTGTGGACTGTGGTACACGCGCTGACGGCTGTGTGCCGTCGCCATCTGGTTGTACATGATGAATCAAAGCATCCGATGCTGCGACTCCCACTTCTTGACTCTCGTTCCTTTCTTTGATTAATCATACTTAGCGCAGCCGGGGTGTGTTCGCCCTGTCGTTTGTGCACACATACGATGTTTACCTGTTTGCCAAGCTACGGCGACATTGGGGGTCTTTGGTTGGTCCCATCCTCATCACATCTCGTGGTGTGTGTGGGCCATATAAGGATCGCAACCCAATACCTACTTGCCCTTTGCAGATCCCTATTAGCCTTCCGTCTTCAACCTACGCTCATGAATCACTAGGTAAACACACAGTTGGTTTGGCACTTAGTCTGGGCATCCCAACGCCCTTTGCTCTTTAAGAACCTCTCAACCCCTCCGATCTTCACGCCGATTCTCGCTTCACAAGCCCGCCCTGGATCAACGGCTTGCTACATTCCATACACTCAGCCCGTCTCCCAGCACCCGAGGGTATCACAACATCACAAAATGAAGGCCTCCTCTATCGTCTCCGTCATTGCTGCTGCGGCAGTTGGCCGTGTGGCAGCCCAAACCACAGGTGTAGGTTGATTGTATCTCTCATGTAGCAGGACTTTGTCCACTAACACTGCCTTGGCGTAGGAACTTGGTGATGCCACTATCGTGTCCAACCCACCTGGTATTGTGTACGAGGCTGTCTTGCCTGAGAAGCCCTTCTTCAAGGCAGGGTCATTGGACGGCAACGTCAGGGGATCAATCGTCGCTGTCACCGCTCCCGATGGAAAGGGTGTTGAGTTCAAGGTCCGCTTCTCCAACCTCCCCAAGGAGGGTGGTCCTTTCAGTAAGTTCTTCGCAGAGCGGCATAGACTCAAGTATTGTTCTGACATCCACCCAGCCTACCACCTTCACGTCGACCCTGTTCCCAAAGATGGGAACTGCACCAAGACTCTCGCTCACCTCGATCCCTTTATCCGTGGTGAGGCTACGCCTTGCAATGCCTCGAAGCCCGAGACTTGCCAGGTCGGCGACTTGAGCGGCAAGCACGGCGCCGTCACCGCCGACTACGAGAAGACTTATGTCGATCCCTACCTCTCCATCGCCGAGGGCCCCGGCTCCTTCTTCGGCAACCGCAGCTTCGTCTTCCACTTCGCCAACAAGACTCGCATCAGCTGCGCCAACTTCAAGCTCATCACGAAGCCTGGCGGGCACGAAAACTCCACATCCACGAGCATCAGCGGCACCGGCGGAGTCCCCACTGCCACCTCACCGCCTGCCGTGCCTTTTCCCGGCGCGGCTTCCACCAGCGGCGCATCCATCTCTCTGATGCTTGTGGGCTTCGCTGCTGTCATCTTCGCGCTATGAGCAACGTCCGATTGTTCGCCCCCTTCCGGCATGAAATGAACGAAACAATCGATCTGCTCACTCACGACAATTGGCGTTATTTGAGTTTATGATTAGACAGCACGGGACTGTTTTGAGGCCACTAGAGGCATTAATGAGCAGAGGCTTTATCTAGCGAGGAGTATGGCAGACGGAACTTGAATGAATCTGTACATATTTTCCCTTTTGATTGGAGAATTCGATGATACCAGGACGACATACGGTAGTCCAAGAAACCAGAAAAAGTTGTCCGCATATTTGGCCAATCATCACTGCACATTGATCATTGACTCGGCCCAACCGTGGAGACATATCTGGAAAAGGTAACGCATGCGGATGTAGACATAACTCAAGGTTCAAGCGAATTCACGAATGATGAGGGCAAGCACAGACCCGGGAGGACCATGGCTGACGATTGACGGTTTGATCGACAGGCCCGTCGAGCCAAGTGATCGGTATCTTCCGCATCGCGATTGACTGGTGTCCCGCATTAGGGCTAAAGTCAAAGTGCCGAAAGCGAAAAACCACGACGCGATAAGAACCGTACACCAGAGCGGTTGGGTGGCTGGCACGAAGCGTGCGGGGGAGGGATTAGGGCTCGTGCGACTTAAGGTACGGAGTGATGTGCGAGCGAAGCAAAGCGAGCGAGCGTCTGCCCGTATGGCACGTTGTGGGTGGTTCCGTGAAGCCTGCGCCGACGCACCGGCTGCTTAGGTAGTCTTGTTAGCTGGATGGGAGATCGACGGCGGCAGGGACGGAGCCTGTTGATGTGTGCACCTTTGGCGATGACAGGGCGATGATGAAACGGAGGTAGAAGACGGAGGGGGGAGGATGGTGAGGTTCGGAGGACGTGAGGTGTCCTGGCGGGGTGACGTCGAGTCGATGCGGGGAGGGGGTGGACGGGCTCTGAGGGTTCCATTCGCACCCTGTATTCTGTGAGGAGCTTGATTGCGAGGATTTGATGGTGATTTACGTTCGAGAGGTCGCCTACTTCGGCGGTCGGGCTCGGTATAACCTCCTCACGAGGTCGTAGAAACATGCATGTCGCCACTCCAACTACTGTGTAGGGGCGTGACTAAATAGAGAAAAATTGCCCAGAGTTCACCATGATCGCGAAGTACCGCTGTTGAGGTGATGGTGGCAGCTAGAGCCACAGCTAGCTGCCAGGGAGGGATTGCTTTTCGCCTGATACGTAGTTTGGGGAACCGGATGTGGACAACGGATGCGCCGCTGGTCTAGCGTCACGTACGGTTGTCGCCCGATCTCTCCCTTTTCCACATCCCATAGGTTCTGGTTCGGTTCAATAGATAAGCGACGGGAGAGTGTCGGTTAGGGTTTCGACATCCAGGGTCAATGGTTCGTCGACGCCCTGGAGGGTGGCGGACGCGCCCGGCCTTCATGTGCCGTTACTGCGTACGGTGCTCAGGCCGCTGCTAGTGAGTTTCATGTATTGCCATTGGACGGTTCGTGTTCCCCAGCGCCCGGGCTCCGACTCAGGCATTGTGGGGCCGGCGCCGACAGCCGATTGTTCGAGTCGGCTCTGGTGCAACGGCGCCGGATCATACGGGTCGGGTCGGCGAGTAGGCCAGCTTTCCTATCAAGACGTCAACAAGCATAAACGAATCCGCGATGTGAATGTTGCTATAGAATTTCGTTTCGCAGTGTCTGTCTTCGACTTGTCCTTCTTGTTGCCCTCAACCGGTGTGAGAGTTCACCATCGACCCCAACCACACGGCCGGTCATGGAACCACCAATTGCTCCGTGTGCCCACCCACCACAACCTCGCGCGGACAACGGCCCCGTTCGGACGCCCGCAAACCAGTATACCTACGCAAAAGCAATGGGAATAACCTTCAGACTTTTCATCCAGCGTGCCGGTGTGATGGAGCGCTCAAGGATATACTCTGCGTGCGATTTTCATTTCGCCCGCTCTTGACTTGACCGGTTACTTTAGTATGGGGACCATTCGGTGATTGATTAAGCGTGGAGTGTGGTGTTGCTTCAGCTAGCGATAATTCTGAGCTATACTATCTTATCTATTTGTCATTCAAATTTTAATTTTAGGGGGTTCTAGAGTATGTTTGAATATTGCCCCAAAAACTTACATTCGGTCTTGACTAGTGTAGGTGAGTAAAAGTTTGATCGCGTTAGTCACGGAGACGAGCGTTTGGCCCCTACAAACTTTTGTCGACGTTGGTTTCTCCGCCCCATGAACTAGTCCGATGCGGTCGATTCTTTTCGGTCTTTGGCTAACCGAAAGTCAGTCATTTACTGCCCACGACAGTCCTTACATGAACTATGATGATTTGTAGGCAGACGAAACAGTATAGTACGACGCCCGCTCCCTCTGGTCAATGAACCTCTTGTTTGTTACGACAGGAGAAAGTTAGCAAAAGCCTCAAGACACTTCTGGATAGCCAGGCAATATGGCGCAACTACTCTCGGAAAGTACCGCATCATGCATTCCGTCCTTGAAAATGGTGATTTGGAAGCGGGTACAACTGTACGAGTGGTACCACAAAGCATTACTGCTGGGTCGACTGCTCCATAACTTTGTGCGATGGTTCGAAGAGCCCACCAGCTTACAACAAAGCCTTCATGAGTCCTCAATCGTGTGGCTTGTCTTATCATTCGTATCGAAGTCTCTGCCATCTGAACAGCCTGCCAGTTCTCATCTATCTACCACACGCACGTACTGACGTCCTCGGCCCGTTGGCATCTAATGCCACCCAGCTGTCGAACGGCACACGCATATGTAGAAATTCGGCAGACTAAGAGACGTCAGGTAACTCTCTATTATTCATGCGAATGAGAAATCTATTCTAGTGTTGTTCGTGACGGTCGTGAGTCCAAGCATAAGAGGAGCTTCTACAATACCCACGTAACACTGCGTTCGACAGGACCCCCAAGTTCTGTTGGGATTTCGGAGAATGAACCATCAACTACTGGAGAGTTCTCTGGGTTCTATTTCCTTCTCCGTGTTAAGCTTGAGGTCCTAATGTGACATATGGCTGGATTGCATTGTTGCAGAGCAACAAGGCCATATGAACGGTGAAGGCACGTCTGTCTTGATGCTTTTCCTGTCAACTATACTCCGCGCGCTCACTGACCGAGGCAACAAACTGAACCTTCTTCTTTCCTTCTTTTTCCTTTTTCGATCGCCAATACGAAAGGTTCATGGTCCGCGATCTCGCTGGGGTTCGTCCTCGAGAATGCAAGGTGTAGGAAGCGACTCAAGCGTACAACTGCCAATCATGCGCGTCCAGAAGTTCAGGAAGTATCTTACGATACTTCCCGCGTACCATCTGCCAACCTTGGTTTCTGAACGTTATTCCTGTTGGCTCTTGCTTTGATAAGGGGTCCGGGCTACGAGCACCTCCCCGTCTTCGAGGAGCCTGCTCGACTCAACAAGACGCGTCCAGTGAGTTCAGCCGCCCTTGCTTTCCATTATTGAGTTATCTAACTGATTCCGCCTCCTACTTCAACCTGGTGGGCAGACAATCTTACCACAGTTGCGACCTCGTGTCTTCTGCTAACAAACACCCCCAAAGGCAGCAGGACGAGAAACCGGTACCGAGTAGCCTTGACCACGTTCCGCCCCAGCTCCTCTCCAATTTCGCTCGACTTTGACCTCATTTGCGGGGGTTATTGCTCAACCAAAGATTCACCAGATAACCTCGGGATTCGTTTGCTATCAATGCGACACGGGCCGCACTACATGTGCCAATGCTCTTGCCATTGGCACTCTACTGGACCTTGCCATATCGAGTGATAACTACTGGCAGCAAGCTTGGCGACCCGTCGAAAGGCTGTTGAGCGAGGCTGCCACACCGTTACACTGCAGAATAAAAATCTGGCGGCTTTTTGAGGTACGCCAAGCTCTCTGAACGGCAAAGGGGTCGATTTGCTGTCTGCCTTCAGCTTGAGGACACACTAAAGCCGGCCTTTTGCTCCTTGACAGACTCAATTAGGAAAAAGAATCACGTACAGAGAAACACGAAGTTGGGCCAACGACCCGGCATTGACAGACCTGAACCAAATGCAACATGGTTAATGCGCCGTGTACTTCCAGTGGCAACTTCATCTCTGGAGAAACTCGAGAGCTATCGCCCATCGCGGCCACTTCCGGCATGGGTTAGCACACGTGCAAGTCCCTACCGCATCGGCCGAGATTTCGAAGGCCTCACAAGTCCAGAAGCGGAATCTGGCCTCGATGTTGAGTTGTGCGCGGCATCTATTTGACCATCGCCAAGAGCAACTTAATTAGCACGGGTGGTCGCGGCCCACAATGAGTCCCACGGCCTCCAGACCATAACCGGGCCGCATTCCGACTCTCAACACAACGGGTCGCAGGGTCTCTGCCTGCCAATGGAGGGGGACTACTTTTTCGTCAGTAGCGGGGGCCAGAAGCTCATGGAAAAGGGAAGATCAAACCCTTGAGTGACGTCGGCGTACCTCGAATCCAATGGGGAACATGTCTCCTCGGATGGTGTAGCAGATCTTCCGGAACACCGCCTGCCACTGTGCCGAACTGGGGGTTGCGGAAGCCAGCGTGTATTGACGGGTTCCTTGCATTATGGAAAGATGCCGTCCGATGGTCTGGAGGCTGGCAGTTGGCGCTGATGAATCCACAGGCTTACTGCCGAATGCTCCTAAGGAGGTCGGGATCTGCAACAGGAAACTCGGATCTCGAGGTGCCTGACACCCATCACCCGCAAGGATACCACCGCCCCTGGGGGGGAGGGGCAAACCAATATGAGCGGTTGATGGCGTTGGAGTCACTGGTGCGCCGTTAACCACTGGTCCATGCAGACAGATCGACAATGCCTAAGAAATTCTGGCTTCACAAGTGTGTGCGAGATCACGGCGATCCCTTCGTGGTACGCAGACTGTCCCGGACGACCGGACGGCAGATCGCTTTCTTAGGACCCCGACCCTGAGGACCAAGGATGGATAGACCATGTGCGACGGTCCTTTCTTCCCATCTGGGCATCGGAGACCGTGGCCAACAGCCTGGCTTGCTCAAGCTAAGATCAAAGGAGCCGCGACTACTGTCACTGAAGTTGGGATTCCCCTTGCTCGGCAATCACTGGCCTTTTCTAGACTCTGGGAAGGCGAATTCCAGCGTTCTTTACCGAATGGCTCTAAGCCTTGTCGGCTGTCTGATCTGGAGATCCCGAAAAGTGATCGCACCTCAGGCATTGACCAGGCCTTCCCAACAACAGTGGTGGGTTGGCGACAACGTCCAAGAGGTTTCCTCACACAAGCGACACAGTGATGCCCAGTTCGGCTACCCCGCCAACATCTTTGACAGAGCAGTCCAGCCGAGACGACCACGATAACAGCAGCAATGCGTTCCAACCAAATCGGGCGACATCAGGGGGCCTGCTCGAGACGAGGAGGAATGAACAGGTCGAGGTACCGCATGAAGCAGACGCTGCTAGCATTGTAGTCTGGTACGATGCCATGGGCATTGTTGAACAAAGAAGTGTGGGGCAGGTCGAGGATGGGGCAAAATAGCATTGCATCAATTCAAAAAATTTCTTTCTTTCCTCTTTCTATTCAGAACCCCAGGGGCAATCGGTTGTCTGATGCCCGTCAGTTCCGAAGACGTTGGGATGATTCAGATCAGGTTTGATCGACGAGCAGTTCAAGGGACGATGCTCTGAGACTTGCGGCAACGGAGGAGCTTGACAACGACAACTGAAATGCGGGGTGCAGCAGGACACATTTGGCGCAAAGCATCAAGGGCTTTCGCAGCGCTCTTGATGGCATACCCCAGTCGCACATCATGCCAGATCGATTCCTGCAAGTTGAGAGCGGAAGCAAGACGCGGCATTCTCGCGTACGATACTCTATGATCACTGTCCCGACATCAGATCTAGTTCGTCCCAAGTCTCTGCGGATGCCACATCTGTCAAAAGAATTGACTTCATTGCCGAATGCCTAGGCATATTGGAGGTGATGGCAGTCCTTGACTCTCTGGTCTGGAGCAGATCCAGGTCCAAACCAAGGTCGCAGCGCCGCTACAGGGCGAGAAGCATACTGGCAGCCATTTCAGCGTCTCCATATTCGTAAGTTGAAGTTGAGTTGTGCAATCGTAGCACAAGGCCGATGAGGCGCCAACGTCATTCTTTGCGGTCGGCTTTTGACTTCATGTATTCTTGTTGCGGCCTGCCAGTGGCACAGCTTTCAAACTCGGCGCCACCTTAGTTACCGACAAATTGTGTGGTAGTCTCCCGGTAGTCGTGGCTCTATGCTACCATAGTGCCCGATGGGTGCCTGCGCAGCGTTGCATGATCGGATGATCTCGCCAACACCATGAGTTGAGGCATGGAATGGTTCAGGCACTTACCATGCAGCTGGAACAGAACAGCTCGGCAACTGTGTCGCCGCCGGCCGCTAGTCCTGCAACCGTTGACTACTGCAGAAGGATAAACTCAAAGCGTGCATGAAGATCCAAAGCGAGATGAAAGGGTCATTCAATCCATCAGTCATGAGGCCAACGCATTGCCAGCTACGCTTTTGGGAACCCAAAGGCCCAGACCATTGATATTTCTAACAACAACACTTGGCGATCAACCCCTGAGCCAACAACCATAACGGGTGACTTGTCGATTTTTCTCTGGATTTTCTGACAACGGGAACGAGGGGTCGCGGGCCTAGCTTTTGGAAACGCAAGGGCCACGAACGTGGTGAGGTTGCAACCCGCCATCGGCAACCCATCTTTCCTCGACTGGGCAAAGCCTGTCCAACAATGGACAATGGACGATAGTCAGGCACATATAGGCACTCTCCGGGATAGTGGCAGACGTGTCGGAACCGCCAGGATCCTCGAGCTGCTCCAGAGCAAAGGGCAGAAGTCAGGAAGCACCCAACGGGCCGCACAGGCGAGCTTGATGCTTTGGCACTCGATTCGATCTCTAGGCATCAACGAAATGGATTGCACCCTGCAGAGCCCATATTTCTGGAAGCCCAGATCACACTGGCAGACTGCTCGTATGAGTCTACGATGCGGCAATTTCGATATTCGTCGAAGACGCGCTAGCCTTCACAAGACCCCATACTGCGTACTTTATGGAGTAAGAAATAACATGAGGCAACCGGTGGCGACAGTTGAGCGACAGTTCGGCGCAATGGCATGAGCAGGGAACCGGCGGCACAGCTCCCACATTCTTCGTCCCATATCCAGCAGTGCTTTGACGCATTTCTCGCCAGGATCCACATGACTGACATGTTCAATCGAGCAGGGGTGCAAGCGGACGTGGCCCGGCGCGACCCTCGACAGGTCGTGTTCTGGTCAGGTTGATGAACTGGGACTAGAAACCCTTAGTTACCGTTATCCAAAGCAGGGACTGACTGCGAGAAGGGCCAAGTTGTCAACAGCGGCAGTGTGATGACGGATACAACCTCCTTTCGCCTTGCCGCCTAGCGGTTCGTCCTCCCCTGCCCGGCGCCTCATTCAAAACCGGTATCCACCAATATCGAGCTTCCGAGACTTAACGAGCGGGTGCTTTCCGTACCTGATTTCTGCAGCAGACTGGCATCTAGCCTTCCGCTCTGTCATCTGGAGTTTCCTACCCCTCCAACCGACCCTGGCTGCCCAGTCTCTCTCTCCATGCCCTCCCACACTTCCCAGACCCCCGTCTTGATGGGACAAGGATTGGAGGAAAGGGCCGCTTGGGCGCAACCTGACGGCATGTACACCGTATCCCCGTCCCCTCAAGCACCCTAGAGGAGAGCTCCCAAGATGAGCATGGGATGCGAGATGTGGTGAGATGGAGAACGACAACACCCAGCCAATCGTCAACCACGCTGCCTTAGATGAGACGCCGGGAACCCAGCGCCTGCTGGTCAAGGTCCTCCATAGGGTTCATCATCTGGTCTAGGAGACTCCCCGATGCGCACACGGACGTTGAATATTGCAAGGGAGTGTCAAGGGGAAGACGAGAGGTAGAACACCTGCTGATTCCATGGCTTCTTGATACCCGGCGCTTATCAACGCGATTAACCACCATGGTACACAACCCGATGCAAAAGGATCATCACAGAGGGCCAGGAGAGGAGACCACATACCATTTTGAGCGAGCGCCTCTAAAGAAGCAGTTTCAGGCTCATGCTTGGGACCAAGAAAGTCACCTATTCATCTCTCACCTTTCCGATCTTGTCTGGAACTTCAGGGCTATTGGCACGACGTGATTCGGTCATGGCAGTATCTGCAATTTCCTCATTCTCTATCTGATTGCCTGACTTCCCGTTACCCTTCCTTGTGCTTCCCCCCCTGTCATTTCTTGGTTTGCCGTTCTTCGTCAAGAGTTTGGTTCAACTACTCTGGTTGAGACCTAACTCGTACTTTTCATCCTCATACGGCGATTTCAGAAGCAAAGACCGGGCAACACTCGATGCCAGGGTGAAGCGAAGCAACAGAAAGCCACAACCAGGTTTTCAAGGCCCAGTGCGTCCGCATTTGACCACTCTACATCCCTACAAGATTGGCCTCTTTCGAAAATCTCACTTCGGCGTCCTCCACTAGCTAGAAGACCTCAGCGAGCCCTTCGCCACCGCTGAGATCACTGCGAGCCTTTTCTATAAACTCTCCCCATCTACCTTCCTAACCCAACTCTGGAACGACACACCTGTGAGTGTTCCAGCACATCCAACTCCTTCAAGCACCTGTTTCTTACAGAATCTCGAAGCCTTCATCCCACGGCCCAACATATTCCCTCTTTATCTGCAGCAAGACTCGACAACACAAAGAAATCAAGAGGCGGTAAAAGAGCGAACGAATCAAAAGCATCTTGTCTGTCTGAGACGCGAGCTATCCGGCCCCCCACGCCCAGGAAGCAACCAGCAGCCATCCAATACTCATTACGCTGGTGTTAGCGCGGACGTTTGCCTAGTAAGGTGAGATTTTCAACTAGTGGCGCTGGAAGGATACAGCCGTCTGCCGCGGTCCATTCGCCATCGACCACAATTCTAAGAGCTGTGTTTTATTAGTCGGGCATTCCTTGAATTCAACCAGACGCCGAGGTACGTTACATATCAACGCTCCTCACCGTTTCTGTCGTCACCAGCTGTCTGCTCTCACGGCGCCCTTGGAACCTCTTTGGTCTCTTCGCTTGCTCGCTGATCTCCTTGGTCGGCGAGATTTTGCATCTTCGACATTGACGGCCATGGTAGAGTTAATAATAATAAAAACCCTGGCTAAGACTTTTCAGAGTTTTTAGGCCTCTGATCTCCCAAAGAACGTAAAATTGGTAATAGGGGTGAGGGTAATCAAGGCCAATGCCAAGATTAAAAAAAAAAAAACCCGGAAGGCACTTTGCTGACTTCCACATCAAGAACTTGCAGATTCATTCGCAACCTCAGTGTCTTGACGATCAGCCCGAAAGACCAGGTACATCTCGTCGATGCCTCACCGATCATACGAGCAAATACTTGGATGCCCGAGGAAGACGAACACTTGATTGGTACCTTCGTTGCCAAAATAGTCCTAAATTTGGAGAGGCAAAAAAGTTCAGTCGCTATCTTTCATAAACGTAGCTACGAGGTACGTGCCTTTCTTTTCTTTTCTCGGATTTCTTTTCCATCACCTCGCCCCTGTGCGCTCTTCTCTCTTTCGTGGTTGGCCTTCCTGGCTTTGGTGCCTTATTCCAAGCTGTACTTGGGTTGTTTTTCTCCTCTGTCCGCGACTCACCGGCCTCAGTGTTGGGCTCGACAGCTTCACCGTCCCGACAACTGCCACGACGCCGACCTCGCGCACCAGACATCTAACGCCTGTCAACCCGATACGCCCTGATCATAACTGCCGCATCTGCACGTCACGCATCGCATCGCAGAACACTCGAAAGCACCCCGGCTGCAGCCACCTCTGGTTAAGACAACCCTCTCGTCCTCTCCCAAGTTGGGTAGTAATCAGCCCACGGGAGCAGGAAGAACTTGGGGAGCCGACCCAATTTTGACGCCAGTCAATCTGAAAAGCTTCCCAACTTTGGTACGCCATCCTGACCAGTGCCACATTCGCAGCTGGGCTGGACGGCTTAACTCGTCTCGATTGGTCCGCCCCTGACCTCGCTTTGTGCCGTGCCCGCATTGGCCATATCCTCGCTTCATTGCATCCGACGGACAATCGACAACAAGGCACGGTCTATTGCCTTCTAGAAGTCGACTCACTAACACTTCCATCGAGATCTCTTCGAGGGACCTTGAGACGCGTTGGGTCTTCCTCACCCGCGCCTCTGAGAACCAACCTGGACAAGACCGAGCATCGATAACCAACAGTCGACTTCCAGTTCAGCCATCGTGACGAGTCGATAGTGTGGGGAGATCAACGCGGAGCACCTCCTCTTTCCTCAAACACATCGGACTTGCGAGATTCTCTTGCCGCCGCGTCCATCTCACGCGCAACTGCTTCATGGCACTAGACCTTCCTCGTCTTTCATCACCAAGCCGAGGGCCTCGAAAGCCATCGCTCGCACCTTTGCTACTCTTCTCAGCTGATGGAATCGACCATGTCGTACCAGTACCCCCCGCCTCTACTTTCTTCCGGTGCTGAGATGGACATGTCTCATCCTGGCTACGCGCCCAACTACAGCGCGCCGGTTGCCGTTCCATCACTGATGGACCCCAGAACCCAAGAGCAGACACTCAAGGAACGTAAAGAATCCTTTTCACAGGCGAGTCTGAAGTTAAAACGGTCCATGTCCACACCTAATGTTAGACCACGGCAGGCCAACACGTCCGATCCAAGTCAGTCCGGCCTAGCTGGCGACAAGAAAAGAAACAAGCTGGGCTACCACCGGACCTCGGTAGCTTGTGGTGAGTAGCTGACCTCCCCTTTCTGGTCGTACCGGAGAGCATCAAACTCCGGCCCACTTGGTACTGATTGAGAGATCGTCAAGGACACTGCCGTCGACGAAAAATCCGCTGCATAGCGTCGCCCGCGATTGGCGAGAGTCGATGCATCAACTGTATCAGGCTGAAGAAAGAATGCAGCTTCTTCCCCGTAGACCAGCCGCCGCTGCCACAGACGACTGAACCACGCCCTAAAGCGCCGTCACGGGCTTCATCTGGCCCCAAGGTCGCTTCTGCTTCGTCTTCTCCTGCCATGGCCGCTGGGCAGTCTCTTGACGTATCCCAACGCCAGCAATACCGTCCTGGTGTCATGCATCCAGCTCCAGGCATGGCGCCGCCTCCGATACAACCATCTGCCATCGAGAACCTCGGCCCCGAGGCCACAAGTAAGTCTCGGCGCTTGCCAGAGTCGTGCCAACTTGCTGATCGGCACAACGTAGTGTCTTCAGGTGCGGCCTCGTCATCTCGCGCCTTTGGCTTTCCAAACCAGTCGGTGGCTTGGATGTCGCCAGAAGTTAGTCCCAGCTCTACAACACAAACAAACGATCATAACGAAACGTGGAAGTCTTACACTGAACAGTCTCCCATCACACCATCCTTTTCGCCATACACTTCCCAGGCTCCTCCGTCAGCCAGCTGGGGCAACACGGACCCCAACGCCCCTGGTGACATGGGATACTCCTCTTTCGCCCCAGGGAGCTCCATGACTTACCCGAGGAACACGCCGCTGCCGCCCCAGTACCCCATGATGCCGCAGCAGAACCGACAGGTGGGGAGAAAGTCGTCGACGATATCAGAAGACGTGTACCCAACACAGATAGCCACACAGTTCCCGAATATTGACCCGCACAACGCTTCGCTCTCTCCAGGCGCGATTCCGCCTTCAGGCTATGGCTCTTGGGCACAGCCACCATACGCCTATGCCCGACCGCACGAGGACTACCAGGGCTGGACTTACGAGGAAAACGAAGGAAATTAGGTGTTGCCAGGGACGCAGGGCTAGCATCAAATCCGGCTCCTCCTGAAGTAGACAACACCTTTCGGGGTGCCATGCTTCCTCGCCAAAGCTGTTGAAGTCTAGAGAAGCTGCGAAGCGAAACCCAGAGCCCAGGTTGGCCAGATGTTTTCGCCGCCACGAGCCGGTAGAGGAGGAGTACGGGCAACAATTGCAATTCGATCACATAACCATTTCAACTTCGGGGACAGCCAAAACCGCCTTGGGAGCGGTGTCATTCAGCTGGACAGGAAAGCCAGATGTGACATTGGAGCGGAGTACAGTTCTCTTCGAAGACAACTTTCAAAAGTAACAGAACAAAGCAGAGCAAGCACAAGGTCATTTTGAGAGTTTTAGGAACGACGAGAAATATACCCCATTTTCGCGGCAATGAGCATTGGGAGATTCGAGGCAAGCTGGGGTCCGCGACAAGGGGTTCCCACAAACCGCCAAGTCATCGATCCATGGATGGGATGTGTCTTAAGGGGAACAATCTGTGAAACTTTCGGCACACATTTTTTTTTTTTTTTTTTTTTGCTCGGCACAGAAACGGTCGCCTTTTGGGAGGCGTTTGGGACGCAGATACCCGAAAACATACCCGACCGCGACAACATCCGCAGAACACCACCTCCCGCATCTCCCGGCCGTCTCTACCTCGGAGTTTCAGCCGCCAGGGAGTCGACGTCGGCACCGGGAGACGTCAGATTTAGGTGCGCAACCATGGTGGGAAGGATGAGGAGTGGGGCCGCAAGGGAGGGTGCGCTACGGGACGCCGGACAAGCGCAGCGGGGGGTTCGCTATGACACCTGTCTCGGGATCACACTCCGCGAGCGCGTCGTTCGGCCCGAGCGGTGGGATGGGAGGACCGGTATGGCAAAGAGAGAGAGAGAGAGAGAAAGAGAGACAGAGAGAGAGAGAGTGTGTGTGTGTGACTGGTTCAGTTGTTGGTCCCGGGGGCGGGAAGTGGGAGCGGTATGGCCTTTTGGATCGGGACGTGGCCAGTTGCGACGGCCGGGGGGAAGAGGTTCACAAAAAGGGGAACACGGCATTTAGCATTTTGGGGCGGTACACGCATATACCAGAAGGGGGGGTTTTTCACGACGGCTTCATCTTGCTGCTCTACTACTTTTCTTCCTCTTCTTGTTTTCTTCTCTTCTTTTCTTTTTACTTCACCTTCCCCGTTACCCACCCCCTCACGCTTGTTTTTTTCCTTCTGTATGTCTTATTTCTTGTTACTTCGCTTTCACGACTGCGTAGACTTCAACTTCATGTCGTGAGACATGATTGTCATTCCCCACGACCTTGGCCCCAGATATGTTTTCTTGTAGTTGCATTTTGTTGATCATTTGAGCCATCTCAACCCGGTTTTCCGGGACCATGGTTCCCTTTTCCTCGAGTGCTCGCGCTGTTGCCACTCTGCCTTTCGTGGCTGCGAGAACCTTGCCGTCACGTCGTGATGGGAGGGGACCACTTTGGGGGAACTCTTGGTTTGCTACGTGCTTGTACGAGTTCCGTCAAGATGAATAGACTAGACCACTGAAAGAGAATCCCCCCCGTGCGAGCCTTACTCCGCTGCCCCGGTGCGTGGAGCTGAGTGCCACTTCATGAGGTGACTGAAAAATGACCACGAGATGACGAGGCCTGTTTCGTGCATGATGTCTCACTCCTCCCCTCCACATCGCTGCTAACATGAGCCCACCTACTCTGCGACGAATTTTTCCGTTCTCTTGTATGTCCGCCGCTTGACGCACATCGTCGTATCTCATCCATGCACCGGCCGTTTAAACGTGTCGTTCGGCCGGGCAACGCTATTCGACCGTCGCTGGTTCGCTACCAGCGATATACTCCAGATTCTCTCTGCTGAAATCCGCGGCTATCACAGTGCCGTAGATGATGCTTGGTTGGACGAGCTGTGCCGCGCGACTGATCGGTCTCAAGGAGCACTTCTTAGGGAACGCCCTTTTGATGGAAGGGAGCGGGGTCAGGGAGTGGCCATATTCTATAAGATCGCAAGCACAGCATGACAGGGCCGGATTGCCGAGTCCCAGGTCACCATGTTGAAGTGGCATCTGCGTCGCAAACCATCAAGAGCGGAAACCTCTCCCGCTCTCCCGCAGAACGCAGCCCGCCCGTCAACGTCACGCTTACTGCACCAGCTGCCACGTGAGGACCAACAACGTGACATAGGCGGCGAGGCTCAGCACCGTGAGCAGCGCGACGCTGTTGCCCGAGGTGCGGAACTTGCGGACGACGGAGACGGCGCCGTGCTCGTCCTCCTTGGCGGACGTGAAGAACTGGCGGTTGCCCTCGTGGCGGCGGAAGATGGCGACGAGCATGACGGCGGCGCCGTAGACGGCGAACAGGGCGCCGATGGCGTAGAACTCGGACGTGAAGATCTTGAGGATGATGAGGGCGAAGGAGAACTGCGAGAGGGCGGTGCGCATGTAGGCGCCCTCGAAGGTGCGCTGGGCGGCGCGGATCTCGACGAGTCTGGGTGGACATGTGAATAGCTGAAGGTTTTGTGGAGCAAAGGGGAGAAAGAGGGCGTTCTTACTCTTCTGCCGTCAGGATGACTGACCGCGCCCGGTGCAGGCGCAGGTGTAGGTGGTCTTGGGGGTTTGGCTGTGATGATAGTGTTGGTGAGCGATGTGGCTCTCTATCTCTTTCTCTCCCTCCCTCGGACGTGGCAGTTCGTTGTATGAAAGCAGGAACCATGGCATCGCGCAGTTACATAGTAACACAGAGTAACAGAAAAACTTCTTGGACGAGATGGACTACGAACCTGGAACATGGTTGACGGTTGAGCCTCTGCACTACAAGGTTCGTCTAACGTCTTGGTACAAAGCAGCACGGAGACAGTCTAGGAGATGCGCTCTCAAGGAGCGCGGATGATGTTTCGTCAAGGAGTAGCTTCAACGACGGCTCAGACGAGTCGTGCGGCGGACGTTGTCGTCAGTTGTTCACGGATGGCGGGATACAGGGCTGAAATGGCTCCATCCCCAGACCCGAGGTAGACGGATCTGCGCTTTCGCGGGAGGTTTAGAGTTCCAGGGCAGGTGATCTCCACCATTGCTTGGCTCGAGGAGGTGGATCAGGTGCGGTTGATTAGATAAGCCGCCCACCAGAAGGCGAGGTGCCCTTCCAGGACCATCTCCAGAGTCTCTGTCTATTCCCTATCTGCATGTCGTCGCGCCTGATGACTTCTGGCCGTGTGCCTCTAGCTCATATGCCACTTCTTCGTTGTTGAAGACACCTCGGTGCATCGTCGGCAGATATCAGCTTTGAACAACCGCAAACCGTTGCGTGCAACAGGCGTGTCTCAGCACTTCGATCTCTTGATGCCAGCCTAGGCCACTAAGATCATTCGTGAGGAGCCTACCAAATTGCTCATTTAGTTGTAATTTCGGGTGCTGTGACGCAACCGTTCTTGTTAGCTGCGCCTGTCCCCTGTGGTGCCAACAGGATTCCCCGTTTCGCTGTGTTAGCCGCCGAAGACCTCGGTGTTATTGGCGATGCTGGTTCTATTCGTCAGTCGTTCACGAGCAGCCTGTATCGAGAGATGATCGGCTATGTGCAGAGCTGAGAAGCAAAAAAAAAAAAAAAAAAAAAACAAGCGCAGGCATCTTGGAGCCTGCAATCGCTGCATGCCAACCAACATGGTGAGCACCGAATTGCCGGCTCGTTATTGAGTAATTTGACGTGACCGTCCACGTGTGACGGAGAGGACGGGGGCTGTTGTGGCGCTGCGCAGCCTCGATGCCGCTTGTTTCGAGCCCGCGGTCGGCGTGGTGCACCGCCTGGTCAACCTTGTGATGCTTGCCTACTTCGCCCATGCTCCAGGGTCCCCCCAACGACGATGAAATATCCGAGTCCCCATCACGGCGGCTGCGGCTGTGCACAATGGTGCCAGACCCCACCGAGAAATGTCGCTTCCCCGGTGACCGATGCGGAGCGGCAATGGGAGATTCGGTTTCCCCAAATCCTGAAAGCGAGAGCGATATGACGGCCATTGCTGAATGTTCTCCGCCGCACGGTGGACATGGATGGCCGCCCCGGAAGGGAAATAATTGTCGGCATCTGCGACAACCTGCCTGCAGACTGGTGCCTAGCTAGCATTTAGCCCCCTCTCTTCCCTAGTGAAAGGCATGAAATCTGGGCAACTGGGCTCAAAGGTCAAGTCGGATCGCGATGCCGTGTCAATGACATCAAGTGTCTGCAAGTCTGACGGATGATTCGCAAGGTTCTTTCAACGCTGGCACGATATTTCATGAGTTTGCGACGGTCATATCAACAGTAGCCGGATATGGAGAATCTAGATGCCCCTCGGTGAGCACGGGGCCGACTGGTCGATCCGTGATCCTCTCAAGCTCGAGGCGGTGCGGCAGTGGCTGGTTTTTCTGTGCCCTGGCTTGAGATGCCACGAGATGAGAGTGTGGCCAGTGACGATGGACGATGAGCAGAGATGCGATCCGAGTGGACGGGAGGATGGAGGCACGGTAAGCTTAGCTTGCGCCTGTGCGACGATGTGCCGTGGACGGGTTCAGGGTGCGATGGGGGTGCGGTCATTCTGCTGATGTTCCAATCCATATGCGTGGTTTGGGTGCCGTGAGGTGGGATCCATTCAGCGGCGGAGCGGTGGGCGAGGAGCCCTGAGATTGGCAATTCTCAAAGAGAGCCCTAGGCTAGGCTGGTGGTGCTGGGGCTGAGGAAAGTGCGCCCAACGACGCCAGAGGGGGGCGCGACGGAGAACGCCTCGCGAAAGTGGAAGAATTAAGACAATACCTCGGTCTCTCGTTGGCGTGGGCGCGTGTCTCAGGTCCCTTCTCATCTGGATGGTCCCGGCCCCCATTCCGCCCTACGAGCGAGTGTGCCTGTGGAAGGTGCGTTGTCGTCCATTCACAGGCGTTCCTTCCCCTTCGCTGAGACCCACATAAGCGGGGCAGACTTAGCGATGGTGCATGTGGACCCGCGGAATGTAGAACGAGCAACGAGGAAGGAACGGTCTAAGTACAGGCGGGTACCTTCGAAATGTACTCAATGGAAAGGGAAGGAAGCGTTCACCTTGATGTTTGGCCAGTTCCAAGCTGTGTCTGGGTTTCGCTCCGTGTATCAAGGAGCAGTCGGGGGGACAGAAAGCGGCGGAGATAAGAACATGGGAGCAAACTTGATACAATCGGCCGATGCGCGATGGCATTCAGAAGCAGACAGAACACAGGATGGTTTCCGCCAGGTTTCGGCCGAACACACTGGTCTGAACTAAAGATGCGGACAGACAAGCAATCCAAGAAGAGATCTCGCGGCCATGGGGCCCCCCATCGTCTCTCGGTGTCCGTACCTTTTATGAACCACGTAACTAACTAATCATCCATCTATCTATCTGCATATCGAGGGACGGAGAAAAAGAGGGCAGCGTTGTGGCGGCGCACTCCCGCTTCCGCTTCGGCCGGCTGCGCATCTTGCCAGGATGTCGTTACCGCCCACATGCTTTACCGAGACAGTTGAGATCAGGCTGGCAAGCTGCAAAGTTGACGAGGGAGAAGAACGACTGTCTGACTGATTGACTGGAACAGAGACAAGCAGGCAGACAGGCCGCCAGCCCTAGCTCCCGAGTCTAATTGTTCGATGCCCGAAGGTACCGAGACCCGTACAATCTCACCTGCGTCCGAGGTAGGAAAGTACATTTACCTCGAAACACCTCACACCAACACCAACGCCAACTCCAACACCAGAGCAGCTGGAGGTGTGTGTGCCCACCCAAACTTGGCTTCCGCTCCCTTAGTGCATGCATGTACCATACTCGACTCTGTAAGCTGAGCTGCCTTACGGTACAACCACCCTGGATTGATTTCCGTCCTGTCTCGCGCTTGTCTTGTCACTCGCATCCCCACCCCCAGCCGCCCACGTCTAATTCATCCCTCCGCTCGTCATCCCAAGAACCTCTCTCTCTCCTCACTCACTCAACTTCCCCCCCTTCCCTCATCGTTGGCTCTTGCGACTCTGCCACAATCAAACCAATGCCACGGCCCTAGGCTCTCTCCCGCCTCGTTCTCCCATTTCTGCATGAGCTCATCGACACTCGTCTCTTGTTGCTCTACCCCTGACAACAGCCCCCCGAGCCTCAGCATCTTTAAACAAGATCGCGGATAATCAGTCGCATATCCCGCTTTCGCGCCCCCAGTCCCTCCGCCGTCCCACTGTCTCCATCTTGGCCATCCTTCTCTGCGACCAACACCTACGACTCAGCCTGATCACCAGACACACCGCAAACAAGCTCGTTTCTTTCAATAGAATCGCGCTCACGCTCCGAGCGACCTTATCTTCCCCCTGTTGCTTGATCTAGCCGTCCGGTGCGCAGCGCATACAGAGACCAGGACCACACAGAATAAGCGCTAGTCAAAAGACACGGCCAACCCAACCATCCACGTCCGCCGAATCGCTGTCCTCTACCACCTGGGATCACGTTTTCTTGTGGCTTCTTCCTAGCCTGCCGTCGACCACATCTCTCCAGGAACAAACTTGCCATTTGATATCTCGTCGCTTTTGTCAGGCGGTCTCGTGCCTTTTCAGACCTCCAGCTTCGTGGCAGACTGTGTCTCGCAGCCTGATCGCGCCCCAGCGCCCACCCCGCATTCAGCCCGTTCAGCCCGTCGCATCCAACTCGGTTATCGCAAGCCAGAACATGACAAAGTCTGGCGCTTTGTGATTCTCGGGAGCAAATCCATCTCAGCTTTGGCACCTCGTCGCCTGACTAACACCAAGACGAGCCAACGCTTTCGATAGACCCTAAACACACAATCTCCCCTCTCGGCTTACGCCTTGTTGTCGTCGCCATGGCTTCGACTTACGCCGTACCTCCCGCTTCGTTCCACGATGGGCAAGCGAGCGAACCACGCAACACCTCCCCGCCAAACAGCAGTCAACGACGACCGACTGTCACTTCGTTTGACCCGAACCATCTCTCGCCCTCGTCGCAGTTCCAGAGCAGCTCGCTTTCGCCCACCTTTGGCGAAACCCCAGCCGAGTCCGTCTCGAACTTCAGCCAGTATCAGTCGAGCGATTACAGTGATATTGATGATGGACTCGACCCTTTCTTCGGCGTTAGTTTCAACGCAACGGAAGCTGGCACGCCCTCCTTTCTGGACCCCCTAAGCCGTACCGACAGCTTTGGCCAGTCCGCCGTCTCCCAGGCTTTGAAGAGTTCCCAAGCACACGGCAGATCCCTGGACGCCAACACCTATCCGTTAACCCCCGACCAAGCTTCGCTTCACACAACTTCACCTGGTTGCGACGGAAGGACAACCGCTAAGTCTGTGCCTAATCGAATGCCCACTTCCATTTCGCCTCAGGAGCTCCAGAAGCCTTTCCAGCCACACCCGATTTCTACCTTCGCCGTGCAATCCGCACCCCAGCTAACGCCAAACACTAGCGGGAGCGGCCGTTCTAGCGAGGACAGTGCCATGCCATCTCCTGCAATGGTGGCCGCCCAGAGCCAGAGCCCTCGTGTGACTGTGTCCATGTGGGGCAGAGACGCTGCAGAGCCCGTACAGTCGATTGAGCGCACTTTCACGCCTGATGACGAGAACTCATCTACGGCACATGGTGGCATCAGCTCTGCGGGTGATTTAATCCCTTCTCAAGAACAAGCCGCAACCTTGCCACACCCGCGACGCTCGTCGTTCACCCGCCATGGCCTAGACCCGGATAACAGACCGTCCACCGAGATAGCCAGCGTCAACGAAATGGTAACTCGCCGTGAAATCGAGGAGAAGAACCAGGAAGTTGACCAATGGCTGTCTCGCAACTTGCATGATGCCTCGGTCGCAGCGCCGCCTCAACAAGAGGCTAAACTGCATACTAGCCCCGAAGCCATAGCTGGTGATGATAACATCCGTTTCGGCGACCGAACTGAAAACCGCTATCAACCTGGTCAGACTTATTTCACTGCCCGCGGTGGCGAGATGACAGCAACAGACTTGCACATCATGCGCTCCAACCGCGTATGGGGTGATTCACCCGTCGTACACCCGATCAGCGGACCAGACTCAGAGAGATACCAGCCAGAGTCTTCGCAAGCTGCGATTGCTCGATTCAGACAAATGTGTGACAACGAATCCATCGTATCCAAGGCGGCCACATGGGGCACGCGCAGACGCAGTCTACCCAGCGTGATCGACATGGACATGGAGAACGTCACCAGTGGAAATTTGTTAAAGAAGCTGTCCATCAGCAGAGGTGAGGGCGGCCGCCGGCCAAGCATTCTCAAGGACTTGCGTGGTTTGGTCCGCAGGCCGAGTGCCCAGCGACTCAAACGGTCCGGCAGTACCCACGCCGACGACAATGTCAAGTCGGAGCCTCCGCCCCCTGAGAAACGCGAGAGCTTGCCTCATCTTCTGCCCACTGCTCGCACAGGAAGCTGGAGCAAACCCAAGACACAGACACCTAGTATTAACACTGCCCTGGTCTCGATGGGTAGCAGTGTGGCTTCAATCGGAACTACTCACGCCCGCAACGGGTCGATCGGCGGTACGACAGTCACATCGCCCAAGAGCCCTTTGAGCCCTTTTGCTAGCCTTCAAGTCAAGAACACCCTCCGAAGGCCCAGAAGCAAGTCGGACCTGCCAAAGACCAGCGGGGCTGAAACGCACTCGAGTCTCGTCGGCATGTGGAGGAAGACAGGTGGCCCACCTGTTGCCGTCCTTGCGAAGGGAAACTCTACAAACGTTGATGTAGACGACGACGACGAAGACGAGGATGAGCTTTACGAGGATGGTGACATGAATGCCGAGTCCAGCAAGCTGATTGAAGGTGTCTCGCCGAACTTCGCAGGCTTCCAGCAGCATGTGCTCCGTCTCAACCCAGACCTGGCAACCACCAACAACTACTTGGTTGACCGCATCGCCCACCAACAGGTTGTTCGATACAAGAGCCTTCTCAACAACAAGGTGAAACATCTTGGACTCGGTCAGGCCTGCTCCTGCGGGACTTTCTGCCTGGCGCGTGGCGGTCGTCCTGTTCTGCTCGACCAGAGGGGAGACGTGCGAGACCTCGACCCGCTGTCCACCGGTCTGGAATCTGGTGATGGCGACTCAACTCCGGTCGAGGGTGCTATCACCAAAGATAGCTTCCCGCAGGACATCCCTATGCCACCCACACAGTCTCTTCCGGCTGAATTTGAGTGCCAGCTCTGCTTCACCTTAAAGAAGCCCAAGAAGCCTTCCGACTGGACGAAGCATGTTCATGAGGATGTGCAGCCTTTTACCTGTACCTGGGACCGATGCCGTGAGCCCAAGATCTTCAAGCGTAAGGCCGACTGGGTGCGTCATGAGAACGAAGGCCACCGCCACCTTGAGTGGTGGACCTGCGACGTCGAAGACTGCCGGCACACGTGCTACCGCCGAGACAACTTCCTACAGCATCTCGTGCGCGAGCACAAGTTTGTAGAGCCCAAGAACAAGACCAAGGCTGCTATCAAGCGAGCTGGTGCTGTTGACCCAACGTGGCAGAAGGTCGAACAATGCCGTCACGAAACATCCAAAAAGCCACAGGAAGAGCCTTGCCGATTCTGCGGGAGGCAGTTCCCGACATGGAAGAAGTTGACCGTTCACTTAGCCAAGCACATGGAACATATCAGCCTGCCCATCCTCCGGCTAGTTGCGGCCAAAGAGCTGGAGCCAGACACTATCATTAGTCCTGTGCAGGATCCTCCACCAAGGGCACCCTTCAGCGCACCTGAACCCTTGGATGAAGCAATCATCAAGAGCGAACCCTCCCGGGTTCCCAATTTTACCCACCCGTCATCCTATCAACCTCAGGGCATAATGCCCAACGGCAACGGACCGTATGGCGGAAACCAGTTTGGATATGCAGGGGTTACGGGCAACCCGCAGTTCCAAGACTACATGTACTCCTCACAATATTCGAACGGCCAGCCTATGGCCCAAAACATGATGGGCCTGTCAACTGTCAACCGAGGAGTCCAAGGATTTAACCAGCAATATCACAATGCTAACGGCATGGCAATGCCTGCTGCATCGTACATGGGAGCGCAACAGCAGTACATGTCGGTGGCGCAGGACACCGAACCCTTTCCCGCACTGGACCACAACGCTCTAGGACTGCATCAACCGACTGCGATGGGCGTGCCGATGAGCTACGATGGGCTCATGGGACCAGGCAACGTCAACGAGAACCAGTACGCCTCTCAGGGATCGATCTCGCCCTACTCACACTCTCCCCTCCAAGGCGGTTCGGGTTTTTACCCTACTCAGTAAGGGACATGCAATCATTGCATGACCTCTCGCGAGGGCAAATCTTCGCTTCAATATGGCGCGTATTTAGATACCCCTTTTGTTTATGCAGCATTTCGTCTTGGCTCCCCTTCCAGCCGAGTAGTAGATGACTGGGTCACTTCTTTTCCTGACGATATCTCGACTTTACGGCCGACAACAGATTCAGAGCAATCAGGGCATCCATGGAAACAGTGTGCCAGAAAGTGAGAAGGTGAATGGAGTTTTCGATTGTCCAGGTTGAACGGTGCGGTATACTTCTCTGACGGATAGACGTGCCCAATGTTGAGTTTGTGCTCGGGTGCATATTATCAGTATCGATTGGCTTTTCTTTTGGTTATCTTCCCAATCGTACGTGGTGGTACATATTCAATGTAGGGGATTTCAAGAACGATGAGATAGATCGCCGTTCGATCTGGCGTGTTTACCAAAGTCTGTCTTGTTTCTTCAATGCAAAAACTTGTTGTTCGGATAGACCAAGTCCAACATCCGCTTGGTATCTCACCCCGTTCGGCAGTGCACGCACACACGGACGGGCAGACACGCGATACTACTCTATTGGGAGAAGTCGGCCATTCCGTATCCACCAGAGAAGCATTTTTAGCATCCCGGTTCGGCTGTGTTCCCATTTCCAAGAAGTTCTACCAACGGGGGTGGGAAAAAAAAAATAGAATGTGTGCGTGGTGATTTCGCATGGTCTATGGTTCCCGGTGGCTCCCCCCCCTCCATCTCCAACCAGGTCCCCGAGGAAGTATCGAGCCGGGTGGGCAAGGAAAAAAGAGCCAAGTTGCGGCGGCAGCACGTGCCCACAGTTTCTTCCAAGGCAAAGCGTTGCAGTCGCGGGTTTTTGGGATATTGGGCTCACAGATGGCGCGCGAGAGAGAAGCAGAGAGATTGGAGAAAAGGGGGAGGGAAGCGGAGGACCCGCTTCATACGAGGCGCAATGCCCTTGCTCCGTCCTACCCACCCCCCTCCCCCCGGTGGTCCGGGTCGTTACAGCGTTCGACTTGTTCACGGTTCACATCTTGGGATGACGGGATAAATGTGACGGACGGGGCCGCGGGGGGCAGGGAGAAGCGTCATAAAGTTGTGCTGGACAATGCGTAACGGTGCCGCTGTGCGGGCGGGCGTTATTGTCTCCCCCAACATGTTTCTACCGGCTTCCCTGTTTTCTGCGCATTTACCCGTCCAAGGTGTGATGAGCCTGGACAGTAGTGAGAAGGGAAGGGAATGGCTGGCCGGCGATGACGAGACGGGTGAGAGAGAGAGAGAGGGGGAGAGAGGGTTCTCGGGGTGGATTGGTTTGACGGGGACCTGGGACGGACGGAGGTTCTTCTGGATCTGTACCTGATTGTCGGTATGGATATCCCCCCCCCCCCCCCCCCCCCCCCCCCCCCCCCCCATCCTGCATGGAGCTGTTGCATGAGGTAGATGGAGAGGAGGGGCCGGGAAGCTGGAGATGGTTTCTTCGTCGAGGTCTCAATCGGCAGTGGTTGGCTGGATATGGATATGAGGTTGGGTGAGGTGGCAGAAGGTGTCCCAGTGGCGCACCCTGGGGATTGTCGAGAGTCATGTCGTCAGTCGGTACTTCAGTTGCTAATTGGTCCTTATGTAAGTGTCTTTCGGTGATTCTAAGACGTCGAATTCGCGATGGGAACTCGGTACAGAGCACCGAGCGAAAGGGCGAAAGGTGGCGTACGGGTCACTCAGACAAGGAGTTACGGAAAGCAACAAAAAAGCAAAACCGCCGCTGTTCGTGTGAGGTTTCGAGGATGAGGGTTGTTGGTGAAGAGCAAATAAAAGCAAGCAGGGAAACAAGGTTGAACAAAAGGTTCGAAGGTCCCCGAGCTGGCGGGATGAAGCCTTATCACTTGCATTGCTTCTTTCGGGGACATTTCCTGAGTGAGCGTGAGTTGAGAGGCGCTTGCAATAGCTGGTGGCTGTTAATGTGCTCTGGCCGCGGTCTTGTTACGTACCGGCGACGCGGTCGCGGCACGGGGTCCGGAGCTGGGCGAGGAATGAGAGAGAGGCATGATGATGCGAGACAGAACAGGCGGGGGTGGCTTGGGTCGGGGGTGGTCACGGGTTTGTTTCCTGGTGGATAGAACGGTCGCCAACAGACGATGCGTAGGCAGTGAACTGTAGGACGTTGCCGGCGAGCTGAGTTCATGAGGAAATCACGATATTTCCCAGGAGTTTGGGACAGGAGGCGTTGAAGCAGAGTTTACGTGTCCGGGGAAAAGTTGAGTTCCAGCATCGTGGACGGGGGCCGGGCTGGTGATGATCCTCCCGGAATCGTTTCAATCACACAGTGACAAGCCGGGAGGGGGGGGAGGGGGGGAGTTGGCGTCGAGGCAAGCGAACGGCACTGACGCCCCGAGGAAGTACGAGGACTACGGATGGCGAGACGACAAGGGAAGGGGGTCGGGTTGGTTTAAGGGGGTTTCGGTGATGTTTTGCGAGGAAAGTTGGGAATAGAGGAAACAGACTGGTTTGACAATGAGATCAGCCAGGGGGGTGCTGGTCTTCGAAGAGGTCTCGAGGTCGTCTCTGGCTTTGACAGCACCAAGGGAGTGGTGGGTGAAGATGAATAAGAAGAATCAAGGTTTTGGGTTTTGGGTTCCCGACAAGAAGGGGTCGCTGTGGCTTGGTGGACGGGGGCCAAGCACTCGAGATCGGACGAAACTGACAAGACAGCAGAAAAGGACGAATGTGTCGAAGGCGCCGTCTTGTTCGTCCAGGGTTCTGATGCGTGAGCTGTTGCGTGTTGTTACGTTGGACCTGCATCCGAGCTAGAGAACGCACAGAAGGGGGGGGCGCGACGCGGTCGAGCGCTCGAGCTGGTGTTAGTGATGGAGATGAGGCGAGACGATGGCGCTGCTGCCAATGCTGCGTGTGCCACGCGCCGGAGGGGGGGGACGGAGTGGGAGGACGTGTGTGACATAGACGGACCGCGCGCCCACCGAGTTGATGCCGGCTATCTTGGATGGGCTTGGATGGTCGGGCGGTGATCGATGGAACGCTAAAGGCGAGGGGCGACGCAATCCTTACTTCAGCTTTGGGTCTGTTACTACGGACACGAATGCCGGCAAGTGGCATGGACCAGAAAGAAAGCAAAAAAGACAAGTAGAGGCAGATCTAACAGTGTGGAAGCGGAGTTGTTTACAGAGGACTGAGACGGAGGTACTCCAGAGACTACCGTATGTAGGACTCGTATCTGTAGGGCAGTCTGGAATGCTGCTAGACTCTTTGGATTCAACAGCCGAGCAGCCACTCCAACGCCCAGCTTGGACCTTTCCCGCTTGGCAGGCCTCCCACCGGGCGCGGGAATGTTCGTCTGTGGGTTTCGTGACACGGGAGGATGGGATGGGAACGAAGTTCCTGACGTGTCGTGGAGGGTCATGGACCTGTCCGTGTGGGCAAGTCAAAAAAGATCAGGATTGCCTTGCCTTATCTCTGGTGCAGCGTGCTATCATTGGAAGAGTGCAGAGGCTGTGGGGGTAGCTAATCACGGTGCTTTCTCTTGGTGGGAAGTCTGCTGTTCCGATATTGTGGTATTTTCAGACGAGAGGGGACTTCTTGTGCACTTCATGGCTGGGGATGTGCGAGTCCACCGCATCGCGATATGAAGGGTAGCAGCGACGATGGATATGGCGGGCTTTTGGTAGTGTGACGTGGAGACATGTGAATGAGCCCGGCAAGGTGGGAGATGGGCAACGAAAAGAAGAGGGACGGTTATTTTTAATCCGGGTTGTTAATCTTATAGGGTATCAGTCAAATCAATCGACGTCCGACAAGCCTTCCAACAATCAATGAATGGTGCCGACTGTCGACCCCCCCCCCCCCCCCCCCCCCCCCCCCCCCCCCGGGGGAAGGTAGATGCCAGTGCCAAATTACCAGCCAAAGTCGGTTTAACCCCGTCGAGAAACTGTGGTTCTCGAGATTGAGCTCACCTGAAAGGGAAGATGAACATGGCAGCGGCAACAAATTCCCGTAGCGCCTGGGCGGCACTTCACGTCTCCGTCGTTGCCCTATCCAACCCTCCGTCGGCGCAAGGTACGGGCAGAGAAACCACACGTTGGCATTCGTGGTGTCTGGCGAGGAGCACAAAGCTGATCTGGTCCATCGGGTCCCAGCTGAGTCGACCACAATGAAGAATTCCCTTCCCGCCTCCAGAGAAGAGACCCGACAACGAACTCGCAAACTTCTGGACTCTTGGAGCATTAAGGACAATGCTATTGGCAGATGAAGGTCAACCCCCCCATCCTTCGCCGTGATGGCGCAGTTTCAGACAAGACCGGGGTACGGCACCGGCTTGGTTTGCCATGGCGGGCCTCCCTGCCCTTTTTCGTCCGTGGCGCCGCGGCAGCACGCACCATTTTTTCGAACGGCGGGAGCCCAATGGGTTCGTAAGCTCTGCCATTCGAGCCAGACCGGCTCCCCTGTCGATCTCCCAGCCAAGCCCCTCCTTTCGCTCGAGTCTCTCGGGGGTGGCCCCTGGCGCCAATGCAGGGGGGCGGTTACGGGCTGGGTGGATTGGGGAGGCAGAGCTGTGCCTACCGTTTGCTTTTTGGTGTACCGTGTTTTGCCCCTGAATGTTGGCTTTTGGAGTCTTTGGGCTTGCTGGCGACTGACGACAACGGATCGATGTGGGAAACGCTCGAGGTTGGTTCCTCCTCCTCGAGGCATTGTTTCAGTATCCACCGGAAAGAATGGGCGAACATGTACTTTATGTAAGCTTGACTGACCATTGATCAGACGGCACGCGCGCGAAAGGAGGGAAAGTGTGTAACGTCCTCGAACGGTTTGAGTAACACCGTTCGCACCTACGACAGAAGCCATGCCGTGTTTGCCAGCCGTTGGGAGCCTGGAGACTAGAGTCCTTGGAGATGAAGTGGCTTCCTTGCGGCTTTGCCTTGCCAAACGGTAATTTGACGGCAGGCAGGATGGCAACGGCCTCAGATGCCCAAAGATACGTATCCTTCCATCTCTCTCAAGCAATTTGTTCCTTGCTCGCATCCCGGACCCTCAATCTCTTGTTTCCTCACGCCAGCAAGGTCTCTGAGGACGACGGACCGTTCTGGACTGCTCGACCACACGACACCGCGGGCTGGTCTAGACGGATGCCAGCCGGGGGCTTGGATGGGGCCGTTTTTTGACTTTCTTTCTTTCTTTTTTTTTTTTTTTTTGGCTCTCTACTTGCGCACCTTGCGCGCCATCACGTTTTCACATTTCGCCTCTACTATGTACTATGTACTGCGACGCTTCTGCACCTAGTCCAACATCAGATTGGATGCTCTAGTGCACCACGTAAACAGACCATGTCTGTCTGCCGGTCGTATTCCGCCCCCTCTTCCATGCAGTAGCCGCCTGCCACTAACGCCCGGACACATCGCGCCGTCAGACGGGTAGAAAACCAGCGACAAGCAAGCCGCAGCATGGCATGCTGCCATTGCCGTGCTACATACCTACGGTAGTGTACATAGCATTACCGTGCCGCGCAGAGAGGCTGGTCTGGCAACCCCGTCAGGAACCAGAGAAGAGCCGTTTAACTGGTGCGGCCGGGCTCCAGAGCGACCCAGTGAGGACCCAGTTCGTCAGCGCCGCGACGTGGGTCGACCCAATCCTTGGGCTATTACTGGACTTATGAACCGGTGCAAGAGGAGGGCGACGCTTTCCTTGCAAGGGTGTGAGCCGTCTCTAGGCTGGTTGACGCTGCTTAGAAAGAGAGAGAGAGAGGGAGCAAGGAACAGGTCAGGGACGAGGTTCCAATCGAACTTGCGCCCCGGTGGAGGTGACGGGGTGTGTGAAGACGACCGTCGGCCTTTCACAGCCCGTCATCTGGCTCTTTCCTCGAGTGTGAGAGAGAATCCCTCTCGAGAGCGGGAGAGACTTGGAGACTCGCAGACGTTCCCACCCCATCCACACCAATCCGCACGCCATCCCAGGGTCCTTGTCCCTTTCTGCATGGGGGCCCGTGGACGAGAACAGACGACGCTGAGGTCGCTTCCAGGCTTGGGTCCCCATCTCCCGCCAACCATCGATCGCCAATCGCTTCCCCTTCTCGCCCGTTCGTGTTCGTCCTTTTCCTTCTCCGTCTCTCTCTGCGTCTTGTCTTGTCTCTACTCCCTCCTCCCTCCATCTCACACTCCACCAACACCTCCTGACCGGCGTGCATTCTCAGCATCGTCACCTTTCGCTCGTTTCATATACCCGCCCGTGGACTTTAGCCTCTTTTTTCCCTCAGCCACTGTCTCTCCCTCTTTGGCTTGTTTACCAAACCTCTCACTCTCATACTCTCACTCTTGCTCTCTCAATCTATCATAACCCTCGACGCCCGCCTCTCACCATAGGTTCTCCGCCTTCTTTCGTAGAACCACCATCTCGCCCGGCGTATAAGAGGCCTCATTCGGGCTTATCCCAACGACACCCTTCGGGCTCTGCAAAGGCACTTCGTTGCCAGCCCATTTTCCCCTTCTTTCCAGGTTGATCCTCGGCCTCTTTTATTTCCTCTCCCTTCGTCTTCGTACTGTTCTGTAGAAAGCTGTGCTTGCTTCTCATTAGCCTCTTACCACTTTTTCCGCAATCTTTCTTCACTAGTACACTCCAGTTGTTTGTTTCCTTTGGTCCACGACTCTCGCAATATACCCCCCCGACGCGACGACGACTCGAACACCATCACCTCCACTCACCAAGGAAACATCCAATCCGGTCCCCGACGAACACAGCAATCCTCTCTCTCTCGCCAATCTCTGTATCAAAGCGTATATCAATCTGTTATAGTTGGAAAAGGGACGGAATCACTCGTTTGGAGTACAGGAGAAAGAAGCCAGAAGAGGCTCAAAAGCATAGACTTTGGATATACCCCCGTCACACACGCTTTCGGGAGCCACCATCGATTCCCAACAGAACGACGAAGAACGAATTTTTCCACAGCATTTTTTTTTGCCATCACAACAACACGATGACGCGAACCGCACCCAACTGGGGCCCCAAGAGGCTGTTGGCTTTGGCCACTGCTTTCGCCACCGGAACCCTCGCCGACTCTATTCTCAAGACAAGCAGCTTCACGACTTGCGGCAACGAAACCGCCATTACCGTCCAGAAGATTGATATCCAGTACAACAACGAAAACAAGACCGTCACTTTCGACGTAGCAGGAACGAGCGCCAAGTCCCAGAATGTCACGGCTGTTTTGGACGTCTCCGCCTACGGCACCGCCATCTACTCCAACAGCTTCAACCCTTGCGAACCGGCAACCTACGTAGCGCAGCTTTGCCCTGGTATGTACCAGTTTTGCAAACGAATCGAGGCAAACGACAGCAATACTAACGTGCCACAGTCCCCGCTGGCTCATTCGCTGCCCGCGGTAGCCAGAAGATCCCCGACGAGTACGCCAGCATGGTTCCTGACATCGCATTCGCCGTCCCCGATATCGCCGCTCAGGCCAAGCTGCAGCTCAAGGCTCTCGACACGAACGAGGAGGTCGCCTGCATCACGTCCCAGGTCACCAACGGCAAGACGGCCAGCGTTGCCGCCGTCTCGTACATCGCCGCCGGTGTTGCTGGCCTCGCCCTCGTCGCGACTGGTGTGTCCGCCGCCAGCTCCGCGTTTGCTGGAGGCAGTGCTGCTCTCAGCGGTAGCGGCACTGGTGGTGCCGGCACGATCAGCCCCAGTTTCACCGAGGTCTTTGGATGGTTCCAGGGCATGGCCATGAACGGCATGCTTTCCGTCAGCTACCCTCCCGTCTACAGCAGTTTCGTCAAGAACTTTGGCTTCTCCTGCGGCATCATCCCCTGGACTGACATGCAGATCGCCATCGACAACTTCCGTGGAATGACCGGCGGTGATCTCAGCAAGGACAGTGTCGAGATCCTTAAGAACAGCACTCTCATTCTCGCTGACGGCTCCACCGTTGATGGTGGCAGCGCCCTTTTTAAGACCAAACGCGCCATGGAGGCCTTCAACACGCTTGTGTTGAGAGAGATCGAGACGAGCGTCAACGGAACGACATCCGGCGAGTCCGACGACCCGATCTCCACCATCAAGCAGAAGGTTCAGGGTATCACGGCCTTCGTCAACACTCTCAGTGTGCCCAAATCCAACACCTTCATGACCGTGCTCCTCATTGTTGCCATCGTCATTGCCGCCATCATTGTCGGTATTCTCCTCGTCAAGGTCATCCTCGAGTTCTGGGCCCTCTTCGGCAGCTTCCCCAAGGCCCTCTCTGGTTTCCGTGAGCACTACTGGGGATCCATCGCCCGTGCCGTCACCTCGCTCATCATGTTGCTCTACGGTATCTGGGTCTTGTACTGTATCTTCCAGTTCACCAACGGAGACTCGTGGGCCGCCAAGGTCCTCGCCGGTGTCAGTCTGGGCATCTTCACGGCCATTCTCGCCTTCTTCTCCTACAAGATCTGGAGCACTGCTCGCAAGCTAAAGAAGGCCGAGGGTGACGTCAGCGGCCTCTACGACGACAAGACCAACTGGATGAAGTACAGTCTCTTCTACGAGTCCTACAAGAAGAACTACTGGTGGATCTTCGTCCCTGTCATCATCTACATGTTCGCCAAGGGCTGCATTCTCGCCGCCGGTGATGGCCACGGCATGGCTCAGACTTCTGCCCAGCTCATCGTCGAAGGTCTCATGCTGTGCCTCCTCCTGTGGGCTCGTCCCTTTGAGCGCAAGTCCGGTAACGTCATCAACATCACCATCCAGGTCGTCCGTGTGCTTTCCGTCGCCTGCATTCTCGTCTTTGTCGAGGAGTTTGGCATCGCCCAGACCACCCAGACTGTCACCGGTGTCGTCTTGATCGCCGTCCAGTCTGCCCTGACCGGTATCCTCGCTCTCCTGATCATGTGGAACGCCATCAACGCCTGCTGCAAGGAGAACCCTCACCGCAAGCGCAGAAAGGAGATGGGTAAGTTTGATCTCATTCAACCTCGCGCTCGTAACACGTTACTAACCCCCCATGCAGAGAAGATGCAGCGCGACATGGACACCCTTACTCCCCTAGACGCCCGCAACTCCCTCCTCATGGACCGCAAGGATCCCGAGCACGGCACCACCTTCTCCATGTCCAGCGTCCCCGAGAAGCGGGACAACCGCTCAGAGTCTCCCGACCACTACCTGGGCGCCGCAGGCAATGCCCCCTACCGTCCTTTGACGCCCAACGCGCCGTACAACAACGCCAACTCGAGCCACGAGAACCTCGTCCTCGGCGCCGCGCCCATCGCCGACAGGAAGCCGACATTGCCCAACGTGGGCGGCGACTACAACGCGGGTGGATACGGCGGTGGTGGCTACCGGGGTGTGTATCACTGAACATTGAACACCAGATACAACAAAAAAAAAAAAAAGAACGGGAAGGGGGACGCTTGTCGCGCGCGCCGGGTTGCAATACGACGCGGCGCACGGGCGGGCGTGGCCCTTGAATGACAATGAACATAGAATTGTGGGAAATGTATGACATGTGAATCTCTCTTAGCTTTCACAGAGATTCAGAAAGAAGCCACTTTATATCCTCCTATTTTATCCTTTCCTTATTTCTTATTCTATATTTCGAGAAGAAAACCTCTTTTTTCCTTGCGTCTGTTCAGATTTCTGTCATCAACATCAACTACATTATACCTCTTGCACAACATGGTCATGATATCGACGGCTGCTTTGATTTGACTTTTCCTCTCTCTATCTCACACATACTTTCCCTTCCTTGACGGTAGGAGGAGGGAAGGAAAGCCATTGTAGTCGTTTACATAGACATACCACACACTATGTATATCCTGAGGATATGGGAACGTACCACCCCAAGGGGTTTTTTTTTTTCACTTTTTAGGATCCAAAAGGGGAGGCGTATAGCAGCGAAATGGGCCTGGGATAGTATATACCTAAAAATGGAACGCAAAAATTAATATGAAAATCCGGCTCAGCGACGAAGATGTGCGTGTATCGCGAGACCAGCTTTGTCGACATTGATATGATGGTGATGAAGGCGAAGCAGACATAAGTCATGTGGGACTTCTAGAGAGTCCATGTGTGCTACCTCTGAGCAGAGCATACCTGACTGACTGGTCTGCCATTTCAAACGAGGAAGACTAAGCTTGCCAGTATCGACAACGAACTGAGACTACGGTCATGACTCTGAGTGTTGGTTTAGTTCAGCTGACTTGTTCTGACAAAAACTGCTCGCAGCGGCGCCATTTACCAACGCTCATCAAGAACAGAGATGGGCGTGGTTGATGATTTACAATTGCGAGATATCCAAGGCAAGCGGGCGCTCAATGTTTGTCGTCTTCTAGTTTGCCGTTGGCCATCTAGCACCTACCTTGGCGAGAGCGAGGAGACGGGCATGAGCTGGTTATTCGCAGGAGTTGACGTGACTAGAGAAGGATCCATTCTCTGGTCAAATCATCACTCTGACTACTCGGCCCGATTGAGCTGGGCCAAGTTCAATACCTCACATTTCTCACCTTGCGAAGAGGTAATGGAGCTCAGTCGACGTACCCTCCGTCAACTCAACGCAATAGCCCCTAGTAGATCTTGCGCGTTCGCCAGTGTTTCCTCATCCAAATCCAATGGAGCGACCCGTCCTTCATTCACCCTGCAGTGCATCTCTTGCATGGATCTCATCCGACGTATTTTCTAACTTCTCACGGCTCACTCGACGTACCCTCCATCAACCTTGCCAGGCGTACTTTGATACTGGACGTGCTGTCCTTGCGAACGCGCACCCGCGTCGTACGTAGCTCATCAGGCGTATCGTTTTTCATTTACGGTCGAAATCTATTTCTTTTCCTCGAGCCCGCCAAGCTCACCAACCTTGAACTCGGTGTGCGTATTCTCTTCCAACAGGGCCGTGAGGACACCTTGATGCTTTTTAGCAACTATTGATCCGCGAAAATCGTTTATTGCGTCTTCTTGTAAGTTTCCATGATGCCATGTCCGATCTCAAGTCGTACCATCGCCCCGGCGCGTCGTGCCAGGGGATTTGGCGACTTGATGCGACGTGCCCAGATGGCTGAGGGCATAGGGTTGATCTCGAATCGAGCTCGAATGGCAGCCTCCCGTGCGTCGGCTTACTCTTTCTCCTCATCTTCCCAGAACATAGAAGGCGACTGACATTGCTATTTATATTCAGCAGCCGTACGCAGTTGACCCTCCCATGGGCCGGCCGCCTAGGTTCTACCCAAGGGGGCACGGGGATTGCCCCTGAAACCACAATGGACACCCTACAAAAAATCTATCCTGTAAAACATGAGATAGAACGCCAATAGGTTATATTGCAGGCCGTCAACGAGACCGATGGCAAAGTCCGTTTGATCTCGTGCCCAGACGTCGTCGTCTAGTTGTAAGGAGGAATGGAATGGGGATTATGGGGCTTCCTCCCCTTTCAGTGAAGTTCTTGGGGGGGTCCAATTGCAGCAACGCAGAGCGGCAGTTGGGTGCGACTGTGGCACTGTACGCCCTCGCCTCCTCCAGGTGCAACGCACAGTGTCAACATTCTCGTTGCCCCTCATCACCCCACTGAACGTCATCCACACGACTGCATCTCAAACTTGGTCTCACATCACACCCACCACCACATAGACTCACCATCTTTCTCGGTCGGTAGGCCCAGCCTTGCTGTTCCCTTTCCCTTTCTTTTTTCGTATGACAGGCATCGTCCTGCGTCCGCCTCGTTACACGGCCCTGGTCATTTCTGCACCTTACATCTTCCGCTAGGCTTGGCATCCCAGCTGGTCGGCGAGAACGTGCGGCACACAAACAGTTTCTCGGTATCCGTCTCTACATTGTTCAAAGGAAACGCCATCTTTCGACGCTTTGAGTATCAATTCGTCCAAAATGAGTGAGTTGCAACGAGCCTGGGCCAAGCGGAAGCTCGACCCCATGCATCCCTTGCCGGAGCCGCTCAACGACCTCGACGAAGAACCGGAGGCCGATCAACTCCCCGAACTGCCGGAGCACATGGACGACGGGGATTCGTCCTCGGCCTCCTCGGCCTCCTCGGCCTCCTCTACAGGCACCATCATCCCGTCCCCGAGCCAAAACTTATTCGCTCGGCCGCAAGGGTAAGATACACTGGTTTCGCATTTTCCCCTCCAGTCTCGTATGCAGAAGAGAAATGGCGACTCGGCAGAACGCTGACTCGCTTCTAGTGTATCGCGGGGCCGCACGCTGGAGCAAATCCCCTGGACGACCTACTTCGAGCGGGAACTGTTTCTGAAGCCCACAATCGGAGATGACGGCTTGTCAACCGTGACCTACCATGCTTACCTCAACTCGCCTGTTGGCAAGGGCCCCCTTTTCGTCATGCACCATGGTGCCGGCTCTTCTGGTCTGTCATTTGCCGCCCTCTCGGCAGAAATCAGGAAGCGTCTCCCCTCGGCCGGCATACTGTCTCCTGACGCTCGAGGCCACGGCTCGACTGTCATCACGGACGGCACAGAGCTCAGCTTGGAGCTCGATGTCCTGACGGAAGACTTGCTCAACGTCATCCAGCTTACCAAGACACAAATGTCCTGGTCGGAGCTCCCTCCCATCATACTCATCGGCCACTCCCTGGGTGGTGCCGTCGTTACTGACTTGGCCAAGTCGGGCAAGCTGGGAACCTCGCTTTTGGGTTACGGTGTGCTGGACGTGGTGGAGGGCTCGGCGATGGATGCTTTGCAGAGCATGCTGACCTACCTGTCAACCCGGCCCACCGGCTTTGCCAGCCTGCAATCGGGAATCGACTGGCACATCCGCTCTCGCACGATTCGCAACTCCGTCTCGGCGCGGACATCGGTGCCGGCCCTGCTGGTCTACGATGACTCGGTTGACCCTACGCGGCCTTGGAGGTGGAGGACGGACCTGGCAGCAACGCAGCCGTTCTGGGAGGGCTGGTTCGTCGGATTGAGCAAGAAGTTCCTCGAGGCGAGAGGCGGGAAGCTTTTGCTGCTGGCGGGTACGGATAGGTTGGATACAGAGCTGACCATCGGTCAAATGCAGGGTAAGTTTATCAAAAGTTCCATTTTACCATTTAGTGAAAAGGTTGTCTGACAGTTCAAACCAGGCAAGTACGCATTGCAGGTCTTCCCCGAGGCAGGCCATTTCATTCAAGAAGATCTGCCAGAGAAGACGGCGCTTGCTGTGGTGGACTTCTACAGACGGAACGATAGAAGCGCGTTGGTGCTGCCGCCCAAGGTCGGCGATTTATTGAGGCAGGGCAAGAGAGTCTAGTTCTCCGAGTTCAACAACGTGCATATAGACTCTTCTCCTGTACATTCAGAACTTATACCCACTGCCTCTGCCGATTGCGTGGTCTGTCTCCTACTTGAGCAGGCCGCGTAGAGATGACAGAGTTTCAAGCCATCATGCATGGAACCATAAAGAAACGCTCCTAGTTGAACCCAAGTTCTTGTACCTTATGAGTGACTGATTGCTTTATGTACTGCGACCAGGAATATATCAATAAGATTGGTCAAGTGTCGCTCTAATGGTGGAGGCTTCCAGACGCCACGTTCGATCATGCTGTTTCGAGGATAATGGTGTCTAAGCAGTCGTCTTTGTAAAGAAGAGCAGTAGCTGGCTCTGAGTCAACGGGCCCACAGCCAACATGGTCCCTGGCTTGTGGTGTCCAACGAGGGCTGACTTGCGTTACAAAACGGGACCGGTAGTTGGTTTAGCTCTGATTGTCAGCAAATCATGCGTGATCTGTTCGAAGTATATGCATCTCTGGGTCTTCTTTCGTCCACTCCTCGCGGGAGGGCTAACCGGCAAGTCTCGGGCATGTTTTCCACAGACATCTGTACGGCCTTTCCTGCATGTCAACGTGTTCCTCCGGCGGTTACTTATTTACACATGAATACGCCCAAGGCGGAGAAAACTAGAGGGTAACGGATTTCTTGGACTGGCCAAATCGAGCCAACCTTTCCCCTGCCGGTGTTGGGCAAAAGTCCTTTCATATAGGCCACGGCGGCGGCTCCTGTCCGCAAGTCTCGCCGTTTCACCCGAGGTTGATGTCTTCTCGTCGCTCTCGTTGCCTTCCTCCCAGAACAGTGATTATACAGACTTCAGCTGCTTCTTCCTAGGCCACGTGGTATCAGAATCTTTCGCCCTCCGAGTTAAACCAGAAATGGAGAACGGCAGGAAGCTGTCTAGAGAGTCCTAGCTGAGTCGGGGGATCGATGCCAACCCGAGTCGCAAGGTTGTCGAGGTACTCGCCATTACACACAGGTCCTGATGAACCTTCCTGGACCAAACGTCGAGCTTCCCTGAGAGGATATACACCCAACTCGACGAAGCCGTTCATCCACTCTGTTGCGGTGCAAGCCGCGTGCTGTACATAAAGCGTAGCGACTCGATATCCGCTAGCCGTCGACACGATATCAGGGACGAAATTGGTCTTCCTTTTACCGGACATGATCCTGCCGGGTGCCGTCAGACTTCCTTACATCGACATAGGCGACGCGTGGTCCGTCCTCGTTGCGACTTTCTTCGCAACACGGTGATTGAGAACCTTGTGTCAGTGATATATCCCAGAGTGCCCGTTACCTTCTTTACAACGTCCTGCGTAATCCAAGACGAATGGACCCTGAGTGACGTGGGGAGGGAGAAACTACCGAGGTACTGGTTAGAACCCTGAACCCCAAGGTAAGGGAGTTTGACCAAAAGGCCAGCGCTCGTTCACTAATCAAGAGAGCGACGAACTCAAATGTGTTCCCTTGAATTCGACATGTATACGGTGTCTGAGGAAACTCAGAGTTTGTTTGACCTTTGACGAGCTGGACAGATTCATCAGTTTCCCGGCCGAGTCAAACAGGTGGACCTGGTCTGTGGTTGACCTTTTGCAAGAGCTCGATCTTCTCCGGCACGGTTCCACTAAGCAGCGCAGTGAATGTCGAGACAGCTTTACCATTGCCGGCGGCAGTCATGCCGACAGACTTCGCAGCACATGCGCTGGTCGCTTGTCTTCGATGACCTGGAATGTATGTCGACACTGTGAAACTTATCCTTGGACCTCCTTCAACCCCCATCTCGGTACACCGCCCTCATAACTGATGCTGTCCCTTTGATCACTTCTGATCACAGCTGATTATTTGCTACCACTCACTCCTGCCCGTGGAATATGGCATGTTCGGTGTCACCTCTCGTTTTGTGGCCCCGAGCGGCTGCTATTCTCATGGCTGTGTCGCGGCACTTCACGACAACTGTCAAACATGTACCCGGTAATGAACACGAGATGGAAAAGAAGCGCAGCGATGGACAGCATCTGTTCGCAGGAAAAGTGACGGTTCTTATTCATGCAATATATATACCGTTACATTCAGCACCAACATGCAGTCGCTCCAATAACTGATGTCACCAGCACCCTTTCCAGACCGGCTCTGGCTGCCGTCGACATCGGTTCGATGCTCAGTGTGCTTCCCTATTCTCATGTAGTTATATACTTCGTATTCACGCCAGGAACCCAGCCCAGTCGGTCATGCTCATCTCATTAATTACAACACAGCATCACCCATGACCCGTGGCCACGGGGTCGGCCCATCACCACCCGTCCACGACCTTGACGTACACGTGCAGCCCCTTTGCCGGCCTCGCCGTGACACCGCCCTTGATGCTCAGGTTCTTCTCGTCGTACTCCTCCTTGTTCCTCAGGCTGAACTCGAAGCGCCCCACCCACGACGCCAGGATGCACGCGAACTCGGCCTTTGCGAAGCCCTGGCCGATGCAGCTCCTCGGGCCGTGCAGGAACGTCATGAAGGCGTAGTTGCTCGTGGCGCCGCCGCTGGCCGCCAACTTCTTCTTCTCGGCGTCGCCGCCGTCGGGGGCCAACCACCGCTCCGGGTCGAAGCGGCCGGCGCCCTCGCCCCACAGCGACGCGTCCTTGTTCGTCGCCCACGGGCAGAGCATGATGCGCGTGCCCTTGGGCACCTTTTGGCCGTCGATGACGGTGTCGACGACGGCCTCGCGCAGGGTCATGGGCACCGGGGAGTAGTAGCGGAGGACCTCGTTGCAGACGGCGTTGAGGTAGGGCATGTTGTGGTCGATGTCGAGGGCCGTGATGTCGCCGGACGTGCCGGGGGTGGGGAGGCGCTCGCGGATCTCGCGGCGAAGGCGCGACTGGACTTCCGGGTGGAGGCAGAGGCAGTAGATGGCCCACATCATGGCCGCGGCCGTGGTCTCGTGGCCGGCGGCGAGGAAGGTCATCATCTGGTCGACGAGGTTGTCCTCGGTGAAGCAGCCCGACTCGAGGGCCACGGAAAGGATGTCGATGTCGGTGAGCTGCTTGCGCTCCCGCTTCTCCTGCTTCTCACGGATGAGCTCGCGGCAGGTGGCCCGGATGGTGTTGGCGGCCTTGGCGATGTCGCCGTTGCGCTGGAAGGGCAGGTGGTGGACGATGGGACCGGGGAGGAGCATGCCCAGCAAGGCGAGGAGCTGGGCCTGGCGGCTCGGCTTGAAGACGTGCTGGTAGGTCTGGGCCAGAGGGTTGGACGGGTCACGGATGGCGCCGAAGTCGCGGCCCATGCCGGCCATGCCGATGATGTCGAGCGTGGTCCGCGAGGCCCAGCTGCCGATCTCCAGGACGGCGGTGTTGGGGCCCAGAGCTGCCTGCTCGGGGTCGGTGAGTCCCTCGGGAGGGCCCTTGGCGGCCTCTGCGTGGACGGCCTCGGTGATGGCCTGGACGCCCTCGCACGCCTTGCTCCAGAAGAGAGGGTACAGATTCTTCACATGGCGGAACGCGAAGGCGGGCATGAGGTTCTTGCGCTGGACCTTGTGCTCGTCGCCCTCGGCCAGCAACACACCGATGCCGAGGATGCGGCCGATCGAGGACCGAACCGCGCCGGGCTTGCGGAAGTCGTAGTTGTGCGTAACGAGCACCTCGGCGAGGGCCTTAGGCGACGTGATCAGGAGACGCTCCTGGTTGAACAGACCGCGGTAGCGGATGATGCCTTCGTGGGGAATGGTGTTGATCCTGCGGGCACTCTTAGCTTCTGCCACAACCACGTGCAACGGTGTGACGACTGCGAGCGTCTCGAGCTTGCCAGTGATTAGGGGTCTACTCACCATTCAATCATGGGCACGCCGGTCGGCTCGCGCATGATTCTCGGGTACTGTCCCATCAACCAGTGGTCGTTTTTGGGCCCAGGAATCGAGCGAAGGCTGGAGAAATACTGGGGGAACAGGAAGACGACGAATATGCCCCAGGAGATCATCTGGAGCATGTAGGCACCGGCGAAGGTGCAGAGAAGGCTGCATCTCGACAACACCGGCTGGCGCAATGCCAGCAACACAGTGACCGCGGCTGAGCTGATGAGCGCTCCACGCCACGGGGGACCCGTCATGGTGTTGGTTCGCCTCTCGTCAGCGGTGCAGCGCCTGCGTGGCTTTTTCGAAAGAACGACTCTTCCGGCGTTGCCACGAAGAGAGAGAAGGATACAATGGTGTAATGAGAAGTGTCGGGCAACCTTTGTAGCAGTTGGCCGGAGTCGTATCTTTCAAAGAACGTCGACGAAGTCTCGAAGCGCGTGGGGCGGTGATGCTACTTTCTGCTTCGAGAGGGTGTTCGTTTTGTGATGCCCAACAACCAGAGAAGAAACAGCTCAACAAACAGCAGTGATCAGATCAGAGGAAAGAAAAAGAACAAACGAATAAGAAATGTCTTTTGAGTTCCAGGTAAGGGTCAGGGTATGTGATGCAAGGACGAGGAAACGTTATCTTGGGGTTTAAGCTCAATTGGAATTAGGAAAAACGTGTGCGAGCGGAGGGCAAGGCGAGGTAGATCCCGCGTGCGTGGGCTGAGTGCCGGGTTGATCGGTTTCATGCGTACGGGGTTACAAACATGGAACCAAAGCATCGCCAGCACATGCACACCCAGTTGAAGTGCTGCTGCTGCGGTTTGCGCACGCCCCCGTAGCTTTGGTACTCTGTTCTTTCTTTTGTCACTCTAACCTCTCTCTCTTTGATTTCCCGGACAGGGGCTATGGGCATGGGCGGGTCGCGGGTGTCGGGGTTCGAGACGATGGAGACGGAGATGGGACGAGACGAGACGTGACGGGAATTACCTAGAGTAGGAATGGTTACTGGAGGTGTGGGCTTCGACGGCGAGGGAGTTTGTCGTCTGTCGATTTGAAATATGGACTGAATCGCAGTTGGGAGTTGATAAAGGTCCAGAGTCTGGATATCTGGGTATGTCTTTTGATAATGACGACGAGACGCACGTGTCTCCCGAGGCCGTTAAAAGAGATGTGTGGAGCTCACACTGATGAAAGTTGAGGTAGTACCAGGGAGAGCTGGTAGCGATGACAATGTGCCCGTCTGCCGTTGGCCTCTCCAGAGCTCTAGCAATTCTTGGCTTTCCTGCAGCTCGGTGGAGGTCGCTTCGATACGTGACAGGGAAGTGTCGCTGGTGAGGTAGAGGTAGAGACCCAGAACCATGTGCCGATGGCCCGTCCTATGTATCTCCTGCTGTCTCCTTGGTCTGGGGCCGGTGATTGTGCAATTGACAGGAAATCAGCTCCCTTTGTCTCGGTTGCGAAACCGGATCCGATGGGCTCTTATGTCGAGGTAGCTGTCGACGCGCGTACGAAGTTCCAAAGGCTCCAAAGGCTCTTCCACACAGACAGCACCAACCACGTGTCGGTAAATATTCCTAGGACAGAGGCAAAGTAAGACGGGTTTGGAAGCCGTGGGACAAGGATGGAGATGGATGATGAGTACATGGGAGAGAAGCTCGAATTGTATGCCCGTCTTGTACTAGCTTCCCATCGGCCTCGCTAGTATACATCTCGCCAGGCCATTGGGGTCTTTGACTAGCCCCAGGACGGAGTTTGGGGCCCCTCTCCTCGTCCTAGTCCAGCGGAACCCTGGGACGACTTGTTCGTCCGGCGGGGGGTTGCAAACACTTCACCGAATTCCTAGCGAAGAAGAAAAAGCAATGCCACAAATGCATGGGCCACTCCGAGTTACGAGTTCCGTTTGCACGCGAAAGCTGTACCGTAGTAGCAGTCCCAGTGGAGGCCTTTGTCGAATCCCTTTCTCAAGTCTTGCCAACCCCGGACAACCAACCGTCTTGGCAATGCCTACAGCCACTCGGTCGTGTCTTGTGCCGACACCCAAACACCAGAAGGTGGTTGTTGGCAGGCGATTGGATGTTCAAAGCCCGAGTTCCTTCGTTTTGGATGATTCCATCGATTGGGTTCGACTGTCAAGGGGCGTGGCTCTCCCACGTCGCATGGCCGGCCCTGTTTCAATCGCGTGGACTGTGCTCTTCTGCAACCAAGACCAGGAAGGACTCTTGTTCATAAGAAGTCGCACTTGGAGAACGAAGGCAGTGACTTGATACGCGAAGCTGAGCCCGTCTGGACTTTATGTTATGGAATACTTACATCCTAGGGCCGAGATGGAATGTTCAAACCACTTTCGCATTGAGGACGTCCGAATGTGATAATGTTCGGGCAGGATCTTAACTATGCTCAACAGCATAATTAATACTCTCAGCAAAGCAAATCTAGGCAGGCCGGAGTGCTCCTCCCGTATCACCCCAACAGCCTGGGTTGGAAAAGCAAATGCCTGCGTAAGACGGTTGAAGCAGCCTAGAGGGAAACATCAAATGTTGGAAAGCAGAGAAACACAGAAGTACCGGCTCCGCCACTTCGACTCCAAGTCACAGCCATCAGTCACAACACATACAACATCCGACAACCTTCGTTTCCGCCCGCGCGTCTGTGAGTGAGTGTTGTGCTCTCTTTTTCCACCCCATCTTTCCCCCTATTCCGTAATTCTAAAGATAGGCGCACTGCTCTCCATCTCCTCTTCTCCTCTGGACTAAAAGCTTGTTTGTCGTGTTGTTCTTTACTTCATCCTAAAACAAATGCGACGCCAGCCTACCACCGCCGGGCTGAACCGAATGCTGCGTTTCCCGTTCAGGGAAGAGAAACAAAGAGAAGGAGAGTGAGAGAGAGAAACCCCGACCCAACTGGCATCGAGGCATTCCACATCAATCAACATATACCTGAAGGAGACACCCCCAAATGTATGTATCTACATGAGCGTGACAGCCAATGGACCACACGGACCGCCAAGGGTTACCTGATGGGCCACCAATCGGTGCCGTCCCCTTGCATCCTCTTGCCGTGGATCTGACGCTAGTGCGATAAGTCCCGGGAGCAGAGCAAGATGGCTCATGATTGTATCGCCACCGAACCACACGTTCTACCATTGGCCGGAGCTGCTGTATAGCATTCGCACTCACAGACACAAGTCGGTAGCGTCAAGCACCATCAAGTCCGGGCAGAAACAACCCAAAACCCTGAGAAACGCGGAAAAAGAAGAAAAGGAAGCAAAAAGCACAAGAAAGCTTTGGGTTAGATAGAACCAGCAAGGAACATACGGTCTGGCCATACTTCGTCCGTCCATACTACTTTATCGAATATACTCCGTCCATCCCCCTCACTCATGATTCGTGAACTTCATAAACCTCCCCTCTCGCTTTCTGAAAGGCAACCCAACACGCAAACTTCCGACAGCCCGGAGCATATCACCCCAAAACAACTTGCAAGTCCGCTCCAGGCACAAAACGCCCAAGCATCCTCCTCGGCCTGACGTGAGCCTCGCTCTCAGTCGCCCCTCACATCGCCAAGCTCCCCCCGAGACCATGCCGCTGCGGTCATCCACGTCCGAAGGACGGCTGGGTCATCAGCCTTTTCTCCCTCCGCTCACCCCGCCGGCTTAACTCAAAACTCCGATCAGGACCAACTCTCTCCATCCATCCATGCCTGAAATACCAAAAGGCTTTCCCCGCATCCGTCCCGACGGGGTCCATTCGACCAACCCCCATCCCCCCCCCCCCGTCTCTTTCCATCGAGCTACTCATCTCATCTCCTAACGCCATTCGTAGAGGTAAACGAAGGTAGTCTCGTCTGATCACAATGTGAAGTCTAGTACGCATCGGGCTGCCCTTTTACTTGCCCCTGGCCCCTTTTAGTTGGTCTCAATTTCAAGACTATACAACTCAACTCACTTATCCGGATGAGATGGCAGCTTCCACATCAAGAGCATGTCCTCGCTTGTGAAAGAATGGCGTGTAGGCGAGTGGGATATTTCCATGTATTCATCCGCTGACTATCTGTACTAGCATACAATGCCGCTTCCCGCCGTGTTCACGGCGCCAAGTGGCTTGCGTAGAATTATGGCTCGCAAGCCGGACGCCCGCTAGCTGATCCTCCCCCCGGGAAATGTGTGGTGACGATCTGTAAACAGGCCAGGCTCTTTGTCATCTGCCTGCAAAAACTTATATCGCCCTCTGGACGCTGTGACCTTCTCAAGGGTCGAAATAACTCAATCATGCCATCATATGTGATGATGATGATGCTGCTATCCTAGTGCTCCAAAACGCCATAAACTCCGCCCGCAAAAGAAACCAAAACCCCCCCCCCCCCAAAAAAAAACCAAAACCAAAACCGCCTTGATTGGTCTGTGAATTTCTGAATGCCAAACCAAATCCGTCGCAAAACCAAAGCACAAAATCGTCAAATTATCTTGTGAAGAAAGGATGACTGTTAGGAGGGCTGAAGGTGCAACGCCAGTCCCAAGTGTTCACCTGTCGCCGAGGGCGCTGCTACTGCTGCCCCCATTGAGAGCTAGCCTGAAGCTGAGCGTTGCTGTCACCAGGCGTCATACGCCGGTGCAAGTCATCAGATGCGGGAGGAAGTCCAGATACCCAGGCGCCAGGGAGAGGTGCCGGTAAAGAGCTTCGGTTCAGCGGGTTCGGGAAACTGGTGCCATGCCCTCCGTGAGAGTTACCATGTTGCATTCCCTGTTGCAAGTAGAGCGGCATCGTCGGCGTCGCAGAAGATGACGTCTCCATGGAGCCGAAGCTGGGAACCTGGTAATGAGACGTGTTACCCCCGGGAAAGGAGACTTGCGCGGAAGAGCTGTGACCCGGCCGGGTTGGCGTATTCGTGTTTGACAAGAACGCCCGATTTGCAGCGGCAGAACCATGCGATCTCCGGTTGTTTTCGTGGTTGGTGGAGGTAGAAGCACCGAAAGATCCCGGCCGCGAGCCGCCGGAGAAAGGGGGAGAGCCGGGTCCGCGGAGGGTGCCATGCCGGGGCCGAATCCTACGCCGGCCTTCGCCACTGTCTGTCGGAGGCGAGCGACGTTCGCCATGGCTGGAGCCAGCTGCCGACAACCGGGTTGAGTCATCCTGTGACAGATTGGCGTCCCTTTCTCTCATAAACCCAGCGTATCCCCCAAGAGTCACTTGGCCACGGGCACGGAGCATGTTGTTGACGTTGGGGTTCGTTGAGGTAATCCTGGGCTCGTTCGGCACCTTGTCTCTGCAATAGGGACAGCTGTCTGAGTCTTCAAGCCATTTCTTGATGCAATGGTCGCCAAAGACATGCTTGCACTTAGGCAGCCGCAGTGGAGCCTCCTTCACACCCTCCGGTGTCTCCACACCGAACTCATTGTAGCAGATGACGCAAGCTGGCGAGTGATGTTAGTCTTTGTTACACACCAGGCCACCTTGTAAACCTACTTCTTTCGCTCTCAGGCAGATCGGAAATTGGCACACTCTGGAGAGACTGTATGGCCGATGACGATGCCACGTACTTTGTGGTCACTGAACCGCGTAGGAACTGAGCTGCACGAACAGGATCCATGTGGTGGTCCCCGTCCACCAGTCGACCTGCACTTCCACTTGCGTGAATAACCTGCTCCACCATTCTCAACTCTCTTTCAGAATCCATATCGCCATCCGATGGTGGACTTTGCCTTCGCGACATGGTGCGTCGGGGGTTCCCTGGGGCCCGGCGCAAGTTTGGAGGCACGAAGTTGCTGGTTGAGGTAGACGAAGAGGACCCTGCGTAAACGTAAGTATGGTAAGGTGAGGGGCCGCTGGCTACGACTGCGTTCATCTCACCTATAGGAGCCGAGCGATGGGAGCGATATGGCGAAAGGGGAAAGGTTGGATAGTGTTGGGGTGTAGACGAGGGCGGAGCAGATCCGAACTGAATGCTGGTACTGGAAGGGGGTGCCTGAGTCGAAGTGGCTGTAGACTCTGGAGTTGTGGACTGGGTTGCCTGTGGAGTTTCTGGGCTGGGCTCTGAAGAGTCCTGGGGGAGGGGTGGTGTCGATGCATTCAGGGAGTGTGAAGCTGCATTGAATGCACCGTTGCGGGATGTAGTATTCTGCCCGAATGTCCTTTCAGGGGTGAACAAGGGCTGGCTCGTGGTCGGCTGGCTGGGTGCCAGGGGCGTTGAATGGCCATATCTCACCGGAGGAGGAAGTTGAGTATGGGAGAAGGACGGATGCATGGTCGGAGGTCCTCCCAATTCGTTGGGAGGCGCACCCGAATAGCCACCCAACCCGTTGCTAAAGCTTGAGGCTGGCCCGTGGTTGTAGAAATGAGGTTCCGAGGCCGAGTTTGAAGACCGATGTTGGGGCACCAGCTGCGGCCGGTGGCCCAGCATGTGAGGCTGCCAGTGATAGGGAGGCAGTTGTCCTTGGGGATGCCAGTAGTTTGCAGAAGCATGGACGGGGTCGTAGTGCATCGTCGAGCGGTGCTGCTGCTGCTGCTGCTGCTGCTGCGGGATGTTGGGCAGTTGCTGGTGATGCTCATTTCGGTTGAAGTAGGGGCACCGAGATCGCTGTTGTGAGTAGGGGAGCTGTGCCTGACCTTGGCCCTGCTCCTGATGGTGATATGCGTAGTCCATGGTTTCGTCCATGGCGATAAGCGCTGTTGCTGCTGTAGAATGGCCGACGGGCTGTATCCAGGACCTCAACTTCAAGGTTTAGTCGCAGTTGCCTGCGACGGATAGCCACGGCCTCTCTCTTTCACCCAGAAGCCAGTCCTGTTTCATAGACCGAAATTCCTTGTTTGCGTGCACCTGTACAGCGTTGCCCGCTTGCTTCTTTTTCTCGGTGTGCTTTTTCGTTCGATCGGAAAGAGCGATAGTTTCGGACAGGTGAGCAATGGTTGAGATACGTCGGTTGTCGCAGTGGGGGGCCAGAGTGATTGTGGTCCGTTGGCAGCTTTCTCGTGGACTGACCCGGGGAGGGGCAGACGTGGGTGAAGCTGGCGTGAATGGAGGGGTTCGACCAGGTGTCGTTGCTTTTATCGGTCGGCGATAATCAGATACGAAGAACCTCTCAAGACTTGGTCTCTTCGCTTACCCATCGAGGTTCTGCAGCATGAGTCTGGTCCTCCACAGGTGTCGTCGCAGGGGAAAGGCGCTGAGAATATTCAATCCCAGATTCGGTGCACCAGTGACGCAGACTCGAGGCGTAAGAGTCAGGAAGTGAGGGGGGCGCTGCTAAGACACAGAGCTGGGTCGCTGGATCATGCCGCATTCAGCAGTTGGTCGGAGTTTCGCAAAAGAGCGGGATGCAGGCGTCTCGGCTGGCCGTAACAGGTAAGATGCGGCCTGAATAGAAGTGGTGGACTCTTAATGCTGAACAGAATGCGAATTAACGACTGCTGGGCACTCTGTCGTACTGAGCACCAAAGGGCGGTCTGTGTCTCTGTTCCGCTTATTCGCTATGTTGTCGCAGCGTGGTGGAAGAGTAGGGATGAAAGGAGGAGCGTGTAAGAGGATTGTGCGTGAAAATCGTCAAAGGCGGGGGATCGAGGCCGAGGGATACCTTATATGTATGTGGCACGCGTTGTCCAGTATTGGGTGACGAGGAGGGCTAAGAAGGTAAAGTGAGGATAGGTGTGGACTGTCGGTCCAAAATGAGGGGTGTCTGAATACTCCCAGGCCGCATACGTCGTGACGCCGATGTCGCCGAGCAAGGGATGTAGGGGCCGGCGAGGAGAGACGATAAGATGCGAGGCGAGTCGAGTCGAGTCGAGTCGAGCAGGCGGGAGAAGGTTCAACAGCCGTCGGTGGGCGTCGAGGAGTATCGGTGAGACGACGATGGGTTAGAGGCGGTGGTGGAAGGGGGGAAGAAGAGACGACGAGGGGGGGAGGGAAGCTGCGGCAAAAGAAAGAGGGGTGGGCAGGCCGTCTTGGTTTTGTATTTCGTCGCAGGCAAGAAGGAAGGAACCTTGGGGAACACCAGACACCAGACACGACTACTTTTTGAGGAAAGGTGAGGTGAGGTGAGGCAAGGCCGGGTCAAGTATTGCAAGGTAGTAAGGCAAAGTAAGGTCTGGTCTGGTCCAGGTAGACAGGCAGGGCCATAAGAGAGGTGCAGGAAAAGGAAGAGAGACAATGGGGCCGGAAGGGAAGACAAGGCGAGGCCAGGAAATGACGGCGAGCCAGACGAGTGAGAGTGAGATGGAGAGAGAGCCAAAAGCCAAAAGCCCACCTCAGACCTCGTCACCTTCACTTCAACCTCAGGAGAGGCAAGATTGGCACTGGGGGGAGGGATGACTAGGAAGCGCGTACATGTGCAGAACAAGATCAAGAGGCAACCGCAAAAGCATGCACCAAGACGAGACCGAATAGGTACAGTAGACTGGACTGGATCATTACGGCTGGACTGAAAGTGACTGACTGGGCTGGGGTGGGACCGGGCCTGGCTGCGACTAATTGCTACTATGACTACTGGTGCTCCTCCCGCGGAAGGAAAAAGTCCATGACCATGACCATGACCATGTTCCCTCCCATGTTCCATGTCAAATGGCCTTGTCGTTCGTTGCAGGGCGGAAAAGAAGACTGAGTGTACGCATGGGCTGGGCCGGATTGCTTTGCTTGCCAGGAATGGACTGGATTGGACTGGAGTATCCGGGACTCAAATACAACGAAGCAAAATGCCGTAAAGCAAAGCACAGCAGAGCAGCACCGCACACAATAACGGGCAGGGCGTGGCATGGCAATGCGCCGCTCCATCAGGAAAGACGGCAGACATAACCCAATGGGGGGCCGGGAGCCATGGGAAAAGACTGGGACCAAGACGGCGAGTTACCTTATTGTAAGAGGACACCACACGCACGCGGGGGGGAGTGTACTATGAGAGTCAGAGTCAGAGTCGGAGACGAGCGAGCGAGCGAGCGAGCGCCGAGGACAGTTGCAGGGCCATGCACACCCGGTCCAGTTCCCATATCAGGCCGATCCAGAGCCAGACTTTCCATACGACAAGGCATATATGCATTTGAACTTGCACTTGCACTTTCACTTTCACTTGACCTGCTGCATGCGACCCAGTTCATCCATCTTTCAGTCCCCGTGAATATAGATACTGGTCGTCTCAGGGAACGAGGCCCAGGCATCGGCGGCCCCCCCCCCCCCCCCCCCCCCCCCCCCCCCCAGCCAGGTGAGTCCATGGCTCACCAAGAGCAGCGCAAATGAGCAGCAAACCGACCCGAGCTGGCATGGGCTAGTTTGTAAGGATGGTCGTCCGGAACGGTGAAAGCAGCGTCAGCGGGCAAGAGGACAGGGAAGCTCTGTGTGGTCTGGCCGGGCGGATGCGGTAGAGATGACCAGCGCCGTCTGACAACGCAGGGAAGCTGATGCTGTTTGATACTGCTGTTCCTCTGCTGCTGGCAAGGTGTGTTCATGCTGATGCGGATACTGGTCTACTAATACGGTGTGAAAGTGGCCATGACCGGGCAATAAATGTACCTTGTGCGATGCCCCCTCTTCAAAGTGTTCGCAGCGGTCTCTCCCACGTCAATGTTCCACTTGTAAGCAGGCTCGGCCCCAGCAAGTGCGTGGCTCCGTTTCTTTGGAGGGGCAAGCTATGCGGCATCGATTGCGCTGGGCGAGGGTTAAATGCGCAGGCCCTTGCCGATTCAGCAGGGTCTGGAAGGGAAGCTGGAAGCGGATGCAGAGAGGAGCAGAAAAACAAGCCAAGACATCAGTGAAAAGAATCGGATCTGAGAGTCAGTGAGCTGCTTCCTCACCTATCCGTCCCCCCTCCCTTGAGGGGGTAACCTTTTGCAGCCTGCCCGGCTAGTACCCTGTCTGCAACGAGAAGCCGACGTGGAAGAGGGACGAGCGTCCTTGCCGGACACGGGTAGGTAGCGGGTGTGTTTAGGCGAATAGTGTCTGTTCGGATCTTACGGGGGGCGGGTGTCAGTTGGCGGCAAGGCACCTTTCGTTAGGACCTCAAAGGGCCGCCGAGAGACGAGGGATGATACGCCCAAGTCTGGGTCGAGACGAGGTCACAAGCGCAGGATGGGATGGTGGATGGTGGCGGTGGGCAGGCGGCTTGATTACGGTGATGGATGATGAGTCTTGTCTTGAGCCCTGGACCAGAAAGGTTGTGCTCTCCCTCCAACCACCCATCAACCATAACCATGTAAGTCCGGTATCCGCAGTCGACCGAAAGTGGGTGATGGATGCAGATGCCACCTGGACGGGCGGCTCGTAAGTTTCCATGGTGTCGCCGGGCTTTTCTGGACTAGAGTCTCGGAAGAGCTGGGAAGAATGCGGCAGGGCAGCAAAATTGTCAAGGGGAGAGTCATCTTCTTGTTTTTTGGCCATGTTCAAGCGGGCTGGAGGCCTGGAAAGGGAAGGGAAGAAAGATACGCCCGTGTATCAGGAAAAGCGGGCGCTGACGGAAGGGCAACTGCATCACACCGGCATCAACACTCGTCCGTACCAGCAGCGGCCGCAGCAGCATCGCCACCAGCATCTTTCGAATCCGACGGTTTGCTGGGCTCTGGACTGAAAGCAGCCGGTGTCAAGTCCGTCCACTGGATTCCATCTGCCCGCTGATCAGGCCAACAGAGCCCCAATTGAAAACTCGCTCGAAAAACCTCACGCCCATTTCTGGCGTACACACGTCGGGACTCATACTGTGTGTGACTGGCTCGCAAGGACGAAACATTTCTGTTGTTTGTGCCAGAGAAGTATCCGTATGCCTGCTGGACCGGGTCCGCATCCTTTCCACTGGAACCATCGACAACTCTCGAACTCAAGGACCAGGTAGGCAACAAAAGTGGGGAAAAAAGGTACCGGAGATGAGGTAAGGCAAGGCAAAGCAAACGTCAACGATGCATTCAATACATTGAAAGACACCAAATGGAGTCTCTGGGGCGTGGGTGTGTGTGTCAGTAGGTTACAGTTGCATTACTGGGCCAGCAGGCTCAGGCCCATTTCAGATGTGCTCACATGAGCCTTGCGAGCTCGGCCGGTCCAAGCAAGACATCTCGTTCCCAATATCCGTACAGAGCACTGGTCGGATCAATAAATACGGCCCAGCATCCTTGCCCGTCGATAGCTCATGATTAGACACTTCTATCGTCATTCCCATCCTGCTGCTGCCAGCTCTCCTTACAGCGCCAGACTCCAAACCCCCCACCTGGCTGACTGGTTGGTGTCTCATGGGCTCCCCCGGCTTCTGGTGGCAGCGTGGCCAGGCCATGGCTGGCTGGGCTTGCAGGACAGTGGCTGGTGGCCCTGTAATCACCGTCCACCGGTGCCATCCAACCACCCATCCATGTCCTGTCCGGCCTTCCTCTGGTGGCACCACAGACGCAAGCCGACCTCTCGCCCAGCATTCAGGGGACACTATTCGATGGTGAACGACGCGGGTGCGTGCTGGATTCTCACAGGAGCTCGCACCCGATGCGGTATCGTATCCGGTGCGGAGGCATGTCTAGGACCATGTTATGCCACTTGAACGCCTCTGCCTGGTCGGTTGGTCGGTCGGTCGGTGGTGGCAGCCCGGGCGAAAGTGTGACCAACACACAACCAAGGCAAGCTTGTCAGGTGTTACGAAACCCAACCCAACTTTGATCGGCCAGTCGCACGCGCTACTTGCGAGCCCTTCGCAGCACCAGTATGTTTTCGGCTCGTTATACATGATGAGCACCTTAACACTTCCATGTACCCTGTCCATCTTTTAGTCTTCCAACACAAGACCGACACGGGTGTATCGTACGTAGCTTCTCGGTCAGCCATCGCCTGGCCGTCTTCCCTTCCCTGAAGGTACTGTATTAGTCACCTCTCTTTCTGTCAACTAGTTGTCCTACTCGGAGGAAAAGAAGGAGAGACCCTGGACTTGCATCTGGACCGGGGCCCTGTCATCTCAGGCTTCCCTCGTTTGCAAGCTCATTCGGTCTCCAAGCCATCCGTCTTTAAAATAACCCTTCATGCCGCCAACCTCTCCTCATTCAGTCCGTCGCCCAAATGTTTGTGGCTGTTCCAGCTTATGCAACTCTCACGCCGCCTCTTGACATACTCCTCGCAAGCTGACCGGCCCAAACAACAACAACAACAACAACAACAACAACAACAACAACAACAACAACAACAATCTCCATGGTTCCCTTACGTTGCCCCGTCCTCTTCCCCGGTCATTACCGATGAACCTGTTCGTTTGCCACAATTTTCACAGCATGACCCCCTCTGGCCGGACACCCACCCGCCTCGATGCACGAAAACAATATTCCATGGGGAGCCTGAGAAGCTCACGATGCTGCAACGACCCTGCTTATTCCTCATCTAGTCCTTCAACCATCGCTCAAAGAGGAAGCCTGGCTAGAGCATCGCCAAGGTCGCCTGCCATAGCTCCTCTCGCTGGCTGCATGCACACTGCTCCGCTGCGGAAGGTGACCGCCCTGACGGGGGGTACATCGGATATGTATTGTCTAACTGGACGGGGAAACTGACTTTGCAAGATTGGACACATATCGAAGACTGCCAGACAACTAAAGCGCGAGCAAAATCCCGCCCACTCGACCTTGTTCTCGGCAGTTCAACGTTGCCTCCTTGTTCAGTCAACGGACTATCGCCGACTCAGCATCATGCCAATCATCAAATCCCATCCCGGTTGACCAGACCGATAGACCGCCGACTTGCCGGCCGGCAAACACCCCACCACGCGAGCACGACAACGACCAGGCGGGGGAGGGTGTCCGTAGGGGGGGGTATGGGCGAGAGCAGGCCATCTGTTGGCTGGTGCAAGCCACCTCACCGCGCAATCATGTCTCGCAACACTTCACCCCTCCGTCACACCGCGTGTAATCTCTCGACATTTCGGTAGATTGAACACTTTTCTGGCTTCCCTTCCCACTCTCGCGCCCTTGAAGGAGGCCTTCACCCGGTCGTAGGCAGAGTGGAACGGGAGAAGAGGGGCCGCAGGGTTTGTCTGTCCCGCCGTATTGAACCTAGAGCGGTTGTGCCGGGCCGCTCAAATTATGCCCGCCGGCTCGCTCTTTAACAAGCAACCACTGCCACGACCTCGGAGACGCACCGCCCGCCTCCGGTCATACTGCCTCGGCCGCATCAGCAATCAGCATCGCAACGCACTGTCATCAACCTGGGTCTTATTCGCCCGGGCCGCCATCCTTTTCAATAGCTCACAATCATCGCATGGCGTCTCACCGCCATAGACGCTCGACTTGTTACAGCCAGTAGCCTGGTCTTGCTGAGTGGCTTCGATAGACCCGAATCCCCCATCTCACTGGGCATTGAAACCGCATATTTATCCAGCCTGCGTTCTCCCAGCCAGCTTCATACGTCATACATGGTTCCAGCTTCCCCCTCCAAAGGAGAGCAGATTGTCAGACACAAGGGAAGGGCAAGGACCCCGCGGCTTCGTTCTGAAAAGACCCTAGCCGTGTCCCTGCTCCAAGACGACCCAGCTCCGAGGAGAGGACGGTTATCGACTGGCCGGAACCCTTTTTGGTCGCCTAACTCGTATCTCATTCGCTTTCATTGCAGCGACATCCCCGCGACGATCCCTTGAACCCTGGTTCGCGCTAAGATAAAGCGCACCGGCCAAGCTCGACGCCACCATTGCTGCCCGCTGCTTTGTCTCTCACTCTTTTCCCTCTTCTTTCCACCTCCCTGCCAGTCGGGCTTGTCGCCTGACCATACAACCCTTTTCTTCATTTTACCTGGGTTTGCCGTCACGCCTTGTTGTTTTGCTTCAGACGTTCGTCTCATATCACTTTCTCTGCAGGGTTCCGGCATGTCTCCAGGGATGCATCGCTTCACCACGGCACATTTGAGTCAGGAACGTCGTCAGCAGCCAGGCGTACCAATCCATGTCTATTCTCGCTGCGCCATTGTCCACCAGTGGTCGATGACACACACTACCAGCAAACTTTTTCACCGGCAATAGTTTACCGCACAAAACGGCACACTCAAGCTCCAACTACGGGGAGCCAGCTCGAACCCGCCCAAGCTGGGTCTGTCGCCACGCAGTTGAAACAACTTCAGTCCCTCTTGTTTGGCTGCAAGGTAAGTCGGTAGCTACAAGTGGTGATGAAGCCAGCCGAGCTCTGTCAGAATGGCTTTGGGCCAAACAGGCGCCCTCTAATTCCGACTTTCCCGTTGTCCATGCACTGTCGGGTCGAGGTGTCTTTCGGGTTCATGCCGACTTTGACTTCCATCTGAGAGCCTCACGGCTCGCCAAGTTCTCCAACACCAACACAGCCCACATGTCTCCCTGTCAATGGCGTCCGCCCTCAAGGTGGAGGGCTTGATGTTGCAAGCCTGCTGGCACAGGGCGTCGCAAATTGTGTTGGCCGTCGGTGTCGTCCATTTTTGTGGCCTTGGAAGAGCCTACCACAACATGGTCAAAAGATGTATATCATCACCGCCTTTTCTTTTTGAACCTTGGACCTTGTTTGGTCTGTTGCTCGCACAACCACCGAGGCCAGTAGCCCACAACTTTACAACCACCCCCATTAGACAAAGCTGGGCCACACGACACATGCCAGCATTGTGTTCTATCGAGGGTTAAATATTTTCCACTACTTACCCTTACCATCAGCGACGCACTACGCGACGAATGCGGCAAGTAGGCCCGTGGTTTGACAACTCAACAAAGCCTTGCAAACGAAGAGGCATCGTTGCCCCGACCTTGTTCCAATTATCTCTTGCAAGCTGTCAGGCTGGGCATTCGATTGCAAGTCGCCAGCTGGCCGAATTAGCATGGCGTCGGCTTCCGGTCTTGCTTTCAAGTGTGGGCAAAGGTCAATTATTGCATGCCAGTTCCTGGCCCGCGTACTTGCAGTAATCTCACCTCACACTAACAAGTGCAATCGCATTGTTGGTTGCGACATCCTGGCAACGCCTGTTTCGTCCCCCTCAAGTGCTCATACGTAGTCTCCGCGGATACAAACAAGAAAACTTGATTGACATTGGTCTAGCCGAGACTATCGGCTACTAGACGACTAGATGATTAGATGCTCTCAAATCTTTGCTCCGATGTCAGGTCCGACGACGAAGATAACAACGACGACCACGACGGCGGCGGCGGCGGCGGCGGCTGACTCGGAACCATGTCTGAACAGCGCTTGGCGGAGCAAACAGGAGAATGGCGAAGCCGGCTCAGGCCAGAAACCCCCGACTGATGACGCTGTATCACGTTGCTTTCGGCTTTGTCGGCCCTTCACCTCCGCGGCGTCGCTTACCTCACTGCATCGTGGCATCACGAGGACTGCAAGGGTGTGTTCGTCCTCGTACTGCTGCTGCAAGCACTTAATTCTCCACATGTCATGATGAGTAACCGATGCTGACCTACATCGAACCGACGAATCAAAATTGGCCAAGAGTGCAAGACGAGCTCATAGTCATCTTGTTATCCTTATTGTTTTTTCTCTTTCTTTTTCCTATGAGAAGACTACCTTTTTCTTCATTTAGTCAACTTCATACACGGTAAGAATGGCACGTTTTATTGAACGACCATGAGTGTGCATGTAGCATGTTCTCGACATGACTTCCGCCTCAGCTAACAACGATGGCCACGATCGCACGTTCCCAGTTTGCAAGACTTGAGACCACAGGACGTGACGGGCTACCGTACCGCGTCTCCAGCTCGAGAAGAGATGGAACAAACGAGCAACAACGCCATTCCAAAGAAACCCAGCGGATGGTGTGAAGAACCGATGAGGATTCACATGAGTCCTGGGCTAGTCTAGTCTTGATCTGTTCCGGGCCAGTCGATGGCAGTTCTTGGTCCTGTCTCGCCATTGACGCTTCACGGTCGCCGGCTCTGGTATAATCTAATACCTGGCAACTGATTCGATACTGTGAAGGTCGCCCGTAACGAATCAGTCCAGGACGATAAAGGGGAGGAATTGCTGAGGCTCCTTCGCAAAATATCGAATGGAACCACATCGTTCCATGGCAAATATGGAGGTACGACGTTGACACCAACTAGACACACCACCCATTGATGAGGTCAAACCATCAAGCTGGCTATAGATTACACCCTAACTTGCATCAAACTCTCTCTTCAGAGCTGAGTCCTGATGACGAGAACAAAGAGGGGGGGCTCATTCCTCGTCACTGAGAGCGAATGAAATGTGAAGTTCTACAGGCGTAGCGATTCACAAGTACTTGTCAGGTTCGACGGGGATCTTCCTGTTACATTATCCAAGTCAAATTCGACATCGTTTTGGGCGATGGTATGTGGCATCGGTAGTAGCGAGCCCGAGTGGCGGACGTTGAAGCCGAGCACGCTCGATCAGGTATCGTTGTTTTGTTTGGGATTGGTCCATGGCCTCTTCTGTTCTCGCAGCCGCCATAGTCGTCAAAATATAGTCTCGAAAACGACGCCGTAGTGGCGTGCCTTGCTGTCAGCTTAACATGGTCGACCAGTGCAGAAGCGCCGTTGAAGGCTTTACTTCATGGAGCAGGCCTAACTTTCCGAGCATGATAGAGAGAGAGAGAGCCCATTTTCTTCCTGAGTCTACAGCTTGGAACCGACCTTTTACGGGGACGGGGGGGGCTGTTGATCCGGAGGTGTTGCTGAAAACGATATAGATCTTACTGCCGGATTCACTCTTGTTCTCGATGTGATTAAAGAAGATGCAAAACACATCACTATCCTTGTTTGTTGGGCAGATTAGTGGTGCGACAGTTATGTTTATGGCTATTTGGAGGCTTGTCAAGTTGCATTCGGCATCTGGCCGATATCATAGGCGGATACGTAGATGACAGACACCCTTGGAGGTATTGTTTGTGTCCAGGCTCGTGGCGTCGGAGACGGTTGCCATACTGTATCCAGTATGCCAATCGAACCCATCGCCGGTCTTATGGAAAGTCGGCTTTTATCGTAGAGAGGATTCCCCTAGCCGTAGACATTTTGGAGATGCCATGATAGTTCGGAAACCGGCTTGCCAACCCCCCGCGCCGAGGGTATCTGTTTTCTGTACCTTGCTGTACCGATATCACATTCGAGGCCCTAAGCTTGAGATACATCGCTCGAGTTGAAACCGAAGCTGAAATTGAATGGTTTTCTCGCTTTCAGTTCTAGGGGATTGAGTTTCGGATCTTGGGGTTGGGCTTCGTTGCTGCTTCTTGGGCTCATGGAGGCCGGCGCTCTTCTCGGTATGAGACAATGTCAGTATAAAATACGTCCGTACGACTGGCAACGATAGCCTTTTCAGGGGCCACTTCCATACTTCAATTTCTGGCTGTGGTTCCCGTAAGACCACCCAGGCTCCTGTCGAACGGTCGTCCAGGTCGGTCTTTGCGCCTAGCTCCACCGTCCTCGATCTACAATTCATACACCAACAGCCATGGAATCTCTATGCACCCTTTCTAGGCATGTGGAGACCCAATTCATCCTACGACTCTTGTTTTTCCACCATACCCATCATGTAATCTCTTGGGGACCTGGACACTCCGCTTGATTTTCTTTACTTGTCAGAAATTACCTGTTCTGTACTGCTAACACCCGAGTGGCCCTGGAAACTTGCGATCTTTGTTCAGAGTGAAAGGACGATGATGAAATGCCAAAGGCCTTTCCATCAATATCATCATGTTAACAGTGGATGGTCTAATTGTTGGCTCTAAGCATAAGTGTTGGTGTGCAAGGAAAGCCGGGACTGGGCAGGTAGGCCCCGGGGCTAAGTGGTACAAGTGAAATGTTTCATCAAGACCAGAAGTCGAGGGCAGCGATGGGGTTTTTCTGTCACTAATGGCTGTGCAGAGGGTAACTTGACAAAGATTTCTAGAGAAGAGTCATAGCACAGAATTCTCGGGTATAATATGCACTATTAGAAACCCTTGAGCCTCACCGGTTGTCATCTTGATACATAAAGTACAGACGAGCACAGGGAGTGGCTGTAAGTGACACTCAGTAGAACAAGCAAGAAACAGAGTAACCGGGGTGGAAACCCAAACCGTGGGACAGATATTTCGTCGCCCTCCATTCAAAGGGACATCCAGAGCCCCCCGATCTTCTTCTGGGCTCTCAACACGAGGCATTCCGAAGCTGGCCCATTTTCGGTTAACCGGACCGAAGGTTCTTCTATTTTGGCCGTGTGGTGATCATGTACTCTCCGTCACCACGAGTTTTCCTTCTGGGCCTGCCCAACGGAAAGCCTCCGGCGGAAAGTCGTGACCTCGAAGTCTCTCAACCGTTCAATGCCTGCGAAAGATTACGTCCCCGACAGCTGCTCTCCTCCATCTGATTTTCGTCCTGGGAGGTTGATCTGACCGAAATAATAGCAGGTAGGAAGAACGAAGAACAGGCCGTATGGAACTGTTTCCTTGACGTACAAATCTTTGCATATCGCTGAGAAGGCTCGACCTCATGGACAAAATTTTTAACAGCCATAGCATTACGGCGATGCCCTTCTAGAAGCTACAGGACATGCCGGACTACGCTCGTCGGCGATCCTGGGAGAACATCCCCGTGGACTCTCTGATCGGATTACATCGAAACATATCAGACATGAACTCAACGTGAAGCATAGCCAGTCTCGCGAGTGCCTTTCCTTGCCTTTGGGATTCCAAGGAGGTAGTATCAGGCCGAGGCCACCCATGGCGCTCGCGGTTGTGGGGGTCCTCCAGCACGGCAGAGGTCAAACAGACTCCATCAAAACAGGTTCTGTTCTCGGGCGAGACAATAATGCTCATCGCAACGCTTGCGTGCAAACAATAGGCCTCATGGCCCGTGCTGTCGGAGCCAGGACACATGTTCAGTTCCAGTACAAGCGATAGCTGGGATACTAAACACCAAGCATCGCATGGGGCAGAAAGACACAGCATGCGACTGAGGCTACGACCATTGGGGACGCCGAGACTGGTTTGTGTGCAGCTGCCCCTTGGCCCGCGAGAACGAAATGTGGCACCATACAATAGACGCGCAGAAGGACGGTCGTTTTAATGAGACGTGTCGCGTCTTGCGGCTGCTTCACTACAACAACTCGAGTGGGAGATATGAACAATGGGTATCATGTCTAGTATTAGGAATGCAAGGTCTGTTGCGATTTGCGCACATAGTATGGATGGATGGTCCCAGCTTGGACTGTTTGAAAGCCTGTCATGTTACTGATCACATCCGCAACCTAAACCAATACCGCCCGCTATGAATCTATCTCGCACGAGGGAGGACAGCATGTGCCTTTCCGCTCATTTCTTGAGCAGCCGGTATTTGCCGCCCACCAATTCCAACTCTTCCTCTGCCATCTTCTCCGCAAGGAACTCCTGCAACTCCTCGTTGCTCCAGGGAAATCCATCCGCGATTAACATCTTCATCATCATGGCAATCTGGCCGAGCGGCATGGCCGGACTCGAGTTCGTGAGCATGCCGACGATGAACTGCCAGTAAACCTGTCGCCGCTCCTGCTCCTTGGCATCTAGTGCGTTGGGCTTCTTGGGTGAGAGATCACCCAGCTCAGGCGCAGGAGCTTCATCTGGACCAGGCACAGCGGGGTTTGCCCTGCTGCTGGCATCATCATCCAGCTTCTCGAGGACGACAAAATTGCCCGGCTCCATCTCACGAAGGACACGCTGACTGACCCAGAACGAAATGGCAGACCGTATAAGATCGTCGTCCATCTGGAGAATCTCTTCAAGTTGATCGACAGTGCGACGCACGGGAAGCGGTCCATTGTAAGTTTCGTCTTCCTGAAAAGCGTAGATGACGACGGCTTCATACGTCTTGCACTCCTTCTCGACGGTTCTGTCATCCAGCTCGAGGTTGACAGTGGCATTTCCGAGATTGTTGAGCCATGTCAGCTTGCGAGAAGACTTCAGACGCTCGAATTCGCCATCGTAGTGCCCTTGCACCTCTGCGACGGGTCGTGGAAGGATGAAATGCTCCCGGTCCATTGTCGGCCAAAAGAGCCGCGAAAGAATCTTGGTATGGTAAGAGGGAAGCTCCTTGGATTTCCGGACAGGCCCACCGATATAGCCTGTCCTAATCGTCTTGGAAATGATGGAGTCGACCCTCTTCGAATCTTGGATATCCTTGATCATGACATCGCAGTTTTGCAAGGCGTTATCTCCAAACCGCTTCTTGAGTAGATTGAGCACCCGGATCTCTTGCACGAACTCGACCTGTGTGGACAACAGCCTCTCTGCAATGATGTTCTGGAACTCTTTGATAAAGATATCCTGCGAGCCCAAAGCATTGATAAGTGTGCCAATGACGTCTTCCGACTTGGGACGCTTGTAATTTACACCGGCATCCACAGGATCGGGAATCCATTCCATATCGTCCCAGTCCAGTTCTTCTTCGTCTGTAGCAGGACGCCTTTGCTGTGAGGGGTCGTTGAGTAAAACAGCCAGCTCAACGAGCTTGGTTTTGCCTGCTTCGGTGTGAATATCGTCTGGGTTGGATAGAAGTCCCGTGACAACGATGGGGATGGCATCGTCTCTCTGGCACAAGTAAAGCTGGAGCGAATGCACCACTCGGTCCAGAAGCACTTTGGAATGATCCAGAGCATGGAACGTTCGAATCATAGAGATGTATACGCGGAGTATATCGAGCGTCGACCTTCCGGGATGCAACAACCGTTTCTGCAGTGCCGCCGAAAACGTGTCCGTCAATTGCAACCGTCTTTGAGGTGTGGTGATAGCCATACGGAGGTCATCCAGAGCTCCTCTGCTCTCGGGCCACTGCAGGACAATGTCAAAAAGCTCATGGATGCGCATGACAGCCAAGCGTCCGATTGCAATCTCCTTCCACTTTTCGACATCAATCCAAGCAATATCCCCGCTGCCGAGGCGAGCAAAAACTTCGACTGCTAGCCGCGAGTAGTGATTCTCGACCCAATCGCATAGTGCTGCGATACAGCGTGAAGGTGTGCCAAGCTTCGTTGAGCGAGAAACCGACGAGGCGCGCGGAGCATCCTTCCCGCCACCTGCTTTTGGCTGTGTCCAAACGCCAGCGAATGATGTTTTTACATGCTCGACCATCATGGAGTCCATCAGCTCGGCGAACAGGATCTGGAACCTCTCTCCTGCAAGTCCTACTTTGTGCAGCGCCTCAATCAACTGAAGGAGTTCTTGCCGCGCTGCCGCCGCTGGTGTTGGTGCTGGTGCTGCTGCCTGGTTGTCTCCTTGCAGGTCGGTTCCCCAAGATGCCCTGTAGGAGGAACGGACCTGCATGCCCAAAACCACCCTCGTCAAGCGGCCCAAGACAGCTTGAAGGGATTCCATAAGCGCCTGTGACATCGAGTTGCCGATGACTGCGTGCAGATCACGCCGGAACTTGTTGACGGCGATGTCTGCACGCTTGTTGTCTAGGCCCCGCGCGATGAGTGAAAGCCCATAGAGATACTGGCGGTGGGCTGCTTCCAGTGTATGGATACTTCCGAGGAGTACCTGGGTCTGGTCACTGTAGGTATTGCATGCAGATAGCAGGGGGAGGACGTGTTGGGCAAAGTGGTGGCGGACCTGCTGGGTATGCCAGGAGAGGATGTCTTCGGTGGTGGTGGCATGCTGGGCATGCTTCCTTGGATGGAGAACCAGGCTAAGACTGTCATAGAAGTCCGCATCATAGTCCTGAGACTCAGGAGCCAGGGTGCCAAATGAATCCTCAGCGGCCACCGATGGGGGCAGCTGGATACGAGTCGTCACCACGTGCCATGCTCGATCCCACCTAACCTGATCGTTGGCCTGGTTGGAAGGAGCATGCGAGCGGGTTGACGGAGGGGAGCTTTGAAGATCCAAAGATTTGATGCTGCTGGGGAAGTGCGCGCGAGACGGCGATTGATGGTGTGATGACGGCGGTGGCGGCGGTAGACCGCCGAATGGCTCTCCCTGTGAGGTGAACCTCTGAGATGGTGTAGAGTACGGAGTAGGTTGTGATATTTCCGTGTCAAAGACAGATTTGAAGACGTTCTGTCGTTTGCCGCTCCACCTGGAGGGCGCGTTCCTTGTTGTGACCATGGCTGCGTGGTGTCCACATTTGGATGTGCTCAAGCAGAAGGATTCAAGGCCTGCCTCATCGTGGAGTCTCGGCGGCGACAATGATGTGACAGCCCAATGCGGGAGGAGCAAAGATACTCGTTTTCGCGTTGTCTATCGTCAAATGCTGCCGTGCAGTGGTTGTTTGATCATTCGGATGGTTGTGTTTACTTTGTCCGGTCGTGATGGTGGTGATTAAGCGCTGCGCTTAAAGAGACTTGAGCCTATCGCAGCGCCGCGCTTATTACTCCTGCAGCTGGCGACTGGCGCTAGCGCGGCTTCCTGGTCCAAAAGATAGACGACAAGGACGCCTGGAGCGGAAGGGTGAAGCGAGACAGGCGCAGATTTCGTTGGTGCGTGCGGAAGGCAAAAGCCATGTGTCAAGAATCCTCTTCGCACAGTGACAAGCACAGTGTACTTCCTGTCTTCATCCCATCTAAACCGACGCCCTCCATGTCAATTACTCTTCCTACAATCACCCCCTCTCTTCTTGAGGTCGCTCTCTTTCGCTTGTTTGCGGCATGCCTCCGCGGTATCCCCTGCTCTTATCTAACCTATCGAGGCTTCAGGTGTCACATCCTGGCCTCAAATCGGGTTGTCCGCGAATGGTTGAACACTTTTAGGAAAATAAAAATAAGAAAAAAAATCAAGCCGTCCGTGCCTGCGAACCTGGCTACTTCGTGACTGCGAAGGATATCGCCTCAGCATCGTTGCGATGAACCCGTAATTGTTCGCCTAACGCGCTTGCAGCTGGTGTTCCCTGTTGAGCCAGGATAGAAGCATGTCTTCAACTAGCACCATCCACACATACGACAAGTGTGGGGTAACGTGGCGAAGGATCAAGACAAGCAGCCTCGAATCTGTCTTCACTTGCATGGCCTTATGCAATGGAGACAGGAGAGGAGACAAGGTGCTACACGTGTAGCACCAAGCGAGAGAAGGGGGTCTGTTATAGCGAAAAAGCTGGGATGGCTTTGAAGCCCTGGGGTAATACAAGCTGGAGAGACAGGATTGATTGTCCGAAGTCCAGGTACGACGTCTCACTCCTATCCGTCCATCACAACGAATTACAGGTCTTGATCTGGTTGGCCTTCCGGTCTGCTTACCGCCACAAGCGTAGACATCACTTGTCCTACAGACTGCTAGCGACTAACTATGTTTCGTATGTAGGCGTGGAGTAGTTCTGGCCAGTGCGCAACATCGCGAGAAATCTCAAAACCGTCCGAGGAATCGCATGCAGACCTGATTATCGATGGGTCTGGTCTCTCGATCGGCATGACCAAGCAAGGTCATCCCAAGTAACCGGTGCTGCGAAAGTCCACGACTCCGGCGATACGCAATCAAAACCCAGCAGCCGTCGTGTCCATCTGGGTGTCTCCGTGCATTTCGACATCGCGCGTTGTCGGCTCGCCTGTCCGCCGCCGGAGAGATTTGGCCGAAGACTAACGAGCGAATCGAGGCCTAGGAAGGTCGACTAAAAGTGGTTCAAACACCGATTCGCCGCAACTTTGCCCCAATGGGGTCCTATGACGACCGATCATAGCTTCAAGGGACTTCAAGCCTCTTCCTCTAAAGCGGGGAAATGCGACTCCGTAAGTCCGCGGTTTGGCCAAGTGCAGAGGGCCAGGTCCGAGATAACATCAGTTCATCACTGTCTCGTGGCTAAGACAATTATACCGTCACTACGCTGGATGACCTTATGAAGCGGACTGCAGGCGAACAGACCAAGCGATCCCTTCTTCTGCCCAAACGTGTGGAGGCCCGTATGGACGGCAAGCTGCGTCTGTTGACTCCATCGACTGCTGGACTTGAACCGCGGATGGAGCTCACCATGTTCCCGGTACAGCTTGCCGTCCTTGTTGCCGCCGTCTACGGCCGACTTCTTTTCATTAAGTATGGGTCCAGGTACCGACAAATTGCGTGTCTGCAATCCTCCCGATCCGAACGCCCGCACGTTAGGGGTCGCAGCTCTATGATTTTCCCTCAACGCCCGCTCGTAAATCATAGTATCCGGTAGACGAGACAATGCATGTTCAAAAGAGGCGCGGTGTTTTCCGTGGCTTCCATGTGTGAGTTTGCTAGCGCTTCGTGAACCAGTCCCTGTTCCTCAACAATCACTAGCCATCGACAAGGACCGTTGCTTCATGATCCTTCCAACTGACATTAACGATGCGTCCGTGCTCCCTGTAACGTCACGCGCGGTATCACACAGATTATCTGATGTGGACTTGGCCACTTTGGGATTCGCAGGGCTGGTCTCTGGGCCGCCAGCCAAAAGGAACAACAGGACGTTTAACCGGTGTGGATGACCGATAGGATGTTCCCGGCCGGCACGGCAGTGAACCAAGCCACAAACCTTGTCCGTTTTCTACCACTCAACTGGGATCTGCGAGAATTCTGCTGCCTGGAGCTCGTCTCGATCCGTCTATGTCGACGACCTCATTATGGTTAGCGAGCGTATGAACCGACGAGCGGCTACTCCCTTCTCTCGTCAACACTCGGTACGCTAGCACTCGGCCTTGCGAGACAAGCCTAGGACCTGGAGCTCACCCAGTCGATACCGGTCCAGTTCCGATGGCAAGCCTCGAAGTTCGGGTCTGGCACAGACAGGATGTTGATTTCTTAGAAACAGGATTGCCAAGGCGATTCCGAGCATCGGGCCATTTAATTGGATGATATCAGCTCGTCTTGCGCCTGCTGGTGGCATTGAACAGTTGCCGCAACTCTATAACATCGAAGGGGCGGGACGTATAGGTGACTGACCATCTGGCGGCCCGCCTCAGGCACGAGCAAAGACAGCGGAATCCATTGGACAACGGTCTAGTCTGGAAAGGATGATATCGAAATAAGACGCCAGCAAAGGAGGCTCGAGAAACATTCTCGTCACTTTGACAAACAAACCCCAGGAGCGCAGAGGTCAAGCTGTCTTCAAGCGTCTCACTCGAACTGCTGCGCCTACTTCGCAATCTCGACCGTCGAATAACAGGTGCATATTGAGTCTTGAAGGAATGAAGTTGCAGCTCGCATGATAGCCAATTAAAGCCAAGGTACACCACGTCGTCAAGTATTCCAGCCAATGATGTACGGCGAGGCATGACGAGCACAGCATCCCAGAGCTGCCACGACTTGTTGTCGTGCCCACAAAGTGGGTCGTCCTGATGCAACCTCAACCTGAGAGGATTCCCAGAGTGGCAAGGTACGAATCTCCTACTTTACCGGGTCGCTGGAGTCGTAGCTACGTATCCGTACAGGTGAGAAGCCGATGACAGCTTACATAATGCTTAGGAGTTGATTCTTGGCCCCCAAATCTGCAACGAACGGTTGGGGGAGCCTCATGCGCTGAGTTATTGCGCAGCTTAACGCCAATTCGCTGGTCAACCTCACAGGAACATCGGCCGCGGCTTCAATCTGTGTGTGGTTCTGAAACTCAAACCAGCACGAGCTTCGTAATCGATGTCAATGAGATTGAGCAACTCAGGGGCACAACGCGAGGTCCCATAGCTGCTTGCCACTATAGGAGAAAATGAAAACGGCTTCCTGGTCTCGTGCAGGCCTGGTAGCAGCAGTCATGTCATTTTCCCTCATAGCCGACGGATCCTTGGCCTGTCGCAAGAATTTTATTGCTTTTGCCTAGTCCTACCCCTCTCAGGATCTGTCCCCCATCTTTCAATTACAACGCAAGTCCTAGAAGTCCTAACTATACCAGGGGTTTGAGCTACTTCTTGCAGATGCGGATGCGGATGCGGACACGGGCAAAGGACAAGGCCGCGCAAGACGAAGGCCGGAGGAGAATACCGACATGCCCGACATTTCCAGGACCCAGTCCCCCGTTCGCAGACATTTCCCGACGGGCGTAATGGGGCCGACCACGCACGACCGCTCGGGACTAGGGTCGGTTTGCCACGGCGAGCTTGGGGTTCTCTGCAGTCCACTGGGTCTATCGACACATTCATGTGGAGCATGAGGCCACTCTAATGACTGCAATCTCCCCCATGAAGAAGCTCGAATGGTCGACAGAGCCCGTCCGCCGAGACTAGCATACTCTAGCACCAGATCACATCTCAAGGCGGAGTACAGGAACTGTCATCCGCAAGGTCCAGACGGTCATTTAGACCTGAGCATCCATGCTTTCGGGGTTGAACCCGAACGAACTTGGTGACAAAATCGAGACTTTACCACCACTCTAGCAACCTGGGAGACTGGTTTGGAAGATAGGAATGATCGTCCGTTCCAGTACCCTTCAGACCGAAGGCACCAGGCACCTCTGTCTTTGTCCTCTTCAAGTACGAGGTAGCTTCTCATCGGGGACACCCCACCGATACTAACCCCCGCTTCTTCCCCCACACCCCTGTTGAGACTTTGCACGGGTGATAGTCTCTTTTGCGGTTGTCAACCTGAATGTCAAGTTCTCGCCGCCCTATTGAGCAGGATCTTAGCCAGCGAACCCTGAGCGGGAGCCAGGGGAGGCTGGGCGAGTCGGTAAAAGAACCAAGCACATTTTCTGATAAGGCGGGTTCAACTTCGGAGAATCCATGGAAAGGCTGCGGGGCTATGAAGAAGTTGCTCTTTCCTTGCCCGGGAGAAGAGTGAAGCAAACCAGAAGAGTCGATGGGTGTTTGCTTCCCGCTGACTGGTCAAAGTTTTTGCATCATGAACAATCTAGCTCGACTGATTGTTCAGCAGACCGAATCCGGTTACAATATCCGTGCGCGCGGCTTACGGCGCTCGACTTCGTCTCTCGCTCCAATGGTTCGGCATTCTGCGGCATGTATATGCTTGATTCTCGATGCAGGCGAATTGCGAGAGATGACCTCAGATTCAGTCAGCTGTTTCCCCTCTTCTTTCTCTCACCTGGGCATACACTCAGTGGATAACCAATGGTTCTCACACCCCCTTCCCGCACAAGCCGCTTATCTCCACGCTCCCAGCTCCCTCGCCTCGCCCTCCCAGCTTGCTTCCCTGCACGCCATGTGCCTCGTAGGGCAGGGCTCGGGCATTCTCACGAAGGGTCGGAGAACAGCAGCGGATGTGTGTGTACGGGGGAGTCGGGAGTCGGGAGTGGAGGAAGTGCGATGCGTTGTTGTTGCTGCGACTCCGCGAAAGCCAGTCGGGATGACCTACGTGCTTGGCAAATGCTGAGGTTACAATAGGTACCAACGTTTGGCCCCTGCGAGAGTTTCGGGTAGGGACTTGAACCGCCGTCGCTCCACCCTCTCTCTGCTTTTGGGGGCGGAGGGTCTCCGACAAACAGGCCAAGGGGTTGTTGCTGGGTTCATCGATGGAACCTAGCAGAGATTCGGACGAGACCTCGGGACCGAAGGCCTGAGTTGCCCCTCCCTCCCTTAAGATGAGTAGGCAGTCCGAGTATGGGGTTTAAGTTGATGGGATATGCACGTCTCCCGTGGGAAGTGGCAGCGAAGAAAGAGACTGTTTTCTGGTTGGAGGCGACTGCTGCTGCTGTTGCTGCTGCTTTCTCGAACGTTGCTTAGCTGATAAGCCACTACTCAGATCTGGTGCCGAGAAAGCAGGAAAGTACTTGCAGGTTTGGTGAGCAACGCACTTTGGCGGACCAATAAATGCTTCGTACCCACCGCCGTGGACTTGCACTGCACCCTGGCTTCCAGGTAAGACTGTTCTTCACTTTCATCCGCAGCTTCCTTCCCTGTCTCTGCCCCATGTCCATCGGATGAGGGCTGACGGGCAGCGGGCGGGGCCCGCTTCCAGTCCGGCCTGTCCAGTCACGTTCGTTGACTGTGCTCGCTCTCCTCGCTTCCATCACTCGACCCTCCGTCGCCAGCCCTGCACACCAACCGGGTGGTACCCACGGCGTCTTCAACTGCACCCACAATGCAACTGGCTCCTCGATCCCACGTTGATCTATGCCTGGCCTGCGTGTATGCGTGTGTCTTTCTCTTCTTGTATGGAGAGGGAGGATGACACGCCCTTGACGCAGCACCACTTCATCCAACGCACAAGTCTCCCGCGGGTGCCCGCGGGAGAGGCGCGTGGCCGCCGGCGAACCAACGAGAGACGCAGAACAATGGCGAAAGAATCAAGCGGCAAGGTTGCCATCCTCGTCATCGCAAGGACGAAAGATGACCACCACTAGCAATAACAGCCGCCATACGCCGCCGTCGCCGCCGCCGCCGCCGCCATCGACCGCCCGCCCGCCTGCTTGTTCTTCCCCTTTGCCCAGACGGCCCGTTCCAAGTCTCATATGACAAAGAAACATCTCTCATCTCAATTCATGGAAAATTAAGCCATCGTTGATTCGACCTTATTTCGATGCCTAAACAGAGGGCTGGTCGCGTTGCACCCCCCGCAACCCCAACCCCAACCATCGCCGGAAGCCCTTGATGGACGTTAAACCGGTCTTGGGCTCTCATTCGGGCCACTGTAACCTCCAGAACCCCTACAGCTTAGGACCCATCCTATTTCCATCGCGGCTGTGTCCAACCGGGGAGGGGGCGTGGGAAGGCGGGGGAGCTGTCCGTACATGCGTTCCCTTTCCACCTTGGGCCATAGTACGTACTTTTCCTCGCTCATCTCACTCTCCCCCTCTCGTTGCTGGTTGTTTTCTTCGTTCATTGTGCGACGGACCAGCACCAGACAAGTTTCTGTTATGAGCGTGGGGTACAGATACCTCGCTTTTGTCTAGGTCATGCTTGCGCCTATGTCTACCTAAGGCGATGGACTCTGGACATACTGCTCAACTCCAGCGACCCCCTTACCCCCCCCCCCCCCCCCAGCAACCCATCTGCAGGAGACCGTCGTTGCCTTGACCGAACCTGGGTTATCTGCGGCGACGATCGCTGCCCGTTGCTTCCAGAGAGCCCTGAGCCCGGGTCCCAGGTACCAAGTCCCAGGTTCAGAGCTAGAGCTAGAGCCAGGTCCAGGTCCAGGTCCGTGACTACGGGAGGCGGGTCTTGAATTGCCCGCTAGGACTAAACTAAAGAGGTTTGGGTTGAGTCGTCTGGCTCCTCTGGCGTTCATTCCCAATGGGAAGATGTGAGTCGCCATCCCCGTTTTGGCCGCCACGTCTCCCATTTCCTGGCCATTCGCTTCTTCTTCGAACTCTTCACCGAGTGCATCGCTAAGCCCAAAACGGGCTGCACACTGGCGATTCTCGCAGTTTCATGGTGGTCATGCCTGTCGCGTTTACCTTGTCGACGCAACGTTCGGTGCCTCTACTATAGTCAACAGGGCATGAGATTGCGACGGAGGGAAATGGGCGCCGAGGAGAAAGTCAAGACACCTCGTCAGCATCCAATCTGCGCGTCCTGTTCTCGTCCCGTCTCTATTTGGCGCCGATCTCACGCCAGTCGACCCGTCTTTTGGGTAAAGCATCTTTCGACTCCATGGCTCCTCAACGTTCCACGGCAGGCACTTGCAGCGAGTTTCCAACGACATCGCTTCTACCACCTTGCCTGCCGGTTTTCACTCGCGCGACTCGTAGATGGAGCTTTTTTACGCCTTTTCCAAGTCATGAAAGGACTCGTTTATGACGGCCGCAAAGACATCAAAGCTTTGTTCTGGGTCCGCGCCGTCTCGGTCCAGCACCAGCGCGATGACGGGGCCCTCTCCACTAGTACCAAGAAACCCCCAACCAATTTCATGGCATCGGTGACCGCCTTCAATTATGGCGAGCGATATACCTGCTGCGCGCCCGCTGCCGGGTATCAGCAGATAGATGCCTTCACTTACACGTGGACGGCAAATTACTCCCGCTGGCCTCCTGGCATGATGGTCCCACGATCCGTGGGACTCCATCGCTGGGAACTGGGGCCCCCCCTTGGGTCTTTACCAGATGCCCTTGCAAAAGCCGGATAAAGCACGTCTGGTCTTCTCCAAAACTCCGCTGGACTGATGTTGACATCACTGGGAGCCCCCCCGGCCCATAGCTCACTTGGCGCTGGCGCTTACTGCATAGTATGCAGCAGCGTCCCCCCATGGACGGAGAGGGACTCCGAGAGCTAGGGCCTCCTTTGTGTGTTGCTGGAAACATCCGCTCCCTCCCTTTTCATCCAAACATTGGCCATCCGACATCGAACCCTCCACAGCCCGTCGTATCTCCATCTGACGGCTCGACAAAAGATCCAACGATATCGGATGCAGAGCGACAGTTGGCGTGCGTAGTCCCATTTCTTGTCTTGTTGTCCCCTCCCCCTCTCCCAATGCCATTCACGGAGTACCGCACCATCGAAAGTGCCACGCCGCATAATCGGGTCTCCATGCTAAATCTCGTAATCCTTCCCAGCAATGCTTATTGTTCCCTCCTTGGACCAAAGGGGGCCCTGCTTTCCCGCGACCGCCTCGACATGGGACCTGGCGTTGTGGCGGCCGCCAACAAACAGTTCTCCTCCTCCCTAAATTCCCATTGTTTTGGATAGCAACCATGCCATCAACGGCCTTAGCTTAGCACTTTTATTTTATTTTTCTCAGGTAGGTATTGCGGGCTGCCGAGTGCAAGCAATTCAACTTCGAGGTTGCCAGGGGTCATGTCGAAGAGACGGGGGTTCGAGCCTTTTTCCGGTCCTTCTCCCCCCCCTTTCCCTTACCACCTGTTTTGTTCTGATTTTGCGTTGCTGCTTTCACATGCAGACCACAACTGGTAATTAGGTGAGGCTTTATCAAGCATGACGTACATTGCAATCTTAATGCGTAAGGCAGCAGGATATGTCCATTGTAGTAGCACTATGTATAGACAAGATGCGTTTCATTGTGACGCTGGTCAAAGGGTATATTTCCAGAATGATGAGATTGAAGAAGATTGGGCGGTGGGGAGGGGAGAGATTGTTTCCCCCCTTCTCCTTCGGCCGTTGTTGGTGTTTCTTTGGATAAAGTTCCCCCCCCTCCAAAGAAATGGTGTCCATCAAATGCTGGGGGAAAAAAAAAAAGGAAAAAAAGGGAAAAAAACCACCCATATAGCCCAGCGCAAAACAGTAATGGAAGAATAAACCAAGAAAAAATGATAATCCAAAATCAACACCAAAAAAAAACTAAAAAATAAAACCCATGGAAAACTCCTGCAAGTTGTACCGAATGTTGACAACGTTTCGGATAACTCTAGCTAATGTGACTCCGCCGCCGCATCGGCGTTTTTGTGGCCTCTCTCCCTCTCCTCGGTCCTCCTAACGGAGAAGGAGAAAGAGGGGGGGAAAGGGAAAGATAAAGAAAAAAAAAGAAGAAAAAAAAAAGAGGCGCCCTCCTCCCTAAACATGTACATATCGAATGGTAAGACGGGTCGAAAGGGGGGCCAAGGGTGCCCCCCGGTAAATAAGCAGGCCGTGAATGGGACTTTGGTGACGTTGCTCGTTTGCTGTCTGCGCGGTTGGCTCGGTTGCTTTCGTCGGTTGGCTCCAGGTCAGATGTCATGCTCCTGACCAACGTCTATGTGTTCCGGCGCTGCTGCTGCTTGCACTTGTCGTGAAGGAGGTGGCCGTTCCTCGCCGTCGTCCTCGTGAACTCGGCCCCGCAGTTGGGGCACGTCGCCTTGGCGGCCTGGCCGGACTTTTCCCTCTGGTGCCTCAGGAGGTTGCTGAAGGTCGAAAACTGTCGCCCGTTGCAGCCGTGCTCCCAGCACTGGGGCTTGGGACGGCTCTGCACCACCCTGACGTGTCCCCCTTGGTCCGGGGCCCCGGGGCCGCCGCCCATCGAGGGCGGTACGCCGTACATCATGCTCGGGTCTTGTCCAACGTGCATTTGCGGTCGGCTTCTGCGTTGGTCCTTTGTCAGTTTCAGGTCTTCCAACCCCTTCCCCCGCATCTCGTGGCTGACATACCCGTATTGCGTTGGCTGTTGGAACTGGTGCGAGTAGTCCATGCCACCCATGCTGTAGGCCGGGGCCATGGGGGGGTACCCGCTTTGGTAGCCGTGGTCTGACAGAGGCGGACTGTAGGACGGCAGGTACGATGATGATCCCATTGTTGTTGTTGTTGGTTCTGCGAGCAGGGAGATCGGGGCTGGTGCTGTCGTGTAGATGGGAACGCCCATCGTGGACGATACGTCTGGCAGGCTGAGTGGTGGCGAGTGGACGTATGGGTTGCTTCCCGCCCTCCTGACGCGCTGTGATGCTTTCGAGTCCCGGCGTGCCATGTCCCTCTGCTTCTTCAGTTCTCGTTGCTCCGGCGTGAGAGTCCCTCGCGGCGGGCTCGCTGTTACTGATCTGGATCCGCTGGGAGGTGTGAGGCTGGCGTCTGGTAGGTGCCCGAGCGATGAGAGGTTGTGGCCGAGCAGTGCTCCGCTTGATTCGCTGTTGTCGAGGCCTTCAGGTCGGTCGTGTTAGAAGACCCCGAGAGGATATGGAGAAGAGGGGGGATAAAGAGGTTATTTACCAGGCCAAGTGAAAGATGATCGGCTTCCCATAGTAAACGAGGGGTCAAATTGCATGGCAATAGCGCTGGAAAGAGAGAGGTGTTAGAGTACATTTATAGCTTAGAGTGGAACAGTGCTGGGAGCGCACCTCATGCTTGCTCCGGTTCGAAGTGGCGGGGAGGACTGGTTGGAGGAGTAGTCCTGGGCAGGGTCTACTCTGACGAGAGGGGTTGAATCCGAAGTCTGATGTACCTCGTGTTCGTTCCACTCTGCATTCAAGATCTCGGGTGGTAGAAGGGGGAAGGGCGAGTATCCTTGCGTGTTGGACGAGGAGAGGAAGGTGGCCGAGTTGGGTGGGTTGGGACTGATATAGCCGGAGGAGTGGAGAGCCTCAGACCTGACCGAGGGGCTGGACTCTAACGGTAGCGTTCTGGGGGAATCGACTAGTTGGATGTTGGCGAACTGAGCAGCAGTAGCTGATACGCGGCTCCCTGCTCTGGATCTGGGCGGAAGTGAGTAAGAGTCCTCGCAACCCTGCTCGGGAAAACTGGAAGCCATTGATAAAGAAGAAGGACGACTAGAAAGAAACTCTGGATGGCACATACGGGCGAGCTTTGCTGGAGGACGTCGATGTCGAGATGTGTCGTTGCGAGTTCTGTATGTATGTCCAAGCGTCGTCCACAAGTTGATGTAATGTATCAAGCCAGTGACGATGTTTGACAACCGGAGACCGAGATGGACTTATAACGAGACCAATGCGATCAGGCAACGATTTGAGGTCTGGAGAAGGAAGGATTGCTTGCTCGCTTGCTGGGTGGAGGCTTTCGGTTCAACGAGATCACAGATGCTAAACTTGGATATCACCAGAAGGTTAAAGATCTCAGCCTCACAGGTCCAGGCGGGCACTGTCTTATAAATGGCAAGTGGGCAGTGAAAAAGACGGTATGGTGGAGTTAACAGCCCAGATCCCGACCTCTCGACGTACCCTCTCGTTGCGTGAGGAGAGGGAAAAGGCGAGAGACGAGCATGTTCAAGGAGACAAGCTACACCACATGGAGGCAAGTCCAGACAGCGTGGGCAGGGGTTCAGGGAAGAAGAGAAAGATGGGATTGAGTGACCAGGATGGGGAAGAGAGTAAGGTACCAGCGCCCATTGTGTGAAGAGGGGTGTGGCCTAACGGCCAAGGGGCGTGGCAAGGGGTGTGTGAGTGAGAGGGAGAGGCGTGAGTGAGAACTACATGGGGCTGGGGGGCGTGTAAACGCGGGTGAGCGCGGGCGAGAGGCTAGTGCGGTGTGGAAGAGCGAGAGAGCGCAAAGAGGAGGTATTCTGCTAGGTGTGCGTGAGAGGATGAGTGCAGTGTAAGAGTGTGAGAGTGACATGCAATAATTAGGACCTGGGGGAGTGAGACTTCCGGTTGCTGGAGGGGAAGGGGGGAATGAATGATGGGCAGATGGGCACAGTCGACAGGTGAAGAAAGACATGGGGCTGTGGCGGGGACGGGGAAGGGATCGATAGGCTCCAGCATTTTCTGCAAAAGCATTGGCAGCCGTAGCCCGGTCGGTACCCTCAACGTCCCTGCTTGGGATGGCCGCAGGGCGATGGCTAATCCGCACTAAGGCATTGTAAGGTAAGGCATGGTTAAAAAGATGTGGAATCAGATAGGATGGATGACATCGCTTGAGCCCTGGCTGGCTCCTCGCTTGAGACGGGCCACTTGGTCCTGGGTCTGTCTGCTACAGGGACGGATGTTGGTGACCTGGAGCCACTTGAGCCCGTACCAGCTGGTCTGTGACCAGAGAAGAGTGGGCAGCTTCAATTGACTTTTATTCCCTGTTCGGGCAGCGGTTTCGACGTCGACCAGGAACCAAGGCCGTGCCAGCAGTCGACGATTTGGGGCGGCAGCAAGCAAAGAGTGAGTGAGAGGCATCGTTGCAGGCGCGCAGAGCAGACTACTGACGGGAGGCGAAGTACCGTGACGTTGGGATGCTGGACGTGGGTTGTGTGGGCTGGAAAGGGAGCGTGTGGTTTGCCCTGAGTGCTATTCCGTGTATATGCTCCCTTCAGGTCGTCCAAGGTGCAGCAGTCGGCTGGACATTGGACCCCAGGACATGGCAGCGTTGGGCCGGGAGCCAGTACGTCGGGACGGCGGCTTTGCGTAGCAGACCTAGCCCGGCACTGACCAGGGCAAAACATGATGCAGGTGGCAGGTTGGTTGGTCCGACGGGCTTTGGCATTGCTCTCCAACAACCACATAACTAATTGTTCTTTCTTCTTCCGTTCGTTTGTCCCCTTGGCGGCGTCGACGGCAGTGCCAGAAACCGGGGAGCACCGGTAGCGAAATTCCGACTGAAGATAGAAGAAAGGGCTGCCCGTCGGAAGAAGAAAACCGTTTGATGAGTGACTCGAATACCAGCTTCTGGAAACGGCAACTCGGGCAGGATCCAAGAACGACGGGTTTCTCTCAAACCAGGGACGAAGGATGCCGAAGCCAGTCCGTATCGCAGCATTGCAGCATAACAAGATGCCTGGATAGGTAAGGTGAAGACAAGAATGGAGGATATGAGAGGACGGCATCGAACGGCCTAGGTGCTGGCCGTCTCCATCAAAATGCAGTCGGCGTTCAGTAGAGAGATTGCCCACGAAGAGCACACCCACGAAAACGGAGAGAAGGGGACGCACGGGCACGGATACAGGCCAAGATTGACAGAGAAACAACAGGTGCGGGAAGTGGTGAGGAAAAGGTACATGGAAACGCTCCAAAGACTGGAAGAAAGGATCGAAATCCTTGTCGTTGCTTGTCCTGTTTGTGGCCCCCCTCTCGGGTATGGTGGTGGAGTGAACGTGAGCGGAATGGCTGAGACCAGAATTGGGGAAGGGGGAAAAAAAGAACAGGGAAATAGAGCCCGTCGTTCATCGTTAAAATCGGAGTGGAGACGGACGACGGTACGCGGTCGGGAGGAGCAAGGTACGTACCGAGAAGTACAGAGCACGCCAATCTAATGTAGGACTAGTCAGATGCACCTCCCATAGAGCCAGGCAGGGTAAGGTACGGACGGTACGGCACAGTAAGGCAGAGCAAGGTATTCGTACCACTACCCAGCACGAGGAGGACGGGGGTGAGACGGCAAAGGAAAGCAAAGCAAAGTAAAGCACACAGATGATGTGACCTCGCTCTCCTTGCCCTACGAATCTTCTGTACGTACGGATACGGACTCCGTTCTGACATGGACTGTCCGCTTTGAGGAAGCTCATATGAGATGTCACAGTGAGTCAATCGGACTCCGTATCCACAGTCTTACCATCGTCAAGATAGGTGATCCCAGTCAAGAGAGCGCGAACGGGGTCCCTTTTGCTCACTGATAGACCCGTGGACCCAGCCATATGTCAGCTCTGTGGTGTTTGCCTGCGCCGGGTCCGTATCCGGGGAGAGACACGGAAGTGAGGATACGGGCACAGGCGAAGACTAAAGCTCCGCACGTAACTTGGGCACACGACACGCAGTGATTACCAAGATAGTGCCATGTATCCATCCGTACTTACGTTCATCTTTGATCTTTGATCCGAACGGTACCGCAGCGGCAAACGGAGCCTACCTTGGCTGGATTTAGAAGGTTAGACGAGCGTGTGAGAAGTCTGCGCCAGGGTAGCCGCAGTGGATGCGCTACGTGCGCTAGGCGTTTTGCTGACCAATGTCCAAGTCCCCAAGTCCAAGTGGGTGGTGTGGTGTCTTGAACGTCTTGACCATAGGTGGCGGGCGTTTTTGTGCGTGGTGTGTGTGTGTGTGTATGTGTGGCGTGTGTGTCTATGTGTGTGCGCGCGCGCGCGTGTGTGTGTGTGTTCTTCCCGTCAGCTCCGTCAAGTTGTCTGTCTGTGGTTTACCTCCATGGCTTGTTCGTCTTCTGCTTCGTGACGCCTACTTTCTTTTCGTCCAGTTGGCTGGCACTGGCCCGCCTTGGCCATTTCAATCTCATTTCGACCTACCTTAGGCGGCAGCAAATGCCCCTTGCTGCTGTTGGTGCTGCCAGCAGCAAGGATCTGGGTAGCTTTCCCACGCGGAACGAGCAAGTAGCGCCCGTCAGCAGCAAAACGCAAAAACTCGGTTTCTTTATTCCTTTCCTACCTTGGACGCCACACTGTAAATGCCAACTAACTAAACACATCCCTAATTTTGTGAGTGACGGAAACGATCTATGCGCCCCCGGCTTATCCGACTAATCTTACGTCTCACTCGCACTCAGCTGAGCTCTGCGCTGCTTCGCTCTGCCTCCCGTGTGTGTATGCCTCACCTTGTTTTCAAAGACATGAGGTCGGACGATCAGAGGCAACTCGGGGTTGCTTTCTTAGGTCTTACGGGGCACGTTCTGCGCCAGTGACTGGGCGGGCTGTGGGACAGAAACGTGTACAACAAGGTGTTTCTCTCTCTCTCTCTTTTGTTTTTGTTTTTTGTGGTACTTTTTGGGACGGCCACCTGCTTGTCGCTCAAGTCTGGAGAAACACGCCCGAACCACGCCGTCGCATTCGCATTTGATATTGTAAGCTAGCCCTACCGACGTTTGTAGCCCTTTCAGTTGCTCGATGGCCGACGTCTCCAATGCTACCTTGACCCCCTCTGATACTATGGTCCCTGGGACCTGCCGTGCCAATGCCAAGACCTGGACCGTGCTCGACCGGTCTGCTCCAGCCATCACCACCATCATCATCATCATCTTTTGATTTGATCTGCACGTGGAGACCCGTGCCTTCTTTGCTATCCGGTACGTACCTTAGTGCCTATCTGTCCAAGTTGCCTGCCGCCTGCCGCCGCTCCGTTACTCTTGCGAGATCGAGGGGGGGGAGGGAAAAAGGGAAAGCACGGCCCATGGCTTCCTCACCAAGTGCGTGCTCTAGTCTTGCAAGGCTCACTTCACTTCAGTCGTCGTCTCGACTCCCTTGCAATTTCTGCAAATTGCGCCTTGGTGGCTGGCCGCTGCCGTCGAGCGACTTCGGTTCCGAGCACTTGGCGTCCTTTCCTGCCGGCCTTGCTGGGCAATGGGTCAGGCAAGGTAGGTAGGTAGGGTCTCCACGGCATCTTAGGCAGTCGTCAAATCGAAAGAAGCAAGTGCAAGGTTCCCGCAAGCAAGACGTCCCCCGGTCAATGTTTCCATCGCCGTGACCTCTCTCCACTCGCATCATCCCGAATCTCGAAATCCCATGCAGAACCCGCCGCTAGTCTGTCTTCACCGCATCACGACCGACTCCGCTGCACTGCCATCGCGACAAAAACCTCATCCGCATCGCGTTCATTCTCGCACTTCCCGTGGCATCGCCTCTAGGCAGCCTCTTTCTTCCCTGCTTAGGCCGCGCTTCATCCTCCTGCACCTCGTCAAGCCTGTCGCTTCAGCTCGCCAGCCAGCCAGCCAGCCGGCCTGGCCCATCTCGTCCTTCTGCCGCTGCCGCTGCCGTCCACCTTTGTCTGCTTCAACCAGGCCCTCGACGCTTGGGGGCGGGCTTGCTCGTCTTCCCCTCAAATCGTTTCGGCCACTTCCCGATCCACTAGCAACTGCACATGACGCCGCCGCCCGCACCTAGACGCCCTTTAGGGCTGGGGGTCGGACATCAAGCCCAAGGCGCGCCGCATCTTTGCCGCGCTACGGATACTGGCTCCAAACACCCCGACCCGAGAGCTCACTAAACAACGGATAGGGCTCACCCCAGTGACGCGGGCCTGGCTTACCCTTCTAATCTCCAACTGTTGTTGTCGCGGGCGTTCAGAAGATGCGCCGTCGCACCCTGCCTGTATGTGTGCTTTTACAGCTCAGCAGCCAACAAAAGTCCCCCCCTTTCGTTGGCGCCATGCCATCATCTCGAGCCTGCAGGGAGGGCAACCGGCTTGGGGTTTTTATTTTTATTTCTTCTTCTTCTTTCCTTTTGCATTCTTCTCTCGACGATGCGTCGAATGACCTGCCGGTGCGCGATCGCCACACCCTACTATTCGCTCGATTGTCGCCGTCTAACCAAGTCGTCAGCAGACAGCACACCTGTATTATAGTACATACGTCAAAACTCCCACCAACTACACCTCGCATGGCACGACTTGCTCTTCGACGACTCTTATTCACAGATAATCTTGGAAACACCCAGTCCTACCACGACCACTACAGCTGCCATGCGCTTGTCTTGTTGGAACACCCCTCGCATGCGTCTTATTCTTACCCCTCCCCCTTTGAACTTGTTCAACTGTCGACGTTGGCGTCGTCGCACTTGTCGGAAGCCCATGCTGCTTTTCGTTGTTTCAAGTCTCATCGGTGGCCTTCCCATTTGCAGCATGGCTTCTGTTGTTGCCGAATTGCATCTGACCTCCGGCAGCACCTCAGGCCGTGGACTGGCGTCCCGAAAGTGTTGCAAGTTCTAAATTAGACGGACAAACTAGACCAGCTCGGCCCAAGTGCATTTCACTGCTGCCTCGAGACGCAAAACGCGATCGCCGCTCTCGGGGCTCTCAGAATAGGACCCAAAGTTGACCTTCGGACGAGGCGCAGGCCCCAACGAGGCCCAGGCTCATGGACTCGGCCAAAACACCCACTTGCTCATCTCATCGGATCACGGTCAGAGGGGGCCACACCCCGAGCGGAGGTGTCCCGACTGACACTTTGGACGGGACCTTGAACCAAGCACCGGCGACTGAAGGTGTACAGCTCACCACCCAACAAACGTGGCCAGGAAACTCCCTGTCAACACGGCACCAAAGGTCCACAAGGCTTAGACTTGGCTTGCACTAACGTGTCGCTGCTTGGGCTCAACCCACACTAAGTCCGTCCGAGTTCCTAGCTGGGAATGGAGTATATCCGATATGGCAACAGGGTACCTCATCTCTAGGTCACACACCCCGACCATCAAGCAGACGAACAAACCAATCCGTTTGCCATGTCTGGCAGCGACACTCGACGGTGAGACCAGCGGGCGTGTAATCGAGCCAATGGTAGTTTGCCCGCCTGTCCACACATGCAATGTCGCTTTAGGCGCGCATGCAAATGCTTCGAGCAGTGAGCACTCTGTGAAGCACCAGAGGCGACCGGTGCTCGTCGCTCAGTCCGAGGATGCTCGCAAGCACGCTTTTAGACACATTTGTATTTGTAGAAGCTGGGAACGCCAGAGGCGTCGATATCACAGACTCTGGGCACATTGCAACGTTTGTTTCCTCCCCGGTGACAAGCGGCATAGGTGGTGTGGTGGTCGCCAGAAAAGACCACTAGCTCGTATTTGGTGCCAACAGCTGGCCGTCTTTGGATGGATTTTCCAGAAGGCGAGCCAGCGTGCGTGCCGAGAGTAGACATTGCAGCCAGCGAACGGACAGTTTTCAGCATAGGAGCTCAGGGAACGGGCAACTACAGCGCGCGAAGCTTTCTCGTGAAGAATGACGACTCCTTTGCGCTTGACTTTTCCGACTGGGTCCTGCAATAAGGATGAGACTCTTTCGTATCGAACATCAATTCCTCCTGCACGGCGGGATGCAAACGACCCGCGCGGCGATTGGAGACCTTCCAGAAAATCCATGGGTCACAAACGGCTGCTGCAGGTTCAGCTAGGTAATCACATGGCTTACGCCATCGATGGGTTGTTTACTATCGTGAGGTGGATTCGTTTCATCCCACCCAGAGAGCAGCATTTACGATGTTTTGAGTTATCGCATTCTGCCCAACAGCTCCGAATGGCTACGTCCTCATTGGCATGGCCGATCCCTGAACGCCCTCGAATAGGTGAGATACAGAAGGGTGGAAATGCACGAAGCGGTAGAGATCGAAGATGAGTGTTCAACAACTGTTTGGCTAGATTTACGAATTGCCCAAAGGGGAAACGCCACAGGACTTCGGACGACTCTTGGTATGCACGCAGGCTCGGATCGACAATAGCCTCGATGCGGTGTATGCAAGACTCCAAAAACTCCAGTGCCTTGCGAGCATTGTGCAAAGCCTGTTCTGCTTGACTGCGTGTTGTCTTCAATGTTTCGACAACTTTAGTTCAAAGCCGCCTTCAGGAAGGCGGGCGGGAAAGCCATGCCCGACATGGTGCTCGTGACCCCAGTTAGCATCTTCGTCTCCCTCCTGGTAACCAACAACAATGGCTGCCACGTTGATGACTGCCCATCAAAATAGAGACCGGATGGCCCCGAATGGCCGGGGGCCGCCTTGACTAAGGCCACGGACGAGGGCGAGTAAAACCCGATGCTTCGGGATGCGCCCAACGACACGGTCGGACAGCCTGCTGGACCCTTCGTTGATACCCGTCAGACCGTCGACCGTAAACGCATCAATGAGAACAAGTTGGAACGAAGCCGCCAAGTCGTAGTAGACCCGAGGCCGACGGCGGCGCTAGGCGAGGTTGCACCGACACTGCTTTTCCAAAGGACGCAATCCAACGCTAACAGTCCCCGCCCCGCCTGTGGATGTTGCGACACTCGGGTTAGATGCCCAGCTCGACGACTGCTTACTTATCTTTACTTACACACGAACGCTCACCGGGCTACGGTTGACAGAGGGTTGCTCCGCGGAAGCTCTCCAATTGTTCCACAGCACTTGGCAGCCGACACACAGCCCAGAACTCTGGCGCCCTTCTCAGTCTCCGCGAATCGTGTGTCCAAAGATTGATCCATATCAACGCAACCCTCCCAAAGTTCACAATTATCATTGTTAACGTCAACGACTCTTGATGTCGACTTGGACACATGTGGCCTTTTTTCCCTGTCATGGTTTTCCCGCGGGACTTGACGGGAAAGCTATACAGCGCCCCCAGTCAACACTTCTCTATGGCCAAGTTGTTTCCATCAATAGCGCTTCTGCACACTCGCAAGGGGGTCTATGCAGTCTGTCAAAAGGCCACGACCCAGAGTGAGCCTTCAATTCCAGAGTTGATCGCATGCTGTGCCGATCCAGGCTATGCTTGTTACCCCGATTCGACACGTTCCTCACCCATTAATGCCAAATGTCGCCGAGAAGCTCTCCGAGTCTTCGATTCGGTAGCTCCATACCATACCTGAGCCCGCCTCCGGAAACCAACACCAAGCTTACACGAAGTCGCTTGATAGTGACTCCAAAATATGTCTGTCTCGAATCCCCGCCCTGCCCATCAGCAGCATCTCGTGACCCTCAGCCGGTCTCCGACCACTTGGTGGACAGCAAACGGGTATGCTAAGCAATCTTGCGGGCGTTCGTCACTGAATATGTCAGCAGATTAGAAATGCCACATGGGGGGATCGTCATATTGCAAAATCCCGCCGTTTTTAGGTCGAACGCAATTTGAACCGTCATAGCTTCACAGACAGGTGGGAATCCGCCACGCCATCTTGCACACGCCGAGGGCACCAATGCATCCATCTGGCCCTGTAGGGCGAGGAGCAATGTAGGGCTGGCTTGGACGATGCGTCTGGGTCGCACCAGACGGCAGACTGCATGTGGGAGAGAGGGTTGAGCTGCCTCTTCCGGTTCACTCTCCGTGTGTACATGCACACGCGCCAAAACATCGCCTGTTGTCCTTGCCGATCCACGGGTGGGATATGCGAGAGAACGGCGCAGACTTCGATTCCACGACGTCATCTTCACATACACCTGTTGCAAGTTCCAGGTTGATTTTACGGTCCTTTTATGAACGGACATGGTTTTGCGCCTCAGAGGTTTCGTCCTAGTTAATTTCCACATCCCACAAATGTCTCGGGCTACGTCCCACGAGCACGAGCATCCACGACGTCATGCCGGTTGTGCAGGCCGTCTACTCGGTACAACTCGGTGGACTTCTCTCTTTCTCTCTCGCTCCACTACGCAGTGGCTGAACCAGGCGAACCTTTGATGCATAGCTGTACGCCCACGACCCAGCTCCTCCTACACTTACACCTATGCAGACGAACCCACCCGGTTGTGTCCGTACACGCTCACCCACCTTCCATCAGGCAACACACTTAGAATCCTTCCGCTGCCACCACCCCTGATGTTCCTCCCAGCCCTACGAGGGACCGACCGCCCTCCGACTGCGTCTTGGAATGTCCCAAAGTCTGACATGCAGCAGCAGGTTCCAAAACAGTGCGGTGGCCGCCCGTCCATCTCTAGAATGGAACAGTCACGTCTTACAGAGCCCCTGCAATCGGGTGAGCTGAAGCAGTCGACCCAAATTGATGTCTCGAGCTAAGGGTCGTCACCTGCACGCTCGACGTGGCCAAGCACTGTTACATCCAGTTGCCCTACGGTATCGAAAACTGCGGCTGCGCCGCCTACGGACAGACAAAAAGCTCACCTACCCCCGATCTTTGGCCCTGCCATGTCATCCCCGCTCCCGATTATGGAGACTTTGCGGCTTACTGTCATACCAATTCTTACCAGCAAGCTCGGGTTTGTTTACGGTTCGTTTGTGGGGAATTGATAAAATAACCCGAACGTGCCAATCGCACTTTCCACTCAACCCCACACAAATCATAAGTAATGTGATTTCAAATATCGGGGTGCCTATGGCCGAGGAATGCAACGGCGCGATCCATCCCGTCGCCGCCGCCTTCAGTTCAGGTTCATGTGGACATGGATGATTTGGCTCGTCGGGAGGATTCAACGTCTTGCCCCCAAGCGCCCTGAGACGACCACGGGTAAGAGCTGCCAGAGACACGCCCCCTCTTGGTGCATGGAGAGATTGGCCAACAGGGCGTGGAGGACCGTTGAGATGGCGCATGTAATCCGTCGTCCTTGCAGCAGTTCTTTTCCGTCCACGCCCGTGCCGCAGTTACGCGGGAGAACACCTTTCGGCGGGAGCATCTAGCCCTCTCCATGATCCGTTTCCCCCTGTTTACCCGCCCACTCCAACCACCATGAAATCGATCCGAATGAGAGAAGGACTGTAGCTTCTGCCATGCCAGTACAAAGCGCCAATGGCCCATTGTGCTGAACTGCCCTTCCTCTGCTTTCGGGCAAATCGCAGATGTGACCAGTTTAAGAGACTGTCTTTGACCAGGAAATGTGAGAATAAGAGAGAAGCAGCATAAACGTTGCGATTGTTGAGACGGCCAAATGCAGTTCACGTGCACCACCAGCTTCACAGGCAAATCACCCTGGGCCATCTCGCCAGAAACCCTAGCTGCTCGACTTTGCGGTCGGACATTTCAAGATGAACCCCGTAGTCGTCGTGGCCGATCCGGCTCAGACGCCGCAGAGCAGTTGGTTTCCCTGTAGGTTTCCGAACCATGGGAGAACTTGCAGATGGCTGTCCGGGGAATTGGTAAGGGGGGCGCACGGCTTGTAATGTTAATCGATGCATGCAATGGGGCTGACGACGGTCGACGACTGGCATGTCTCAACTCTAGAGGGGCGACGTCTGGGAAACTAGCGGCGAGGATCCGATCTCTCGAAGCTTTGGTGCCGGCGGTCTGATGCATGGCGGTGTATTCTCGTCATCCGGGGTAAGCAGACGCTGGATAGATCCGAGTCAAGGCATAAGACGAGCCAAGGGCAGGAACGATGGATGTGAGCGCCTCGGACGGATACCATTGGCGGGTGCCACGACACAGGTCAGCCTCGTGTGTTGACGTCTTCATCCTCACCTCATCCTAGTATCCGACCTGACCAACCTCGACGCTGTCCGTCTTTGGGTTCGCGAACGTGGCTTGAGCGGCATGCGGGCGATCCTCTAAGCTGTGGCTGGGGCACCAGCGGCAACGGGGCGTGGCCACACAGGGAGGCCGATCCTACGGGCCTCGCAGACCAACCATCGCGCGTCGTCCGGACACTAGGGGGAGGGGGCAATGACGGATTCTTAGGCTCCGAAATTATTTTTGTTTCTATTTTGGATGGGCATGATCTCGATGGCCCGACGTGATTCCAAGTACCTGCCGCTGGTATCTGGTCCCTCCGTCGGCGGGCCGGCCGAGGCGTCGGTCGATGGACGGAACGAGCCCGCAATTGTACATAAAGAAGGGGTTTTCGGTCATGGGAAGGGATTTGAAAGGGGCAACAGGGCGCTAGATATGGACGGGTACGGCGGAGCTGCGTAGAATGCCGGCCTTCCGGTCGATGGGAAGGGCCACAACCACGTTGTCGTCCCCCACGAAAAGCTCTTGTTTAGACAGACCTGGGTCCGGTTCATTGGTTTGCCTATCTTATTCAGCATGGACGAGAGGGGAAAGAAGTGACCAGGATCAAACCAAACCTGTTGGGCCAGGTTCTCACCGTAAGAAAGAGGAAACCAATGGGATTTCGACTATGGATAACGGTGTTCTGGCTACACGCAATGGTTCTCAGGCCTGACAAAGTCCTCGCTCCCCGTTGACTGAGCCTCTAATCTACACTTATTCTCGTCGAGTGACGACGTGCCACGGCGGAGGCTCACAACAACCGGACTCTTCGATGCCAACGGACCACGGTAACGCCGCTTCACGAAATCTCGACCACGCATGTCAAGGGGTTACTGGACAGGGTTGACCATGCCCGGGGACTAGATTCAAGAGGCCCGGTCAGCTGCTTTTCTCGGTGAAAGTTTCGAGACCTTCAACGACACCGTTCGAAACTCGGTGCAGATTTTCCGCGTCCCCCACTTCATGTTATCAGGAGGCGGCCCTTCCAATACCCGCGTAACCTCCCTTGCTGTGTGTTTCTTCCTTCTATCCAACATTGGTTTACCGATATTGGAGCAGCAGTTGTAAGCCGCCGTCTGAGCGCAAAGAAAGACCATCTGCTACCAATCGTTGCGTCCATATCGACGCCGAGTCCTCTTCTGCTCACAGATCATCCCGGCATGGCTCTCCCTTGTCCGGTGGCCGTACGTAGTCCTGTTCCGTTGTGGTCACTCAACACCTACCCAAATCCAACTACCTCCCCACTTCCCACCTGGGATCGCAAGAAGGACGATGAGCAGGGCAAAGAGAGAGGGAATCACTCGTTCGTCGCTCCCAGCACCACGTCTTCCAACCGCGTTCGGTTCTGTTCTATCCCACTTGGTCTTGGTCCCCCTCACCCCCTCTTCCACGAAGACAAGGATCGAGATCCTCCCGCTTGACTCCTTTCCCACGTCTTGGGTCAGAAAATTTTCTCTTCAGTCCTGTCCTTCCCTGCTGCCTTACTTCCCCTTGCCGCAGCGTGAGCCCCCAAGGAACCGCCCCTACCGCCCCTCCCAGACGGGACTGGTGGAGAGTGTGATGGTCTGGTATGTGCCTCTATCTCGCCCCGCGGAGCTTTGGTTGGGCTTTTCTTCCTCCTCGCCGGGAACTTCTTTCGAATGAGGATATGCTGTAAGTGTCGGAAAACGAGACATGAGTTCGGGAGCGGCGGGGACTAGGGACAGGCAATACGTTACCGGCTGAGATGGTGAGCCCATGATATTTCCAAAGATAGCCGAGTTATCCTGCGTTTGTAAACCCCCGCTTTTGCCTCTCTTTCCATGGGGATGTGGCCCCCCCTTTTGACTCGCTGGACAGCCGCCGGGGATGGGTTATCGCCACGATACATCTTCTCATCGCTGACCAAGCCTGTAGGACTCCACGGCAGGGCTGTACCCGTACAAGCCCCCGCGGAAGGAAGAGGTACACAAGGCGAAGAAGGGAGGGGGCAGAGAGCGAAGTGGTGTGGTTGCAGCCAGGCCAAGTTCCGATGGACTTGTCCACGCCTTTCACACACCCTCCTCGAGTAAACCATTCAAAGCCCTTTCTGGATCTGGGCCTATCACTTCCAGGCCTTCGCAACTCCATGAGACCCCGGGGGAAGAAGGGACCAATGGCGGGAAGCGGAGACGAAGGGGCGTTGAGAAAGGGGGGGGGGGGGGGGGGGGGGGGGGGGGGGGGGGGGGGGGGGACCGCCATGGCCGTCCCAAGCAACAACTTGCAACTCGCTTAAGCCGCAGGGCTGGGTGTCTAGGCTTCTTCTTCTTTCCGTCTTGGACGCATACTGTATGTGTACATTCAGAACGATGTACACACACACGCGCGCGCGCGCGCGCAAGTGGAAGTTTGCCTAGCAGCATCTTGGCTTCTCGCAGGCAAAGGAAACGGCTAAGCATGCAAGCCCTATGGCACCCACATCCTCATCCCATCCCCCACCCCAATGTTCACATCTTTTCCCTTCTTAACACATCAAGGCCCCTCCCCCTCCCAAGGATAGACTAGACGGGGCAGGGGGAGCAACCAAGGCAACGAGATTGGGGGGGAAGAACGGGGTCCAGGAGGAAGTAACGTACCAGTTGCCGTATCATGGAACCTAACTCTTCCGGCCTAGTCCGTACGCTTCTCCCTGTTCTTCTTTTCGACGTTGGACCATGTACACATGCGTCCTGCAGTTGGGTTCAGGACCGCAGTATGCGGGCGTCGTGTAAGGGTGCAGGAAGACCACCCACCATCACGTCCTGCAGAGACGCCCACGCCCATGAGCCGAAGGGGGTGTTTCGGGGGCCGAGTCGGCCTTTTTTTTCCTCAGAGGAGCAAGCGACAGGCACGCCTGGTTCCGTAAACCGGACACTGGACAGGCTCACAGAGGTACACGATCATGAACGGGGTGGGGGACACGAGAGTAGCAAAGTGGTTGATGAACAAACGACACTCCTCGTGATTGTGACAACAAGGAGGGGGATATCAATTGAGGGATGAGAAAAAGAGAAAGAAAAAAAAGAGCGAGCGAGAGAGACAAGCTGGTTCCCTACAACGAAAAGAAAACGTCCCGGAATCTCAAGAAACATGCTCCAAAAAGGAGGAAAGACGTCGCAGTAATCAAGCTCGTTCACTGTACCGGCTGCATATGCCACGCTTCTGTTATGCAAGATTGTTGTTGTGTTTTTTTTTTCTTTTGGTCCTGTAACCAATCGACCAACCACCTGCTTGTCGTTGAGAGCATTTCTCCTTGCCTCGCCCTACGGCCTTACAGTCTCCCGTGCCGAGCCTTGAAGATTGCCACCTTGTCGTCATAAAACAGGATCTCGCGAAGCCGGAGACGCGGCCGCGAATGACCACAGTCGACGTCGCGCATCGAGTCGTCGTCGTCCGAGTCCTGTGCCACGACGGACGCCTCCGATTGCGAGTCCTCCGCTTCTATCGCACTCGCCGGGGTATCATCGTCCTCCCCTTCTTCTTCCGACGTCTCCTCGTCCACCTGGCTCGCCGTCTCGTCGTCCGTGCCGTCCTCGTCCTCGTCCTCGTCGTCTTCACCGTCGACTCCAGAATCGTGTTCCATCACGCCGTGGTCGGCCGTGACGCTTGTGGTGGAAGCGCCGCTCTCTTCCACCGGCTTGCTCTCCAAGATTTCGAAACACTTGGTCGAAATGCCTACGTAGCAGAGCTGGATCTCGGGGCGCAGAGTTATAATATCCACCAGCTGCAGTGCCAACTCTCTCGAGTCGAAGTTGCCGAGTATATGGTCGGCGATGTGTTGTAGGTTGAGTGATCTGAGTTGCGGAACATTAGGCAGCCTCTGGAGGAATGTATGCTGTGCCATCAGTCAGCGCAGAACATCATCGAAAATGCGCATCTTTTGACACAAGTCGGCGAAGAAGATTATGACGGCTGCCGCTTGACAAGCCGTTCATGGGAAGGAAAATAAAGGTTCAAGGTGCAAAGGGAAAGTCAAAAAAATCCTCACCCAATCTTTGTAATACAGGGAGACGGCGAGCTCTCGAATGTTCGCCATGCGCCCGCTAGTCATGTAAAGCAACATATCTGTCGGCAGCACCCAGTTGCGCCAACGGGAAGCATCCGTCGGTGCATTGCTGTTGCTGCGCTTCCGATCCGAACTGTCGAGGAGCACCTTTTGCAAGCTCGACCGATGCTTCTTGATGACCCCCTTAAAGATCTGCTCAATAGTCACGGCCGGCGGGCCACTGGCTCGTCTCCGATCCTGCAGGAAGAGGACTTCCAGGCTGTTTGGTGCCAAGGTGTCCCTAAGGAAGCTGATGAGAGGAGTCGAAGTCACGTCGGTGTGAATGCTCTTGAGACTGAGCTGATACTCCATGGCCTGCTTGTGGGGGCTCATTTGGTGATGATGAGACCCAAGTCTCGTTATCGGAGTAGGGGCGAATTGCCTCCGCAGGGCCTTCCAGAGATGCTCATGCTGAGCGCATTCCAGTATGGTCAACGTCGTCAAGACTGTCCAGTCGATCGCCTGGCAGCAAACCTGAATGGACAGAGGAACCCTCTCTAACTCGAGTGTACGCAGCTTGAGCTTGCCGTCCAACCGCTTTCGCGGCAAACTGGACGGTGCGTCGCTGGCGTTGTTGCCGCCAGTTGCAGGCCCCTTCTCGAATTGCACGCCTTCCATCGGCTGGCCATTGCCATCCTCATTGGTGCTTGAAGCAAAGCCTGTTCCCGCTGAAAGATCCGCGGCCCGACTTGGCTCAACCACATCGTCCGCTTGCAGGTCGTCTGCTCCAGCATTCTCGGAGTCTCCCAGTGTAGTCGAAGTCTCTGCGGAATCCGAATCGGGAGCTGTGTCCGGCTGCTGTGACTCAGGGGCGGACGACACAGGGGCCTTTTCCTTGGATCTCGAGGTCGTTTTCCGACGGATATCATAGATTCGGCCGACCAGAACGCCCAAGACCCCGCCTAGCCTTCTCTCGCCAATGGTGCTCTCGCCAGGCCATCTGGCATCCCGATCAATTTGCCGCAAGTCAGGCCCGTCCCAGGTCTGAACGAAGTCTTTGTAAATGGCTTTTGGTGATATGCCCACGCGTAGTTCCTGTAGACGGTCTTTGGATCTTTCAATGACTATTGCCATTTCATCCAAATAAGCAAGCTCGTCAATGTCCAGAACAGTCAAACTCTTGACCGGAGGCAGGACGCTGAAGGTAGGGAACTCGACCCGGGTTTCCGCATACGGTATCGCAGCCCGCGGTGTCGGATGGGCAGCGTCCGAGGGAATCAGGATACCAATCGCAGTGAGGTTGCTGCCAGCGGGTACCGTCGCATGAGACGGGTTTGGCGGAGGGGGGCTCGACGATGCCGAAGAGCTCGAACTCTCGGAGTTGTCGTGCCATCTCACCCACACCTTCTCGAGCTTCGACTCACCATCCGGGCACTGTTCTGGAATGGACGCCAACGCCATGAATATGTCGGACAGAACGCCAGTCGGCATATCCCAGACAAAAGTCTCCAGGTTGACCATCTTTTCAATAGCCAGTGCCACCAGCGTGCCCAGCATCTTGCCGCTCTCCTTTGATATCATGTATTCGGCCACCCAGTCGTGCGGGCCGTTTCCCAACGAAAACTTTCTTGTGTACTTGGCATAGTCGTTCTTCTGTCGTCGGACGGTCGGGCCGTAGCTAGGCTTGTAGTCTGGGTAGAGCATCGTGCGGGTACGACGGGCGAAGGAGCTGCCGAGGCAGATGGTAGAGAGGCCATATGTGAGGGCATCGACGCTCTTAGAGTCGGACGTCGTCATCTGTGTGGCGTCGGGCCAGACAATGTCGAACCTGGAGTAGATGTGAGGAATCGCGAGGTTGTGGAGGTTCGAGTTGGTCAAGGCGAGCGAGGTGAGGTCGTTCGTGTGGGTAATCTGGGAAGCGCAAAGGTCAGCAAGGACAAACTCGGTATTGAAGCGGATGTTGACGGCCAACTTGCCTCCTTGATAATCAACCTCAAGATGTCCACCGGTAGCTCGAGCAGGGTGAGCTTCTTCTTGGCCGACCGAACGGACAAGACAGCATCCCATTCCTTATCCTTTCCCTTCATGAGCTTGCGCATGATGGCCGAAGGGTCTGCTCCGGCATCGGTGTTGACATCATTTTCGGCGGGCGTGGAATGGACTTGTGCGCCATTATGGTAAGGAGACGCGACCTCATTTGGGTGCGACTCGGCGGCTTGATGGGTCGTGGCGTCTGTTGTTTGCAGGGCTGGGGCCATGATCACGAGGGCCTTCGGCGCATGCTTCGAATCGCAACGGCAGCGATGATCGGTCGAGGAAATAAACTGTAGCAGTGATGTGGATTGATTCTGTTTCCTATGGCAGTGGGGTTCTTTTTTGAAGGTTGGAATCGTAGACGAGGTGTCGTCGGAAGGAGATGGTCGTAGAGATCGCGGAAGGATTAGGCGGGAGAGCGCGTTCGTCAGTTTGAACCCGCGGATGGGTTCAGAGCGCTCGTAGAAAAGGCGATTGAAAGAAACAGCGGTTAAAAGAACGCGGACGGGAAGCGCTTCGTCGAGGGGATCAGAAAATGGCTAGCGACGGTGTTGGTCGAGCGAGGCCAATCATGTCATGTCGGAAAAGGCGAACATGGGTGTCATGAATTTTCGTTGCGGCTCTTCGGTGAGGAGGAAGCGACGGTAGTGGTTGTGGTTGGTCGTCTTGTCGTCAGTCAGTCGTCGATCGGTGCGGATGGTGTCTGGTGTCTGGTGTCTGGTCTGTGGTGGTCCAGCTTTCCAGCCTTCGAAGTGCTCCGCGCGCTAAGGTGGATGGCCCGGTCACACGTTCCCCGGATATCAAGGGTACGTAAGGTACTTCGGCTAGCTTACCTCAGCTTTCCATGTCGATTGAAGGTTGAAAAACTCCGACGTCTCCGGCTCAAAGTAGGATGCTTGTGGGTTTGCGATAGGGCGGGAGATGAAGAGGAGGAGAGACGAAGCACAGAGCTGGTAGTTCCTTGAAGAACTCGTACGCCAATCGGTATTGATACTTTCCCCGTTGGGAGTGCTCCGTCACTATTCAACTGGGAGGCACAAATTCAAGGCATGGCACGGCGGGCAGGGGTTGTTCGTTGAGACCCGCAAATCTTGAAGTCCCGCTCGTCGAGTTCCGGAATTGGGGGCGGTACCCCGGAAATTCCCATTCAGCGTGTGGTTCCTGTTTCTGGCGGCACCAGTGGCTGGAAACAAGAGCTCCATCCCCGTTCGAAAACGACACCGGAGACAGATGGCCAGACCTGTCCTGCGTGCTTTACACAGATAGGCCGGCCACGTGCATCAAATAGATTGAAAGCGCAGTCTTTGAATCTCCGACGGCAGTAGGGAGACATGGATACATCTACGAAATACGACTTGCAGGTTCAAGTGCCTGGGGCGGATTCCGGTTCTTCAAGATTCAGCCAACCTTGTCTTCACAGCTGTGGCTTTTCAGACATCTGAATCAGTCCTGTCCACACTCATCACAGCCTGTGACTGAGACTTGACTGGGCTCGACTCAGCTGCAACCCGCTCGCCGTTGCTTTGCCTCAGCTACGCCATGACGTCCAAGCAGTTCTCTCGCTTGGCTCGACAGCACTGACGATGAGGATTTAGGCTTTTACGCATGACCGCATGCCGCCACTCTTCTTCAGTTGGCACCCAGGACAAACAAAAGCCTGGAGGTCGTCTCTGTCGGAGTTCTTTGGCAAACTAGCCTTCCCATTCTGTAGCCGGTACTGCATTGACTGACTCCCAGGAGCTTTCTTGGGTTTTTCGTTCCTGGCTGAGATTGAAACCGACCTCTCCGAGAAGGTTATCGCCGACACCTCGATCGTAGTTTGCTGTGCCAGATACCCTGAGGACGCAAGATGGTTAATTACTTAAGGGAAAACCGTAACTCTTGATCAAGCCAACGAAGTTATTAGCAAATAATTTTTTTTTTTGAAGTTGGGAACCCGAAGGAAACAGCAGTAGGACATTCCCCCCAGTTCCAATACGGCTGACAGAGGAGCTGTGGTCAGCAGGCCTTCCGCATCGGCTCGGTTCATTTAAAGCATTGTGTAAGAGAGAGGTCACGACCCCACGAAAAGGCCCGCGACGGTGACGTTTCCCCCAGCCCATGGAGGGGTCATTCCGGCCGCTGCCGGTGTTCCTCTTGTCCCCCGTACAGGATAGTTCCAAAGGGGATCGCGTGCTGTCCATGGCGTCCGCCTTCCTCGTAGACTTCCGTTTGTTATGCTCTCTAATAGGTTCTGAAGTTCCTTTGGGGGGTTACGTGACCTCACCGAGAAAGAGAAGCCGCCTGCCTAACAGGCTTCCGTATGACACCGAGGGAAGCGCTTGGTATTTGATGCACTTCCTCCCCGGACCTACCCAAGGAGGTAGATGGGCGTCCTTTTTCTTCCACGTCACCCAGTCTCAACCATCGTGAGGCCACGGTCATCTTTTCACTGTCGACATGCCACCTGTTCCGATCTACTAAGGTTCGATACAATCCTCAGCAACCGAGTGACCACATTGCACCCTCTCGGGGCCAATTCATAACGTGTCTCGTTCGTTGTGCTGTTTGGCGAAGGTACATTTATCTCAAGCCTCCCCTCCCCCGCCCCGACCCGGCGTGTTGTCATCGTCCACCGTACTGTACCACCTTATTACCTTCCTTACCTGCACCACCCACCTCAAGCAGCCGGACCCCTCTCCTACCCACCAATACGAATACCACCACCGCCATACTCTCCACCCCCTCCCAGCCATTTGACGCTCCCTCAACCCATAACACTATTTACTATGCGCTCTTACCGCCTGGATCCTGCTGTCTGACTACGTACAACGATCAACACTATCCACCATTATATTTGCTGCGAGAACGTCAAACATATACAGTCCGTCCCAGTTACTCACTGCCTGGTCGCGCCCCATAGATCTTACGTATCCGCGACCAAGAGGAGTGTCGCTCGCCCCTCCGAAGCTTAGCCCCCCTTCCCGCCATCAGAATCCACCCAGAGCAAATCATTGGCATCCACATCCAACGCGCTTCACGCACTGAGTGGTTCGTCGGCTTCGCGCATCACATATCCGAGGTCAGAACAAACGACCTAACGAACCGTACCACGAAGGGCGTCATTTTCCGCCCTAGTGACCATATCCCATCCGAATAACCCGTCCGAAACCACCCTTCCTCCCCCGCCTCCCCCGACACAAAACACCATGGCGTCCTTCGTCACCAACCTCTGGGAGTCAATCTTCATCCCAGGCCCGACCCCGACCCTCGTCCGCGCCGCGAATGCGACCTTCGCCTCCCTCCAGGTCCTCCTCGCCGTCCTCCTTCTCACGACCTGGAACATCCACTTCGTCATTCTCTCCTTCCTCAGCGGCTTTCTCTGGTTCGCCATAAACTGGTTCGTCAACGAGCTCGCCATCCACGCCGAGCAGGAGGCCAAGAAGGCCCGCCTCGCCGAGGCCTCTTCCTCAGGGGTCGGCGGCGGCAACACCCAGGGGAGCGATGACAGCGACACCGAGGTCGAGGGCGCGGTTGCCGGCGGCGTCGGCGTAGGAAAGAAGGGTGCCGCCGCGGGGAGTAGCCAGGTTGAGACGCCAGAGCAGCAGCAGGCCGCCGACTTGAAGCGTCGCACCGCCGCCGCAGCCGCCGCAGCAGCAGCAGAGTCCGGGGCCGAGGACGCCACGAACGGGGGTACGCAGTCGAGCGTTAGCACCGAGGATGAGTGGGAGAAGGTTTCGGAGAACGAAAACGAGAAGGACAAGTGAGTGTTTCCGACGAGGGAGATGCGGGGGATACACACGCACACTCGACGATGCGCGCTTAACTTAACCAACTCCACCTCTCGAGCGATGCGGAACCACCTGCGATGTGTGCTATGGGATCGTAGTCGGCAGCGGCCGGGGACGCATCTGTGCGATGAGATATTCGAGATACCCTTGAGCAAGCGTCGGCACATGAGCTACTGCAGGGACGGCTTGGTTGCGATGAAGCGGACTTGTACATAAGGCCTCGGCAGCATGCTTCGTTGTGAGCAGCTCCACCGTACAAATATTCACAAAGACATTGATTTACACGCATGGCTCTTGAGATATATCTTTCTGAAAACGGTGATGTATCAAACACTTTCTATAATTGTTTTGTTATTTGAAAAGATTGGCTACTGCACTTAGCAGAAGCCGGCCGCGGCCATGCGCAGCCTTGTAGCATTTCCCACAAACGCCTAAGCCAAGAAAACCCTGTCAGCTCTTTCTCGCGAACACGGACGTCGAGGAGAGTCCCGTCCTCTTCCGAAACGCCGTTTGCCTTTTTATGCCCACACTACTTGTACAACAGTGTTCTACCCACTCCCAGGCTCCGAACCAGGTTACAGGTACTTTAGCTTCCGCGTCGCAAACGCCGCCACCACGGCGCACATGGCGCCGATGAAGAGACACACGGCGATGGCGTTGGGGCCGTCGGTGCTGTGTTGCTCGTGCTCCGGCGCGTCCGAGAGCTCGGGGCTCTTCCCGGGCTCCAGGATCGTGAAGACGATGGTGCTGATGAAGGTGCCGATGAACTGCGGCAGCGTGGTGTAGATGTTGAGGATGCCAAAGTAGATACCCGACAGCTCGCCCGTGGATGACGTCGTCTGCTGCGTCCCCTCGTCCGGCCCGTGCTCGAGATGCAGCGGCTGGTCCTGGCCCAGCGTCGGGAGCTCGATGTTGGAGTCGTTGGACAGGCGGCGGTACGGCGCCGCGCCGCCCTCGCGAGCTCCGCTGAGCTTGTTGACCTCGATTCCCAGGAAGGTCGTCGGCGCCCACCCGGCAATGGTCCAGGACAGGCCGCAGAAGGCGACGAGGAAAGTCGCGAAGCGAAAGCTCTGGGCGAATGGGGCCAGGAACATGGCGGCGGCAAACATAAGGTGGCCGCAGATCCAGGTCGTCATCAGGTCCGGCTTGTTCTTGCTGAACTTGTCCAGGTATGGGGCGATGGCTTGGGGAGGACGCGCCGTAAAGTTGTCGTCGTCCGGGGATTTCACGACCAGCGGGAGGAGCCAGGCGCCGAGGAAGGTGATGGTCGAGTAGATGACCAGCGCCAGGCTGCCGATGCGGCCAATGTCTCCGAGGGCGTCTTTGGAGTCTTTCCCCTCCGCGGGGGCATCGTAGCGGAAGTAGGTCTCGCCAACCCACGTGGTGCTGTAAAACAGGAACGGGAACCAGCCGATCCAGGACCAGAACTGGGCCCAGCAGATAGCCCGGATCCGAGGGGGGAGATGGAGCAGCGTCGACCAGATTTGGCGGACCACCTTGAACCGTCCGGTGGCCTTGCGGGGGTCGTATCTTGTCGAGACCAGGACCCGCTCGGTGACGGCCCAGCAGGTGACGCCTGACGAGAAGAGCATCAGGAAGGTCGCGATCAGGGTGAGCTGCTTGAACTGCGAGTCGCCCAGGGTAGTGCCAAAGATGCCGACCAGGTCGATGGCGCCGGCCCCATAGCCCAGCATGTGTCCAATGGCGGACATCCTGCTAGCTTTGTGGGAATTAGCGATGCAACATGTCTCCGGGTCCGGGATTCACTTACACCATGCGGCGCCGGTCTGCTGCTTCTCGATCGGCAGCGTGTCGACGATCAAGCTCCTGGCGCAGGACATGACTGGATGCGAGTCAGCCACGGACGTTACGGTGGGTCAACGAACCCAACTCACCGGCATTGATTGCGAAATCCACGGCGTAAATCGCCAGGACCGCAAGGATAATGGTGAAGACCCGGGCGGTCTCCTTGTCGGCTATGAAGAATTCCACAATCTCCTTGGTGAACCCCAGTGTCAGAAGGCTGACGGCGACGATGATGGAACCTAGGACGATGAACGGCCGCCGCCTGCCCCATTTTGACTTGGACTCATCGGCGATCGCGCCGACGATGGGCTGCACCAGCAGGCCAGATAGCGGTCCCGCGATCCACACCAGCGAGGTATTGCTTTTCGTGAGGCCGAGGTTGAGGAGGTAGGGAGTACAATCTGGTTGTCGGGGCATGTCAGTATAAGGGAATTGGCGACGGTTGGCGAAGCGGGCTACGTACATGTCATTTCAATTCCCCATGTGAAGCTGTCGTTCACGAAGCGTCAGTATTATAGACCCAACAGTGCGCGAGGGAATTCCCGCATACGTGATACCAAGGGTGTTGAAGGTCAAGAGAATCATTCGCATGGCCTCCGAGCTCCCCTTGATGGAGGGCTGACCCGCCCAGCTCGACATCCCGGCGGCAGAATCCTCCTCTAACACGAGGGCGTTGTCCTCTGCGTGGTAGTACCCGTCGTCAGTGTCGTCGTGGTTGAGCTCGTCCCTTCGGCGGCCAGCAAAGTCGCGAGGACCGGACGGTTTCGCGTCCCCTTCTCGATGCGCTTGGGGTGGTTTGCGGATCGTGGTCACAGCCGCACGGCCGACGTCATCTACCTCGGTGCTGCTGCTGCTAAAGGATCTCGAGGGCGTCCTAATGGGAGTGGATTTGCCGCCCGAGTCGTCGTCGTCAAGGAAGGAAGATGTATGGTAGTGGTGAGGAGGAAAACGAGGAAAACGAGAAGAGTGAGAGGAATCTGGCGACGTCGATGCGCTCGACATCTGGGCCATTTGAAGGGCCACTCTATGCTTCGCAAGCTGCCAAGAGGCAGGGCGGGCGTACGTATTGGGGGAAGCAGGGGGTGCGAGGAGTATGGTAGACCAGGGTTCAAGTTTAAACTAATCCAGGCGTCGCGGCCGCTGCGGATTTGCTCAAGACTGGGTGCACGTCATGCCCACAACTGGCTCGCCGTTGCAGTGTACAATAGTGTCAGACCGGCCAGCCAGCCCTCGAAGCCTAGGTCGTTGCTTTTCTGGGTGTGTTTGGGGATGCGACAGAGGTGCAGCGAGCAGGCCAGGGGGGGGGAGGGTGTGGGGAGAGCCGGTGCCTGTTGAGCTACGGTGGGCCTTCTGGAGTTGAATGGATGTACGGGAGATGATCAACCAGGTCGGGGAAGAAGGGAGCGATGCGATACGAGACTGGCAGATTGGGTCAAGGAAACAAAGGTCAACGTGTGATTGCGCAGACCTCGGGGGCTTGGGATAATGTAATCATTAGGTACTTGAAGTGAACGCAGGGGGCGAGGAGCACTGGAGGATGCATGAGAACAGGAACAAGATCAAGGAGCAGGCATGACCCGACGGAAGGAAGCCAGAAGAGGACGTGTGGCTCGTTTGGGAGAGAATGTGTACGGGAATCAGCATCCATGAATAGATAGAGGGAGTGTTTCTGGAATTGCGGCGAGGGAGAAGCCCCAGCCGTGGGGTGACAGGGAGCAACGTGGTATCACCTAAAGCTACGGCTAAGCGTATCACGAAGAAGATAACTTAGATTGCCCCGGTTTCGCAAACTAACGCCCAGCAGCAGCCTTCATTTTTATTTTTACCCCTTGGACATTCCAGTATCTGTAAGCTACCTGATGTGCTCACCGGATGGGATGGAAGCAGGCGGAAGCTTAGACGGAGGCTTCTGTGTGGGATGGAGGCTCTGGCCATCAGGGATGAATGAGGGAGAAGAGTGGGTTCCGACGTATGAATGTGTCACTCCGGCCCAGCGGGAGAGCGTCCAATCGGCAGGGTTGGTTTCCTGGCCTTGACTGGAGCACTCATAATGCATCTAATTAAGGCAACTCTTCAACCCGATTTCTCCTGGACTTGTCGTGATCAGCTCGACGGACGGCAAGCCTGGTGTTGAATACTGGGAAATGCGATTGAAGACTGTGTAAGGGAGCTGGACCGCAATTTGATTGAATGGTTGAAAAAATAAAACAAAACTCTATCCTTCTTTATTAACCCCCCTTTTTGTTAAGGCAAAAAATGAAAGTGAGGGCTCTTCATGCCATACCTCAAGATATGCACATGTTGAGCAAGTCGACTCAAGGGAGCTGATCGAGATGATTCCCGTGATCAACAAATTAACAACTCGGTAATGTGCTGGTTCCAATGGCTTCTCGGAATGTCGTGGGATTGTCTCTTCAGCATGTGAATCAAGTCCACCTGTCTAGATGGATCCAATGCTTGTCTCAAGGGAGAGATGCTTGGTCTAGACCATCGTCTGTTAGATTGAAATGTGTCGAAGTAGCCGAGTCGCTGGCAGCATAGAGGATGTCAATGGTACACTTCCGAAATAGCACACAGCGATAGCGAAACGACTGGTTTCCTTTCCTTGACTGTCTCTGAAGACCTTAGCTCTGGTCAACCACGAAAACCCCGCAGAACCTGGGCATGCTGGGATGCGCAATATCTCGTACCCAAGAGTGCACCTGGTTGCTCAAGGTCAACCGACGCAATGACCAATTGGTGTGTCTTCGTGCTTTGGTAACCGAGACACCCAGCACAGTTCTCATCTTTATTGGATGGTCTCTTTAAAGACACCAAACCTCCATCGATCGAACATGGGCAATCTCATATTCCCATCTATGAGATCTGTAAGGTCTGATGGCCCACTGCGGGTTCCTCTCCGAATCAGGCAGTGCCGCACAATCGTGCGTCAGCACCTCCTCGGGCTCGGATGCCGCCCTGCCCCTCCGGCATCTGCCGTCACTCAGCCCAAGGACTGCCCCGCGTTCAACGGCGTGCCCCGCCATCCCAGTGGTGCGCGTGCTGTTCTCTTGCGCTCTCTGCGGTCCAGTCGCAGCTCCGACATAGGCCAACGTGGTGGCATGGCCCGCGGTGACGACTGGTTTGCTGCACACTAGGACCGGGCCAACCCACACCACAAAATTTCCGTCCTCTTTCTTCTTGGTCTGGCTTTTGACTCACCGCAGAACCGAACGCCCCCCCACGGACAGCTTCCGCGCAGACACGAACCAGGAGACGAAAGTCGCGCAGACCTGACGACTTTTCCGCCCTAAAACCATCTGCCGTCCCCGAGGCAGACCAATTGACTCGGAATCACACTCGCTCTTCCCAAACCTCTGCGTCGGACTACGTTGTGCGACCTATCACACACCCCTCGTCGCTTTCGCTGCGGAAATCTCGTCACCATTGGCTTCACTGCGACGTCCCACTCCATCCATACGCGCCCGACGTTCCCGCCCAACCTGAAGTCCCGTTTCGAGTCCAGGGACGTTTCTCTCCACCTACCGATCACCTAATCTGCCTACCGCGCCGTCGCAATAACGTACTTTGCCTACCATGGATTTGGTGAACCAGTTGGTTTTTGCCCCTCCATCTAAACCGCCATGAACCAGTTCACGGAGAAGCTAATGACGACGCAAAGCCTAGAGGGCCGACTTCTGTTCGCCGTGCCCAAGAGTGAGTCAACCCCCCTCCAGGAAACCCCCAAACACGTTGACCAAAGGCCCTGAGCTGACGATGACTCCTTTCCGCAGAGGGCCGTTTGAACTCCGCCACGCTCAATCTGCTTGAGGGAGCCGATATCCAGTTCCGCCGCGAGAACCGTCTCGACATCGCGCTCGTCAAGAACCTCCCCATCGCCCTCATCTTCCTCCCCGCTGCCGACATCCCCACCTTTGTTGGCGAGGGCCGCGTCGATCTCGGAATCACGGGTTGGGATCAGGTCCAGGAGCACGATGCCGGAGTCATCGCTAGCAACAAGGCCCGGAGAGCCTCTGTCGAGCTGAGCGGCGACGGTGCCGAGGTCCAGAAGGTCGGAGGCTGCGAGATGGTCATGGAGCTTGGTTTCGGCCACTGCAAGCTGCAAACCCAGGTCCCCGAGAAGGGCGCGTACGCGACGACGGAGGACTTGATTGGCAAGACCATTGGCACCAGTTTCGTGAACCTGGCGGCGGAGCACTTTGCCAAGCTGGAGTTGGGTGTCGACTCCGACGGCAACAGCAACACCTCGCCTAAGAAGCTTCGCACCAAGATTATCGAGCTTAGCGGCAGTGTCGAAGCCGCTTGCGCGCTGGGTGTTGCCGATGGTATTGTTGACCTTGTTGGTAAGTTATCTCGAACCGACTCACGCTTGGCCAAGTACTAATGCAATGTCCAGAGTCCGGAGAGACCATGAGGGCCGCTGGCCTCAAGGCTATCGACACCGTTGTCGACTCGCAAGCCTGCCTCATCAAGTCCCGTTCGCCGTCAAACACGGAGTTGGTCGAACTCATCGCCGCTCGTATCCGCGGTGTCATCACAGCTCAGAGATTCGTCCTCTGCCAGTACAACATCGAGAGATCTCGTCTGGCCGATGCCAAGGCGATCACCCCCGGCAAGCGGGCGCCGACCATCACAACGCTGGATGAGGAGGGCTGGGTCGCCGTCAGCTCCATGGTCGAGAAGAAGAAGATTGCTCTCGTGATGGACAACTTGACCCGTGTTGGCGCTCAGGACATTTTGGTGCTCGATATCCACAACACTCGATAGATTTGCTGTATGTGAAGAAGAAGAAAAAAGTAGTAGACGAAGATCACGAAATATGTAATGCACCTGAGAGAAAGTCATATGTTTCCGTTTCTTGGAATGAAGTTAGTGAAGAAATACAGAATGGAGGAAGTGAGGCTGAAGCTGAGTGACATGCTCGCGGATCAACGACGCAATCGTCGCAGTTGTGGCTGTGACAGCGAGCTATGCATCGAGCGTCGGAATTGCTTGCGTCGCTAGCGTAGCATTTCGAGGCTCTGCACCTGCTCGGCCACACCAGCCCTGATGATGGGCCCGCCAGGGCAGACTGCGAGTCACGCACTGGGCACCGCTGATCAGCAAGCTCGTTGCTCGTGTCCCGCGCGGACGAATAGGCTGTCTATCGACGCTTTGCGTGGGCGCGGTTGAATATAGTGCGCGCGCGCGTGTGTGTGTGTGTGCTTGGAGGATTTGACAGCGTTTCTGGTTGTGTTGAGCCCGATGTCGATTGGACATCTCCTGCTGATCTCCAAGTGCGCCAAGTGGGGTCCCTCCGTCACTCCCGTATCCCGTCCGCAGTGCGCGCGTGGAACAAGGGCTGAAAGAACAAACGAAACCGAGGTGGTGACCAGCGGCCGGTGGTCCAGGCCGCACCGAAACCCCCGACGCGACTGGTGGACTGACAAAATACTTAACCTGTATTCCATCTCCGCACGCCATCATCACCGAAGGCTCCCTTCCCAAGATCTTGGCCACCTCAGCCGCCGTGCAGTGAAGCCGTTGGCAATCCTCCGGAATTCGCTTGCCATTAAAAACTCAATTGTTCGTCCAACCTCGTCCGAATACAACGAAGCGCTTCGACCAACGGGACGATGTCGTCATCAACAACAGCCACCAAAGTCACTGCCACGCGGGGCGGCAGTGACGTCGGAGCAATCAAGCAGTCGACATTTTATAAGGTCAGTTCCAATCTGTCACGGTCCATGTAGTGTTCCCAACCTCGGGACCCTTGATGCCCGCCCATCTTCCAGGCGCTGTCCTGCTGCACCTTGACATAGAAGCTCACATGTACTCCAGAGCATCATGACACCCATCATCTTCGTCTCGTTCCTGCTGTCTCTTGTGTGGGTTGATATCAGATACACCATCAAGAGATCGAGGAACCATAGCCAAGGAGGCTGGATGCCCTCATGGCTGCACAACATCGTGTACCGAAGCTCTCCGTATCATTACGTGCAGGTCAGAGAGCAAAAGAATTCAAGGCCCAAGGACGAACAAGAGGAGTGGTACTACCATAGTAAGCAGAAGAAGCTGATGCGTATGGAGGTGGATGATGCGTTCCAGATGAGGGGGCATGTACTTGTCGCGCTAGTGCTTGTGTCACTGGCCGTCGTTTGGGGTGTTTGGCTGTTTTCCGGCTGGGTATGGAGAAGCGTTAGTAGCAGGGCCTTTGGTATCTGAATGGAACGAAGTTGAAGGTTCAGGCGGCCGGCTGAGGTGTTTGACTCATCCAATTACTCGTCGCTGCCGTGCCCACTTCCGGTTGCTCAGTGCTTTTTGGGATAGTAGCCCCAAGTTGGGACGAACGACTCGAAATACGATCGCATGTGCCTTGCCAGTGTACCTACCTCCCTTCAGACCCACTTGACGGGATGGGATGCCTGACTCGTCTCGCCACCTATGACACGCGGTCCATCATATCGACCATGATGCATGGCGAGACTGGATCCCAGTCTTTGTCTGGGTGCTTGAAACAACACGATGTCGTCCTTTCCGCGTCGTGTGCTGGGCGGCAGTCGATTCCGACGTAGACGAGAACAGCGGGGCTATCCTTCGAGACTGGAAGAGAGCTCGACTCCATAAGCAGGGAGATGTCTGAGATATTGGGAAGAACTAGGACTTGAGCACAGAACTTGAGAAGATAAGGCTATTCAAATGTTTCTCAAAGCCAGTGTCAACACCGGTGTCAAGGAGGAGCTGGATCTCGAGGTTTTGAGAGGCTTGTTCTAAGAACACTGGATGATGCATTAGACAGAGGGTTAGCATTGAGCACACCCAGCTGCAGACATGCAAAAAGACCGGAAATTCTGAGTTTAGCATTGATCTTTGAAAAGAAAACAAGAAGGACAATGCGTGTTGAAAGAGAAACCACAAATGCCTTGGAGAAGAAGCTGGGTCGATGACATGAACGGGAAGGAACTGACAAGGAAACTGCTGCTTTCCTCTCCCTGAGATATCTCGCTGTCTTTCCTACGGACCTTGATAGATGACCTGACCACCACGATCCAGTCTCTGGAGCATTCGATCTTTCTTTCTCGCCATCACCCAAAAAATCCAAACTTGCCATAGAGATCTCATCGAGTTTGATTCTCCTACTTGGTGAGGTTACATCCGATCGAGTTCCGTACCGGCTGGAGTGGGGCAGATCGCGGGGCAAGCTTCTATGTCTCAGCAATTGGGGGAACTCGAAGGACAGCACCGGGACCGAGCTCCCCCCTGCCAGCCCAGGTAACTACCGGATGGATTAATCACTGCTCCCCACGGTCGCGCCGGCGCTCCTTTTCTGACTTCCAACAAGCAAGCGACATCGACTATTCTTACCCGCCACGATTTTCGGAGGTCGCCAGTCGTAGGCAGATGGATGTTCCCTCCTCAACCCATTCACTGGATGAGATAAAATCATGCCGGACCTGGAACCAGATCCCTGTAAGCGGCCCGGCGTTTTGCACGGAACCGACGCGCCGCTGAGCGACGCGCTGCGAGAAGCACTTTACGCCGCCATCGAGGCCATCTACGCGGCTGGTAGGTCGGACACGTCCATTCACCACAACGCGCCCAAGCCAGACACAAGCCCTCATGCAGTTGCGACGAACTACGATGCTGCCCTTGCGTCGTCTTGCTCGGCCCCTGATCCGCCGCCGGAAGCTGCCTGTGTCCGGCTGACCGAGTGCTTGAAGTACTGGGGGTCGAGGATTGAGGATCGCTCGCTGCATGGTCAGGCTGCCGTCTATCATTTCCATCCGCCAAGTAACACGCAGGACTTCGAAAGCCAGGTCATGGGCCAGAACATGTCTGTCGCCGACTCTGCTCTCATAGCCCGCCTCCGCTCCTTATGTCCCAAACTGGGCTTTGAGGTCTTTCCTGTCGTCCTGAAATACTCAGGAACCACTTGCCAATACAACGCTTGGGTCCAGCAAACGAATGGCCATGTTGAGCCTGCCTCAACTGGTCACAACGGCTTCTGGAAGCCATATCAACATGTCAAACACTCTCCGAGTGTCTTTCAGTTCAACAGCTTCTCAGGTCCCACGCTTGCGGAAACTGCAGGTTGCCATGGGGGCAACGTTCTCGACGAAAGGAACGTCGCCTGGGAAAGGGCTCGCCGCGGCCTATTCTTCTGGCAATCGCCAGAAGAGCAGCGGCATTTCGAAGAAGAACGCAGAGTTCGTGAGGCGAATCCCAAGTGGTATCAGAACATCATCCCGGGCACTAGTGGCGATCTTGGGTATTACTATGCACCGGTCAGTCTCACTCGGTCTACCTTGACCATCGTCGTGTATTGTGTCTGACTGTCTTTCAGGCCATAATCCTCGTACCCTTCAGCACGCAATTAGAGTTTGTCAACATTGCCGAGCAATCGCAGCCTGCTTCCCATATTTGGCAATACCTTCTGACGCAGTGTAATCAATCCGTGGAGTCAGCAGCTTACTTCGGTGCTGTGCAAGCTCTATGCAACTTTGTGTGGCCTGAAGGAGATGACATGCCTACGGAGACCCGTATCCTTGGCATGCAAGTTCGGAACCGCCAGGAGTGGATCGATGGTATCGATTCTACTATCATGGGTGGCCTGATCATGACTTCGCTAGTTATGAAGGACAGCCATCTTTGCAACAGCCTCATTTCTCGGACTCAAATTGAGCCGAGTATCGATTATAATTGGCTGTGTGATAAGGCTAGCGTCCATGGCTATTCTGCAGCCGACATGCTATATGGGTAAGTTCGGAACCCTGTTCAACAGACATAACTGACGCCCACCAGACTCCGCCGCTTCTTGTTCAAGCGCAACAACTTCTTGCAGATTGCGAGTATTATCGACAAGCTGCCCGCGTATTCCGACAGTAACGACACAGCCGGAATTGTTTTGGAACTCGTAAAAAGCACCCTTGACACACTCGAATATCCTGTATCAGCAAGTCATGGTCGGGTTGTGGTCAATCTTTTAAAGCTGTTCAAGGACTTCAAAACGTGGAGCGATATGTAGGCGTCTCGTCAGGTCCTTGGTCACGTATGTGTGTTAATCGATTGCAGGGTGAAATCGGCCGTTGCCAGTGAGCCTCAACATCTCCATCGGCACCCTCAGTTCATGCTCGGGTTGCTTCACAGACTTCTCGAGGTGGCAAAAAAAGACAAGCTCCCTATTGACGAAGTGATGGCCTTCTATCAACAGTACGCAGAATTGATGAACTCATCACACCCACTGTGGCAGGTTCGTCGTCTAGTCAGCAACGCCACGAAAGACCAGAACGCCGAAGCAAAGGCGGCTCGGCAGGCTTGGTGCATCACTGAGCCAGCGGAAGAGCTTATCAAGGATAAGTCGGAGCCGCTTCCAACAAATCACACAGTGATTGCTGGCCTCTTCAGGAACCTTGATCGGCTTGGCATGCACGATCAAGTAACCAACCTGGCAGACCACATTGTCGAACACATTGCCGAAATCGAGCCCATTCATATGGCGCCACTCTGGCTGCCGTTGTTGATGAAACTTCAGGACCTGGCCGATTCTGGGAATCCGGCGTTCCGGCGCTTGTTTCAAGCCATCTTTGAACGTTACGATGAGGTCGTCTTTGAGGATGTCTCTGGGCGACTTGAGCAAGATCCAGATTCTATACCGCACATGGCTGCATGCTGTAGTCATTGCAAAACGCTCGACCCCTATTTCGAACAGCCCAATTGGAATACTCTTCATCTCGTGCGCCCAAGGGCTGTGGTAGACCACATCGAAACTCAGCTTCGTGAGCAAGGAAAGCCCATCAAGACAGTCGTCTATGGCAAGAACGAGGCGAATTTGACGATGCAGCTGACCAAGACCTCGCTAGTCAATGAAAAACTGCGCACTGTGGGGGAGTTGCGACGGCAAGAGGCGACGAGGACTGTACGACAGTTTGATCCAGACAGGTTGTTACCTTTCCTTGAAGACAAGGAGGATATCATGTGGAAGCTCGGGAACGCAGAGTTTCAGGAGGCGTCTAAGAACACCCCTCCCAGACCCTCGGATTCACCGTCCGCCAGCCCTGCTAGGCTGTCGAGAACAAGCTCGTCGTCGACTTCCGATACTTCTCTAGACCACTTGGAGACGCCTCGAACGGATCCCCAACATCCCCCAATCAAGAGCGAAGCACAAACGAGTATCGAAACGAGACTTGGCGGAGCAACGCCGAAGCTTGAGAGCCATGTTGGCCTGGGCATCGTCAAGGCAGGGCCTTCCTCAACTTCTGACTTGACAGGACGCTCAGGCCACAAATATGTTCGAGAGATGTTCGGCGCCACGGCCAAAAAAGAGGAAACCACTCCAGGAGGCAGCCAAGGTCTGCTCAAGTCCAGCGGCACTTCGACAAGAGATCGGCTCAAGACATTTGGCTTCGTCAAACGGAAATCTACACCCAAGTACGACGACGCATCGGCAGAGCGACTTCGAGCAGCTCTGGATAAGGGCCGGGCACCGAGAGAAACGCCTGGAAGCAGCAGCAGGACATCGTTAAGCTATTCGTCGAAGGTTGAAACCTCAAAGAGAACAGAATCGGTGACTCCGTCTGGGGCACCGAGAAGCAATGGGCCTGGATCTGTTCTTGGGAGATCCGGTTTGACAAGGAGCGCGCCGCAGCCACCGCTTCGCAAGGGTGTGACTGGTGGTTCTGGCACGCCACAGCTAGGTGCCGTGGCCGACTCTTCAGCTGGCCCAACACCGCGCCTGAGCTCTCTGACAGATGCCTCGGGCAGAGTCTTAGGCGTCGGGGTCGGAAGAAGGAGCCCATCGAGCAATCCTCCACTAGCCACTGGCGTTACCGAATCAGACTACATGGCGGCCGTGCTGGGTGCTGAGCGTGTGAAGAAGCGGCGTACCGGGTCGACGTGGGAGGTGCGTTCAGCCTCCGGCAACATCGTGGGTTCAGGAACATCTTCCGGGAAGTCGAGATTCGAAAGCCTCGTACGAGACAAGGAGAACGTCCGACTTTCGAGCTTGTCGGGGACGCCCTGTTCTGGATTTGGAGCAGCTGGCAGAGCGAGCGCGGCTTCGGGGGCTCTGGCAACGAGATCGCCGAATGTGAGACCGGGAACCACCCGAATTCCCGCGTCGGCCGGGACCAAGAGAAAGATAAGCGGCGACGACGCCGTAATCGACCTCTGCGGCGGCAGCCCTTCCTCTGGCGCGGCCAAGAAAAAGGACACACCAGTTTTTGATCTTCTTGACGACGACCCCTTTGGCGATGATTAAAGGGTAAAGGGGGTCTGGTTGGCTTCTACAAACTCGGACACATCAAACGGAGCTTAGCGAGCGCTATTTGGTCATGGGTTTCTAGCACTTTGGGGGCGCATTTTTTTCTGATGTTTTTATTTTATTTTATTTTTTGAGTAAAGGGTTGGATATTAGGCAAAGGCGTTTCGTAGCGGAGAGCATCTCTCGCATAGCATAGGTGCGGATTGGTGACGACAGTTACGCAGACACAGATACCCAGTCGCTTCGAGGCAGAAGCAGGACAAGTTCTTATCCAGAATTCAAATTCATTCAATGAAGTTTTTCTCATTGCTACGCTTTAATGTGAAAGAAAAAAAGAGGGGGGAAAAAAACTCCCTTCCCCATTCCGCATGCCCTTGTTGACGCTTCTACGCTGGTTTACGAGCAAAACCCCGCGGTGACCAGATGAGCCTACATCACATAAAGAAGATCCGTGTCTGCATAGAGTGAGTGAGGCTGGGCGGGTGAGGCGAATGAGGGAACGACTTACCGATCGGGTGACTGCTCGAAAGCTGGGGCAGCTGGGTGTACTTCTCCTCCAGCACGTCGCGGATGCTGTTGAGCAGCTCGACGTAGCTCTGCTGGGGCTTGTTCTTGAGGGCGGTGATGAAGGCGTAGGACATGGCGCCTGTGGCCTGGTTGGCGATTGTGGCGTCGGCCCTGCAGGTCACTCGGTCAGTTGTCTCAACGCGCCAGATGGTACCCGGGGGAAAAAGGGGGGGGTGGGCTTCGCCACTCACGATGTCTGACTGTCCTTGCTGCCGGACCACATGATGACGTCGGCGGGCGAGGTGCGGGTCTCCTTGGTCTTCTCGTAGGCGTCGTCGCCGGCGATGGCGCGCTTGCCGAAGCTGAAGATGGAGCTCGCGACGGCGCCGAGGTCGCCCGAGGCGTAGGCCGTGAAGGCGTTGAGCAGGCCCTGGCCGGCCTCCTTGGCCAGGTTGGGCTCCTTGAGGACGCCCTTTGTGGAGTAGATGTAGGGCAGGTCGAGGGCGGAGCCCGAGTGGCACGAGTCGAAGATGGCCGTCAGCCGCACGCCGGGCTGCAAGGGCTTGACCATGATGTGGTGCATCTCGTCGTCGACGATGTGGCCGGCCTCCTTGAAGTCGACAGGGTAGATGACCTCGTCGTAGCCGTCGTCCTCGTCGCCGTCAATGTCCTCGGTCTGGCCGCCGTGACCCGAGTAGTGGAAGAAGAGCGAGTCGTTGGGCTGGGCGCCCTGGACGAGCCAGTGCATGGCGCGGAGGATGTTGTTCTTGGTCGGCTGGCCCATGGGCTGCTGCTGGTCGTCGGTGAGGATGACCATGTCCTCGCGCTTGTAGCCGTACTTTTCGACGAGGAAGGCCGAGAGGTTCTTTACGTCGTTGATGCAGCCGCGGAGCTCGCCGTCCTGGCCGAAGTAGTTGATGCCGATGAGCAGGGCCTTACGTTTGCCCTGGCAGGTGGAGTACTGGAAGCTGTAGCCCTCGGGGGCGCCGTGGCCGAACTGCTGGGCTCCGGAGGGCGGAGGAGGCGGCGCATTGCGGTTGCCGTGGGCCCAGTCGTTGGAGTTCACCGTAGGCATGTCTTGTGGGGTCGAGTCAGTATCGATGAGAGGTGATGTGAGAGACGGTGGTACTTACGGGGTCTTCCCTGGTGTCCGGAATTGACAGGGTAGCCGTAGACGTCAAGGCCGGGGGGCGGCGGGTGAGGAGGGGGCGCATACCTGCCGATGTAGCTCTGGTCCGGGTTGGGGTTGGGCGGCGGCTGGTTGTAGCCATAGCCACCCTGGCTCGGAGGGGGACCCGGAGGCGGACGGTCGTAACCGCCGCCGTAGCCTCCGTGGTGTTGCGAGGGAGGCGGGCCGGGGGGCGGCTGGTATCCGCCGTAACCTCCTCCGCCTCCCTGGTGGTGCGAGCCGTAGCCTCCTCCCTGGTGGTGACCGCCTCCGCCACCGCCGTAGCCTCCGTCATGGCCACCGGAGCCGTAGCCGTACTGTCCTGGGTAACCTGACATCTTGCCCGAGTCAATTGGCGCTGCGTGAGGGATGTCCTGGGGGTGTGTTGTGCAAGATTTGTTTTTGTTTACACACACTCTTTCTGTGGCAGATGTGAGTGAGTTGTCAGTGACCGAAAAAGGCGGGGTGAGGGGCAAAACCCACTATAAGTGAATAAACGTGGTCGAATTCACTCCCAAGGCTTTCCGGAAAGGCAGCAATTGGAAAGCGGATTCTGCAGAGAGGAGTCTGAAGAACCGCGATGGTTTCGGGGCTCGGAAGATCAAGGTGTCGTCAAGAATGGAATGCGAGGGGCGGGCGGGCGGTTGAGAGAAGCGTTGTGGGGTTGAGTGAGATGCGAGAGCGACTATCCGTCCCTCATCGAGAACTGGGTGGTCGCAATGGAGGGTCCCTTCAGGTCAGTGTCCCTCGCTGGGTACGGATAGGCACCTCTGACTGGTAAGGCGGTACGGTACGGCAAGGCAGGCAGGTAGCTTTCCGCCCTTGGGCTGGGAAAGGGGTCTTGGGGTCATTGGGGTCCTCGGGGGTGGAATGGGACGGAGGGGCAACCCGAGAGGCAGCCCAGGATGGGACGCCTTGAGGTCGGAGTGGTGGGGTTGGAGGAGGGGCAGCAAGGGGGGCTGCACTCGGTTGCAATTGCACCTTGTCGAGGCGTTTTGTGTTGCGTTTGGGCTGTTCAGCCTGAGATTCACACCATCCTCGGACGACAAGACGCTTACTCGTTTGGCTGAGGTTGCTACATGATTTGATCATAAGCCATTCTGACTACAATATACCAGAAGCTGGTTGGCACAGGCAGTTGGTTGCCCCTGTTAAAGAACTCAAAGAACTGAATATCCTGGGAACTGTCGGCCAAGTCCAATGACCAACATCTTGAGATGTGCACATTGAGCGGCGTAGTTCACGATCGAAGTACGCGGAAAAGCCAAGAAAGCCACGCTGAACTGCAGGTCATGAGTATTTTGGGCTACTTTGAGACCAAGTGCCGAGCAAGGCGAGGTGAGCTTGAATCATCATCACCACCACTACCACTACCACTACCATCATAAACAACACACGTGTTGCTGCGTCCACAGCGTCAACGTCCAATTAGATGCAAAAATGTAGCAACCAGGTGTACGAGGCACACTCGCTCGCCCAGGGTGCGTGAACATCATCCCCTTGGATTGCCAAGACTATCTCGGCTGTCAGTTCCTCCCCTTCCCGCAGACAGCAGGAGAGAAGAGACGAAAAAAATGCCCAGACCTGCAGACGGGAAACAGAGGGCGGAAGGCGGAAGGATCCCATCGATGTCTGCCATGCCCTCCTCTCCTGCGTCTGTCCTGTATCTGCCCGCCCGCAGCCCGGGCTCCAGTTCAGAGGACCGGACAGGCGCGAGCCTAAGCCGTTTCAAGCAACGGCTTGCTATTGTGGATGCGGCCGCGTATGCCTCGCAGGCCCGCGGCGGGAATAGGCTCGGGCGCCAAGCCCTTCTCAGGCGACACAGGCACTAAACGGCGCCGTAGGGCAGCCTGGCGTCATCCCTCACATGCTGGCGGTGATCAATGTGATCTGGGTGAGGTAGGGCAGGCCAGGGTGCCGGTGGTACCTTGGGTGTGTGGGAGAGACGAGGAAACGATGTCGACGATTGACGGATGAGCAGAAGCGCAGTTGATGCATGCGATATTTGTGAAAGTTGTTGCTCGCTGCGTCCTCTCGCCAGGTCCCGGGGCTTGTTGCTGCCCGTGACTCAAATAGAGTAATACGAAGCTAGGAACGGAGCAACAAGCATCAGCTCAGTCTCGAAAAGCAAGGGCCGTTTTCGGTATCGGCATCCATGTGTACCTTTTTTTCTTAAAAAAAAACATGGCAAACAACCTGGGAGGTAGCAGCAGGGTGGCACTCGGTGGCAGTGATTCAATCAGGCTGAGGCCAGGCGAGAAAGAGGGACGAGGGGCTCTGCCATTCCTCACCACATGTTTTTCCCTCTTCTTCCCTTTCCCCTCCAAATCTTCGCACCTCAACAACAAACGATTGATCCATTAGGCCCGTTGCACGCGATAATACCGAACGAACGACCGCGACAGACCGACCGACCGAAGCCGTAGCTCATCGAAGCTTCATTCGCAACACGCTGCCGATTGTACCCACGAAACATTCGCTCGCTTTCCAACCCCGCAAAACTCAAAAATGGTTCGTTTTCGCTTGCGTCGCCGATGAGGCTGCCCCTCCTCCTCCTCACAGCTTAGATATAGCTCTGCTCTCGACACCGAAGGCTGACTTCATGCAAAGGCTCCTCCGTACGGTCTGACCGAGGAGCAGTACAGCGACTACAAGGCAGTCTTTGCCGTCTTCGTAAGTCGCGACAACCCTGCCCTGCCCGCACCAAGCGATCGCATTATCGTGCATTATTGCCCCATGGGATGAACCTCTCACTGACAATGGTGTTTTGCCCACGAAACAGGACCGCGATGGCACCGGTTAGTAGCCCAATCCAGCTCAGCTTGGCTCATCATTCAATCCCGTCACCTACCCCTCCCTCCCCGACCGCATTCGCGCGCATCTGCCCCTCACGCGACAGCTTCCATACAGCCCCATATACCCGCTCACACGGCTGACTTTCGGCACCAGGCGCCATCAACGCCGAGGAGTTCCAGATCGCCATGAAGTCGCTCGGCCTGAACCCCAGCATCAAGGAGGTCAACGAGCTCATCGCCGAGGTCGACCCCAACAACGACGGCGGCATTGATTTCAACGGTAAGCCCTCAACAACCAGGCACAGCGCAGCGCGATCTCGGACGTGGTCGCATCCGTGAGCGCTGTTGCGAACTCGAACGCCCGCGGACTGACAAGCTGCCCAGAATTCCTCCAGCTCATGAGCGAAGCCCCCGCGCCGTCGAGCAAGGACTCGGACACCAACAAGGAGCTCGTCGCCGCCTTCAAGGTCTTTGACAAGGACAACAGCGGTTCCGTCTCGCCCTCGGAGCTGCGCCAGGTGCTGCTGTCTCTCGGCCAGCGCGCCACCGACGAGGAGATTGAGGAGATGATCAGACACGCCGACCTGGACGGCAACGGTTCCATCGACTGTGAGCAACCCCCTTTCCCCCCCCCCCCCCCCCAAATGTCCCCGTCCGTTTGCGACTCGCGCATGTGCTCTGCAGGTTCAGGACGAATCACGTAAACTCACCGGAGCTGCCTGCCCTGCACCACCTCCCGCCCCCATCTGTATTTCGCTTCCCATCCCCGCCCCCACTCAATCTTCTTTATTTAGCAACATTCACTTTCGGAGGATTTGCGGCTGACAGGGAGAAAAAAAAAAAACCACAACAGACCAGGAATTCGTCCAACTCATGGCCCCGAAAGACGGCAAGAAGTAAAAAGGTGAAAAGTCGGTGGAAGTCGAAGCGCAGGTAGACGTTTCGATGGTGTCTTTTTGGGTATTTTTTATTGGTTTTGGGACAAATCTTGGTGGGAGGGGGGGAAAAGCACGACACTTGGCTGCCTTTGATACCCTTTCCCCCCGATGAAGGTACAGTGAGATGGGGAGGCTTGTGGGAGGTGGTTCGACAGGCGAAAAACAAGGCAATACAAACCACACGGCAAACACACGCACAACATACACTCACACATTGGAACCGAATCAAACATGCATTCTCACAATCACAGCTGCTTACTAGTTCGCCTCTTTGGGTGGGATCGGTTTCTTCGTTTGTTTCCATCTAAAGTACAAGACGACTGCTAAACGTGTTTGTCCCTTCTCCAGTAGAGAAGGGCACGCGAATGTCCCGTTCCAGGTAACGACAAGGAAAAGTGAGCGAGACGCAATCGCCATGTGGGTAATCGTAAGAGGGGGAATAATCGATGAAAAGGGTTGGTTAAAAAATTGCCGTGAGAGGGGTTCCGATGTCGTGTAGCCATCCATTCCCTCCATCACAAAGAACAAACTTGCGCGTGGGCGCGGGGGGGAGGAAGGTAATGTTTTCCGCATCGCCCCCAGGTTTGGGAAATGAGAAGGCGGTTCGCAAACCAGAAGAAGTCATCGTCGTGTGTTTCGACCCCAGTCCGCGTCTGCCCATCCCGCCTAGGCGCAATCCCAACTGCCTATTCCATCCGTACCGTTTTTTCCAAACCAGTAAAAAAAGTTGAGGCCGTGATCGCGTTCGGAGGTTGATGGTGGTGGTGGTATCTCTTTGTTTGGTTTGCCGTCGCACTCGGATTTTCTCGTTGTTGCGTTGGCGATTAGAAGCAGCAGGTCAGGCACTCCAGGCAGCACTCGCAGGTCTCTCCGCAGAGCCAGCAGCAGCACAGAGTGGCAATGCTAGAGATTGAGTCAGCGGGCGATGTCGTTGGGTGACGAGGAGGGCTGGTTGATGCTTACCAGCCGTAGAGGCAGCCCTTGTCATCCTTCTTCTCCTCTTGGGGAGGGGGGGCCTGGCCCTGGGGAGGGTAGTACATCTATACGGACATCCGGTCAGCTGGTTGCTCATGAAGGTTTTCTCGCGACGGACAGTAAGGGACAACTTACAGGCTGCTGACCGGGAGGAGGGTAGCCCTGGGGAGGGTAGCCACCCTGAGGGGGAGGGGGAGCGCCGTAGTAGGGCCTGGATGAGTGGCGCCTGTCAGTCTCGGCGATCTCGCATATTGGAGGATGAGCGCGCGGTGAGGACTTACTGCTGCTGAGGAGGGTATCCAGACATGTTGGCTGAGGTCTATGAGGGAGTTGGTAATTAGGCGAAGCTGTCGTATGTGAGGTTCGTGTAAACAAAGCGAGAGTCGGTATCGATTGAAGATTTCCGCGGGAGAAGGGAAGACACGAAAGCGGTTGGGAAAGAGTGAAGGAGGTGGAAAGGTGCGAGTTGCAAGTTGCGAGTTCCAAGCAGGGGGTGGGGATGATGAAAAGATGGGATGGAAGGGAAGGAAATATGAGTTGGGGGGGTGGTAGTGGATGTGAGGTTTCCCTCGGTCAAAGGAGACGAACAGTCATGTTTATTACCTGCTCGGGTCGCAGGTTGCCGGGATCATACCCCCAAGAGTCAAGGCACTACCACCTTCACCTTTCACCTGGTGGTTCCTCTTACTCCTCCGTCGGCGAGTCGCTGTTCACGTTGGGGGCGGACGTACACGCGCGTTACGTGTAAGCCACCTTCGCCCAAGAAGCTACGCCTCACACATTTGGGCGATTCCGTCTTGGGGGATCCAAGGGTCTTCCGCTGAATCGCTCCTATTCGGTCTATCCGTATCTCAGAAAAAAGGGTCCCACCCCTCCCCCTCGTTCTCTCTTTCGGGTCCGCGGGTCGCCACCAGGCGAAAGGGGGTTCCCAGCAGCGCATATCCAACGACCACTTCACCTCACCTCGTCTCACCTCAACGCCTCGTCCAATGTCAGTTCGGAGACGCGAGCAGAAGGGGGTCCAGTGGAAGGACGGATAAGGGCGAAGCAGAAGGGAAACACGGGGCCTGGCCGGGATGCCGGGCTTTCGGCAGTGGTATCTGGTGTAAGTTTTTCTGGGCATCTCATGTATTGGACAACAGAGACCTGCACAAAGTTCAATGTTCACTGTAGGGCGGAGCAGGGGGGGTTGATTGTTCATGTAACGCTGTATTATTTTTGTATACGTACATAGGAGCCGGACGCTGTTAGGTATTTTCCCAGCATGCATGTCCCACCATCGAACGGTAATGCCGCTTATTCACAGACAGCAGTCGGCTTCTTGGTGGACAGTGATGGTGGATATATCGGCATCGAGGACCACAGCCAAGCCCAAGGATCGCTCTTGGCAGGCGTACGCGTCCACGTCGAAAAGCGTTAGGTTGTCTGCAAGCTCCTCAGCTCGGCAGGCCGTTTGGGGCGGGCTTGGGACCCGTTGCCGAGCCCGGGTGAACGGTTTGGAGGCTGCTTTTTCTTAGACCATCCTTGCCCAAGGTCCAGTCATATGGACAACACACAGCACAGCAAGAGGCATAAAGTCTCCGGATGGCCACGACTGGCGATGAGCAGCACTATCTGCCCAACACGACATACTGGACATGTGACTCCTTTCTTTTTGGTCGACAGTCACCGGGTCAGGCCACCAGTGCATGGCTGCGTAGTTGTGAGAGTGCATATTCTCGTGTGCAAGGACGTGGCATTAAGGTGTGAAGACATGACACGGCCACACTTTTCCTGGTCGTGATATCTTTTCCAGAGGTGGTTAGACCCAACCTTGCTGCGAAATCGTTAGCATCCACAGGTAATAAGGTAGAAACTCAATCAACAGGGGTCGTGTTCGAAGCTCTCAGGTAGCTCTAGGTTGGGGCTAGGCCGGATTCGGCATCGATTGACCCTGTTTAAAACCAGTCGGGTGGACGGCGGCGGACAGGGCGGAGCGCCGGTGCGGCCAAGCACTGCTGCCATCCACCTCACCCAATGTCCCCCCCCAAAAAATGTGAAGCACGTCTCGAACTTGACATTCCCCCGTGCCGCTTTCCGCTCCTCTCGCTTCACAAACACACATACTCACAGACACAATCTGGGACCTCAGGATAAGGTAAGGGCCGCCTGAGCCCCATGTAGAACCCCTGCGTTGTTTTAGTACGTTGGACCCCTGCCGGCGCCTGCCCTACTAGGTGTCTGCAGTTTGGCGGCTTGTCGGAGGGATCCAATCAACCATCAGTCGCCATCCGCCAGGTAGTGTACATTAGCCTCACCTGGCACTAACACCTTCTCCGTAGTTTTACTCCATGCCACCGTACCTCATTACCTTTGCTCCGTATGCGATACGGTAACAATTTAAACAAATAGGTACTGGGCGACAGTGCCTGGTGACTCCTCAGTGGAGGGGGGAGCCACCTACATCCATCTGGATGACTGGAGAATGAGTGATGAGAGTCCTCAGTGCCCGCTGTCGCCCGGGCGAGTATCATTTGATTGCCTTACTTAGCAACGCCTAAGCTCAGAAGAGGGCCCCTCACTCCTGAGGCAGGTACCCTGGCTTCTCTGATGAGTGCGGTAGCAGCTTTCATCCAACCTCACTCGCCTCGTATCTTCTCTGACTGGCCCAATTCGTGGTCGGGTGGCTTCAACGCTCGGCTCCATGGACAAGTATGCGCCGGGAGGGAACCCATCGGCGCCCTCACACGCCTCACACGCAGACACAACACATGCGCTGCACTCTGCCTGCACGCTTCACCTCGCACCCCAGAATTTAACTGCGAAGCATCCAGTGATCCACCCGCGGAGCCTGTTGTCCTCCGCAGTACAAGAGCCCGGAGGCCCAGAAGTCTTGTCGAAGCTTCTCGTAGTTGACCAACGAGCCGCTCATCTCACCAGACCCTCCTCATCCCGCTTCCTCGCTTGGAACCCTCCCGTCTCCCGCCAGATCTCCTCTTTCCTAAGAGGGTCTACCTAATTCCTTTTTTTGGTCCCCTTTTCCTGCCGCGACTGTCTTGACCGCCCTTCACAATAAAGAAAAGGGCTTACGCAGCGCCGCGCTCTTCCAGGTTGCCCCTCGATATTTCTCGGCCTCTGCCGTCTCATCCGTCCTCCCCGTCTCTGCACCACTCAACTCACATATCCCCATCCGCCTTACCAAGTCACCAACCTTGCTCTACACGTAACCCCATCAACAAGAAAGGGCCATCATGTCTTTCTTCAAGAAGCTCACCAAGGAGTTCGAGGACCTCAAAACCTCCTTCTCCGACGACAAGCCTGCCGACAAGCCTGCCGAGAAGAAGGACGACCAGCAGCACCAGACTGGTAAGTAACTCTGCACATCAACACCAGTTGCCCGGACAGACGAGGATGAGGGAACATGTTACTCATGTTTTGTGGAATCATCACATCTCATATACGTCTCTTCCAACCTGGTCGTTGCGACCCTGCTTTATTTATTGTCTACGTGAACCGAAGCGTTCTATACCTTCCCCCTTCCCCCTTCCCCTCAATACCAGCCAGATCCAACCGAAACACCATTGTCGTTACGATAAGGTTACTGACTCGCGTCATTTCCAGGCGAACGCAGCTACGGTGATCACTCGCAGCAGCAGCAACAGTACGGCGGCTACGGCGGCGGCGCTCCCCCCTCCAACTACCCCTACCCCTCGCAGGCACAGCCTCAGTCCGGCCCGGACCACGGTTACGGCGGCCAGCCCAGCTACGCCCAGACGCCACCTCCGGCTCCCCAGTCCGCCGCGCCCCCCATGGCCGCTCCTCCCGTCTCGAGCGGCTGGCTCGTCCAGTGGGACACCACCCACAACCGCTGGTTCTACGTCGACCAGAGCTCCGGCCGTTCCCAGTGGGAGCACCCGTCCCCTCCTACCGGCCCCCAGGGCGGATCCTCGTACGCCCCGCCTCCCGTCCCTCCTCACCCTACCTCCGACACTAGAGCTTTCGGAGGTGACCAGGGCCACGGCTACGGCTCTCCCGCTCCTTCTTACGGCGGCGCTGCCCCCTATGGCGGTGCCCCCTCCTACGGCGGTTCTCCCGCTCCCTACGGCCAGCCCTCTTACGGCGGCGCTCCTGCTCCGTACGGCCAGGCTCCGTACGGCCAGGCTCCCTATGGCCAGGCTCCTTACGGCCAGCAGGGTGATACCAACCCCTACGGCGAGAAGGACAAGGATAAGAAGAGCAACAGCAGCGGCATGCTCCTCGGTGCTGCTGGTGGTCTCGCCGTCGGTGCTGTTGGTGGCGCCCTGATCGCAAACGCTCTCGGTAAGTGCACCTACCAAGGATATCCTTGCCACTTTGCCATTCTCTCCATTTTGTATTGTGAGCATTCACTGACGGCGACTCTATAGATGACTCGGACGACGAGCACAAGGCCGCTGCTGCCGCCGCACCTGCCGCCGCGCCCGCTCCTCAGCCTCAGTACGGCGGCTACCAGGACCCCTACGCCGACCCCTACGCCGACCCCAACGCGCCTCCGGCCGTTCTCCCCGCCACTGACGCGGACGGCGAGTCTGTGTCGTCCAGTGACCGCGAGGATGTCCAGGATGCCAGAGCCGAGTACGAAGAGGCTCTTGCTGACGCCGCCGACTCGGACGCCAGCAGTAGCGACCATGAGCGTCTTGAGGAGGCTAGAGAGGAGTACGAGGAGGCGTACGAGGATACGTACGGCGGCGACGACGACTAGATGTAGCCGGCTTTGGACATCGAGAGTGCGTGCGGTCCAGCCAAGAAGGTCAAGACTGGACTGCGAGACTTGCTATGACGACTTCATGATGGGAATTTGATGGCGCAGCATTGCGTGGCAGTTGGGATGGCAACAGAGAATGCTTCGGCCTGGTGGTCTCGGGACAATCGTTACCTTATCTCATAGCTTTGGCCCTCTGGGGTCCCCTGAATTTCAGAACGCGAGACGTGTTGTTGGTCTTTGCGTCGTTCACTTCACCCAAGGGCATCTCGATCGAGTGAGACATGCGGTGCCAGAACCACGGATCGTGACAATGAAGATGGGAGGGATGAAGGGGGCGATGATGGTGTCCAGCTTCTGCCTCGGTGAGAGCAGCGAAGGGGGAGGTCCTCGAGACGGTGATGCTCGGCGAAAAAAACGCACGCGACAGATACGGATGCGTCCCTTCCATCCCTTCCCTCCATCTATCGTTCTAACGCGACAATGATACCGACTAAGTGAGTAAGGGGAATCCGAAATGATGGGTCGGCGACGCGTCGCAAGGCAGGGATGCGATGACGAAGTGCAGTTCGGTTCCTGGATCTCCCGTACCAGGAGTTTGTCTCGGTCATCCCTTGAGATCGTCGACCGCGGTCTGCGTTCAAGACACGCGATTCCAGTTACTGGTGCGTGAGAAGTTGGCCGGGGACAGAGATCGGTCGAGAAGCTCGAAACCCTCAACCCTCATTGGCTCTCCCCTCGTCGGAAACTTCGCCGACGTTTACTTGGTTTCTTTTCAACGGAGAAAGCGCGCACGCGCGCGCGCGAGAGAGACCGGCTCGTCTTTCTCCCCAGATTTGTGAGACGGGGGGGTGTGAACGGCTGGGGCTCGCCGAGCAAGTTTGTTTACATTGCAGTAGCCCACCGCGTTCAGGAAGCGGATGAGAGGGGCCAGGAAGAGATCTTGCGAAAGAGGGTGTTGGTTGCTGGTAGGCAAGCTAAGCTGAAGGTGAGAGGACAGATGAGACTGGAAAAAGGAACACGGCGATCGGAGTCACGAGATGGAGCTGCTACGCCCGTCCGGATCTGGGCGAGGGACCAAGGCGGCGGGGTGAGCTGAGGTGATTTGAGTGAGCGAGACACAACTTCACCTTCACTCACCTTTTCACCTCTCTCTCTCTCTCTCTCTCTCTCTCTCTCTCTCTCTCTCTCTCTCTCTCACCTACAGAAATCTACGGACCACTTACACGCACTCTCACGCCAGAGCTCGGCTCTGAAAGAGGACAGGGTTTTGCTTGCGCCTGGCTAGCGGCTCACCCCAAGGGCCGGCCAGCCAGGCCCCAGGGACCACCCCTCGATTCAGGCACATCAGCAAGCCGATAGGCTCAGCGCCGCAGCGGGGACAGGGTCTCCGCGCTATCGCTATCCCGCCCCCCCCCCCTTCTACCACAACATGGCGCGCTTCCAAGCTCTTTCAGGCCAGTCCCTTCATGGTGTGTTTTGTCTCTCCCCCGAGGAGCTGCAGGTCCAAGTTCGTCCCAGCTTGCGCACCCCCCCTCCCCGCCCCTCTTCCTCTCCCCACAATGTCTCAGTACGCCGCTTTCCCAACCATCGACGAACTCCAAAGCACCCCCAGCCATCCCTTGCGTCCCGCGATGCTCCTCTACGACGCTTCTTTGGGGGTTGATTGGTTGGTCTTGGTTAGTTTGATGGTTTGCCAAACCTCGCTTTCCTACATTGGACTTACCTGTTTTCCCGGCTGTCAAGGTCTCGTCCCTGGGGTGGTGAGATGACGGGACGTGTCGGTTCGCGTCGTCAAGAAGGGCAGCGAAGAGAGAGCTTGTTTGTATCAAGCCGGTGGATTTGGGAAGACCTGTGTACCCTGCCTTCGCCTAGAGGCGCCGCATCCGTACGTGAACGCATGTGGCCCGGACGGACAGACTCCACGGCGGCGGCCCCCAGCCGCATATCTCCTCCCCCCAGCCAAGCCCAGCCCCCTCGAGCACAGGCGGCTGGGTCGCGTTGCTACTTTTAGGTCCTCATCGTGGACATGACGGGAGTACCCACTTCGCTACCGGGCAACTATCGCGATGGACTGATACACTATCATCTATCTAGACCGTGAAGAGGGAGTGGAGGGGATGCGGAGGAGGCTGGGTGTGGCCGGGGGTTCAAACATCGCGCGACCCGCAACGTCGTCGTCGCCGCCGCGCGCTGGAAACGGTCCAAGGAAACGGTCGCGCGCCATCGTTTGATGGGACGACGACGGCGGCGGCGGCGACGGGTGAGCTGAGGTAGTGGCCGCCCGTTCGGTCCCCTCCCCTCGTCTGAGCGGCCCACGGTCGGTCAAACGGGCCCTGCGGGAAGGGCGAAATCGTGGTTGACGGTTCTTTGACAGGTGCGACACGGGCAGTTAGCTCGCAAACGCCAAATGAAATCCAGAGGGCGGGGGACGGAGAAAAAAAAAAGAAAAAAAGTCAATTCTGCGTCGGAAACTTGCCCTGCATTACTGCATGCGTGTTTTTCGTCTAGCAGTCAAAACAACGGATGTACGTGACAGACAGGCAGGATGGACGCATGCGGCCTCGAAATTCGGCGGCGCTGCATGTCCCAAACCATGCGCGAGATGATCTCAGGGGCGGCGTTATGCTCGACCGCATGCAGCAAAGTTTGCTCACAGGAACGTGGAAACGGGTCGGATGAAATGTTTGTAGTGTGGTCTGTATTCGGCGCCTCTGTCGCGAGGCTATTGACTATGTGCCTGGCGCAAGCTACTGGAAGCTCTTCTGATGGCTCAGTCTGAGTGACACACTAGAACAAAGAAAACAAACTAAATAAAACAAGACTGCCAACTCAAAAGCCGATTCAGCTCGAGATCAAGCGCGCGAGATACGTCGCGCTACAAGCCGCTTCAAAAATGCAGTTCCCAAGTAATAAAGCCAATTCCGGGCTTCTTGCCGTTGAATAGGTACTTCAAACGCCGGCCACACACGGCACCCTGTGTCATCCCAACCCCGAGGGTGATGCACATTGCAAACCCAAGACAAACGAGAGAATGAGTGAGTGAATAAAGCGTGGCGAACGAGCTACCGCCAGGTGCCGTGCAGCTTAGTCCTCCGGCTACTCCTCCGGCCCTTGAGGCCGACGTCCCCTTGCAGCATGAGGCTCTTCCACCGCCGCGACAGGCAATTCCGGTCCTTGCCCAGGCTGCGTGCGCAGTCCTGCCACTCCGTCTTGCTAAGCTTAAGCTTCTCGAGCACGAGCTCGACGAGTATGCGGTCCTCCTCGGCGCTCCAAGGCTCCCCGTCGGCCTCGATCTCGACGTTGGAGCCGTGCTCCTCTACTGTGTGGTTCCTGTCCATCCGGCCGCCGCCGTTCAGGAGGTGTAGTGTGTGATAATCGGAGCGGTCGAGGCCAAGGGGGATGACCTCGGGCGCGATGCGCGCGCGCTTGGGCGTGGATGGCGTCGAGGGGATGTCGGTGTTGTTTTGGTTCTGGTCTTCAGAGAAGGACTGGCGCCGCGACGAAATCTCGAGGTCGCTCTCGACGTCCTCGTCCGTGTCGCCGCGGGACAGGTCGTCGTCAGCTGCGCGCCGGCGCTTGTTCACGCCGCGGGGCGGCGCGCGCTTTGCGATGCGCTTGCGCGGGAGGTGGTCGCTGTTGATGGCGCCATCCTGCTTCGCGCGCGAGCGCAGACGGAGCTTGAGGGGAGGCGGTGCGTGGGCAAGAGGCGGCGTCGGGAGCTGCGCCGGCGTGGGCAGAGTGTACTGCTGTTGCGCGTCGTAGGCGGGAGCGGCGGCGGTCTGGTGGTGCTGGGGTGTCGAGAGGAGGGCCTGGAGGGAGCGGCAGGTGTCGAAGATGTTGCCAAAGCCGGGATTCGAGAGGGTTGGGGGGCTCGCGGGAGGCGATGTGAACATGGAGGCCTGGAGGCGGGTGAGAGGCGGCTGCGACGTGTCGCATGAGAAGGCGGATGGCATGAGCATGTTGGGCGGTAGGTATGCGCTTTTGTATGTATATGTCGGTCTTAGTTGGCGCGATTCCGTGTGTGGGCTGACGGGTTCGCGACAGCAAGGAGGATTTCTTTGCGGTTGTGCGCGACTTTGCGACGGGGGGAGAGAGAGAGGAGGGAAGGGTCTTCGTTGGAATGCGCCGGGCGACTCTGTATGTAGGGCGCGCGAAGGGGTTTAAAGGGCGAGGATATTGGCCTCGAAGTCTTGTGTGTCTTGATCAAAGTATTGGATCAAGGGTTGCTGTTGTCTCTGCGATGGCGAGGAATGCGGGTGAAGCAATAGTTTGTGTGTGTTTGTATGTGTGTAAGGAGTTGGTGAGTGATGTGTCGGTGAGAGAGTTCGGCGGGAGAGGCGGTAGCGGGTGGGAAGAAGGGAAAGGTTGGCTGGGACCTGGATGTCGGCAGGAGTGGCAGGTGGCAGATGGGATGGCGGAGGATTAATGGGGGGACTGATAAGTCTGGGAAGGGCGAAAATGGCTTTCCTGGCGGACCAGGTGGGCCACCTGCACCTGACAGGGTCCGTCCGCTGGCTGGGCGCAAACTGCATGCTGCACGTACTTTGTGCGGTGTGGGTACCACAGTGTCTGAAAGCCGACGAAAATGGGCCTGTATGCAAGCTCTTTCACTGTCTGGAGCTCGACGGTACGTATTCTCTTTTCCAGGGATTTTAATGGCCATAGGAAGAGAGGGCCCGAGCTTCTCAACCGACCCTTCCGTCACGCCTTCACGTCCTTTTCCCACGAGCCCAACCGTGTCCAAGGTCTTTGGCGTATGCCACTGACTAACTCTAGCCGTACGGACGATGCGTTGACCCTTCACAGTACGGACTGGACAGTATAGCTACGTGAGCCATTGCTGAGCATCATGATGGTGGGAGTCCCCGAAGTAGCCCACCAGACGAACAAAACGGGTACGCACCCGACACATGAGAGAGAAGTATGGACGAAGTAGTCCTCCGGACCACAACGGCTGGGCGCACCACGCGAAGAGGTACGCGACCTCGACCTCAACCTCGATTCCCCTCCCACACTGTCTCGAGTGCGCCCATGTCGTGTCTCAATCGCATCGGGCTCTACCTCGACTCTGGGACGGCGTGCTTGCTTCTTCTTTCAGTCGCCCGTTTCCCACACCTCCTCCCTCCTCGACTCCCTCGTCGGCCTGCACTAGTTCCCCTTTCTCGTCCAAACCTGCATCCTCGTCCATCTGCAAGGGTCGTCTCGGAACAGCAAGTACACCATCATTTCCAAGTCCAACACCCCCTTCGTAGCCTCTTTTCTTCGACCTTTCTGACTCTGATCCTTCTTTGACTAAGGTACGGTCACTAACCGCAACTACTGACTGGCTGCCGGCCTTATTCTTGCTCCTTGCTTCTTTCTACCTGTCTCGCCTACCTTGCCCTTTCTCCATCTCCATCTCCAGTGTCTCTTCCCATGTTCATGCAAGGCGGACTTTGACCAGAGGGCCACCCCCCTCATCTTCTTCTAGTCTCTCTTTCATCTCGAGCGGCCTTGACCGAACACAACCTTTGAACTAGTAGCCATAATCCATCTCCCTCGATCTTCTCCGGCCGAAAGAGAGAGCTGCATGACATGTAAGACAGTCGGACCCTCACAGACTTTGCATCTTCTTTACCCTGGCTTGCTCCCTCGGCTCACTCTCTTGTTCCATCTCCCCCCCGCTTAACCCCCATACTACCGGGAGGCGCAACATAGACGCCGCTATCCGTCCTTCCGCTTTCAGCGATCTACGTTCCCTCAGACTTTGGTGCTAAAGGACGCGAGCCGCGCGCCCTCCCTTCTGCCAGACTGCCACAAACCATAGGGAGACATGCACGGATACTTGACTATCTCACCTTTGTAGTGTCTCGAGCGCCGAGCTCGAGCTACGGTTTTCCCACACCCGCGCCGCCCATTGTTTCCGACAATGATAGATTCACACTCGACCAGGCCCTGTAGAATTGCTTATTGTAAATCAAAAGTCTCCCTCGCGTCTGGTTCTGCCCACTGCGTCTTGTTTGCAAGGTCCTTTGGACCCGAAGAAGAGAAGGGAGTACAACTAGTCGATCACTGACAGGTAAACAGCCGATCTTTTGATCCATTCGGCAGATTCGGAGAGTGAATCAGAGGAACCATCCAGCTAGGGCACAAGCCTTGGAGGGAAAACGTGCTGCCCACGCCGTGCCACCAACCACCACTTCCATTTAGACTTCCTCTTCCACTCCCACGTCTCCACTCTGGGAAGACGCATTGTGCTGCGCAAAGGGTTCTTGGACGCGAGTTATCCGCGGCCTGGGTCTGTACTGTCTGCAGGTCAGCTGTTGTCCTGCCCTCGTCTGGTTCACTGGCCGCCGCCGCCGCCTCAAGGCCCTGGTCCGAGCAATCCAGATCTCCAGTCCGGCCCATGATCTCTGGGCAGGACCAGGTCCTCGTCCGTCTCAAGCTCGTGAGATATTCCGATCAGCCCCCAACGACATCATGGTCCATGGATCCGGCACACCACTTTCCTAAATGCAACTTGATGAAAGCCATAGGTAGTCAGAATTCTGAAGGCTGCCAATTCCCTCGGAAGCTTGTTTTCCACACGGATTCCCGAATGACCATTTCGTCACACCCACTGCACCCAAACCCTCCCTTGCGGTCCAGATGACGCATGACTCGGAGGGGCTCTCTGCTCCTGGTCACGAAAGGTCGGTTGATTACTTCCGAAACGGCCGCTCCATGGGTTGCTTCATCTCCCCATCAACTGTCAACCGCCCTCATGACACACCTCGTTCCTATGGCGAGGCACCATCGAGGTAGCCACGGGGGTCCCATGAGCGCGTGGACGAGCGGTGTGGTGGTGGCACCGGCGTCCAACGGCACGCTTGTCACAAAGAGCGGATGATCCATGCGGGCGCAATAAATCGTATCAGGAACAATGGCTCGCTCTACATGGGGAGATAGACGCCCTGGACATCAAAGAGGGGCTGGCCTTAATGGCTTGCATCAGAAACGTGGGTAACCGCTCTGCTCTGCCCCGCCTCTCTTCCAACTCTTGCAATTGCGACAATGGAACCGACCATGTTCGCTCACCTCTTGCAATTATTGAATGGAAGGTGCTCGATGGCCTTCGTTAGTTCAGGCAGACAAACAGCGGGCGACGGCAGGGCTCGGAATCAGCGATGACGTCCCAAGTGACTCTAGGGGTTGGCAACAGCACTTGCGTAAAGGTGAGCGCTAGGTGGGCGACCGAGCGAGCACACCGAAAAGCACAGAAATCCCGCGATTGCCGCCGTGACTCAACCAGCAGGGCGCACGCCGCCACCAACGACGAAGAGAAACGTGTCGAACGGGCCGGGCGAAAAGAACAGAACCGGGAGGAAAAGAGGTGGGCGGTCCACGTCGAGAAACTCTGTCGATGCCGTCGTCGCGTCGTCGCGAGCCGCACGCGTCTGTCGCGTCAAGGACACGTTCTATAGGCGGGGTCGCGTTAAATTGCCTGCAGATTCCATTGACGAATCAGCGGGTGACCCAGAGCAGGTGCCTCACGCCATTGGTCCAGTGTCCTCAGACCGTTTCACCCGACACAGTGCGCCAGCTGCGGCGCTGTGGGTCGCGTGCATGAAGAGATACGTACCGCATCTTATCCAACGTCACTCGTCGACTTTTTTTCTGACTTGACCTCGTGGGTGCCATGTTCCGCTTCGCGAGTCCACCATCCTGTTTCGAGAGGGCTTCTGGAGCCCAAACGGTCTGCGGAGAAGGCTGGAGGCGGTGGGCATTTTTCATCAGGGCTGGGGTTTCCCCCGTACGGCTATGTCGTGCGCCAATTTCTGCCCTCTCGTGGACCCTGCCCTTTCGCGGGCAGGCTTCCCGTCCCGAGTCACCATAGTAACTATCGTCCATGTTCGGCCGCCAGCCAATCTCTTTCGTTGCGCAAAACCGGTTGCGAAAGTCGTCCAGGCAACGATCGGGCGCGCGCTCGATTGGGGATATTAACTCCAGCTAACCCACCACCCGTGATCGAAAAGGGTCTGCCGGCCGATCCCGCGAAGCTCTGACCGCCGCCAGAAGAAGAAGAAGAAAAATCCGATCTTGGCAGCTTTCCCCTGCGACGTCGATTTCCATCTTGGCGAGCTTGCATCTACTTCCACTCAACTCATCTTGGCTGCGAACGCAAGCCAGCTTCCAGTCTGTGTGGCATGTATTCAGGTTTGGGTTAAAGGCAGGCGGGTAAATGCATATCAAAACTGTCGGGATTTCTTCAACCTCCATTCTGCTGTATTCGTTGAGGGGTGTTTGCTGTGCTATATGGGTGCGACCTCGAATGCGCTACTTCCCACTATCGCATCCATTTACAGTAGACAATGACCACAGCAATGGTATCCTCGACTTGTGCTGTCTCAGTCTTGGTGCTCTTTTTATTACAAGTTGCCGATGAAAACTTGGGATACTCTCCCCTCGGAAGTGCGGGTCTGTCAATGTTCACTCATGTATCCTAACGCTCAACTTAGTTGGACGTATAACGAACATCATGGACGAGACTTGTAAACGAACACACGGTGCATTTACCGACGAGCCAAATCTGGTCTCTTTAAATCGCGCTCATTGGTGAAGCTCGCGTGCCTATGCAGCGGGTTTTTGGTGTTAGAACACACGCGCCTTATTGACGGCGTGACCCCAGTCCAGCAGAACGTCAAGGCAGGCTGGCTCTTGTCTTCTAGCTCCAAAGCGCAATCCTTCTTCGCCGACAGTAGATCTGAGCACTGATGCGATAGGGCTCTAGTCTGAAACCTGTGTTCTGATATAACATTATTCAAGTGTGAAAGTCTGGATTGCAGATGCATTTCTCGGCTGAATTTCCATACCTGCATCGTCATCATTGGCATAACCGTTTTATGGCGCTGTTGTTGGCGACACGGATGGCTGGCTGGGATATCGGGGTTGACATCATCAACGGCACCCGTTTGATCCTATGCATATCAACAAATCAAGTGGTCCTCGATTCGACATGGACCCTGGCCGTTTAACTGCTGTTGGGTTGCAAACAAGAGTGCCCATGTCCTCCATTACTTTGAGCTCCGACTTTGTCATTGTCGTTGACAATTGATGATTGTCATCTTGTGTTCGTTCTTTCCAACGATCCAATCACATCAGATGCATCCCTTTTTTTTCCTTTCTTTCCCCAGTCCACTGCAGTTTGTATCATCGCTGTGTCCAAATCTTCGTTCCTACCTAACCTTCATACTTATTAACGATACCCAAACCTGATAATATCACTTTCCGTTCATTGGTGTCAAGCTCAACCCCAAGTCTGACGTTGGTTCAATCCCAAATACTGCTTCAGGGGGTGAGGGGCTTCGGTGTTGACCACATTAGATTCAGAGCAGCCCGTTGGAAATTTCGGCATGTGTCGCATGCGTCACCCAGCTTATACTCTGAACAAATTATATCGATTGCCTCCGATCATGTTTCCCCGAATGACTTTTTCTGTTGTCTATTTGCTTACGAAGACTGCACAACTACAACAGGTACTCGCCGCACAAAAAGCACTAAGGCGTTCTTATATGACCTTCAATGCGTTGAAAGGGCCAAGCAAAAGCTCGCAACCACACAATAGAGGAGTACTGTCAAGGTCCCAAAGTTTGATTTGTGCTTACAGCTGCGAGAAGGCAAGGTATGACTATTGGCAACACCCAAACGTTTGCACCAACTAGAGCACATCTCAACTTAGCGGTAGCTCATACCCAAGTCCACAAAAGCTCCCAGCTTCAGAAAGAGGGAAGGCCACGATCACCCGCAATCTAAATACATCAGGTTTCAGTCTAGGGCCCCATATTTGCCAAGCCTCTGTAGATAAATTGGCGGGAGCTTGAATGTCAGAGGAGGAAAGAGGCAGGTGTCCTGGTCATTCAAAAGCCAGTTGCGACTTAGTGAGACATCACTGCGACTCTACACAACTTAATGAGAACTAGCAATTGGAAGACGATCCGGCATATTACCACTCTATGTCTTCTCTGCTCATTCCCACTTCATTGACTATTTCTCCCTACAGTTGGCGGGAGCCAACACTTCATAAATACAGGGACGGCCCAAATCATTCCTCCATCAAACTTGATCAGAGCTTGTTGTTCGTATCATCACAATTGAAATGACAATTGCAATCTTCTATATCATCCACCTCGGCGGGTATATGTCCTCTCCATCTCCACAAAGAGTGATGACCACCTTATCTTGCTCTCCTAGGAACGACAAGGAGGTTAGCTTGTCTTTGATTTTACCTAGTGAAAGCTGTTTCTTCTTTCTCTGCAACCTTGAAGGCAACTACGTGTTGTCTCTGTCCACAATCAACAAGAGTCACCACCTGTGTCTATTCGAACATGCGAGAGCTGTCTCTTGCTTGTTCTTCACTCAGTGTGAGCACAATCTTTGTCCTTCATACCCAACGAGAGTCACGATGGCAGGGCCAAAGACATCTCTTCTTTTAGCGGTAACTCGCCTCTCAACCTGAAATCTGGGAGTTCACATCTCTCTAAACAGCCATCGAGAGCCCCTGGCTCTCCTCACACTGGCTGATAGCGCTGTACTTCACCACCGAGTGAGAGTCAGCGTCTGGCTTCACAACTGGCGGGAGCTACCCTCCCTTCTCTTCAAGCCAGGCGAGAGCTCATTAGTCTTCCTTGCCTTCTTTCCCTTTCTCTGTTTCGTTTCGTTTCCGGTTGCAAAACTTTTCACCTCAACACCATCCGAGGCCTACCTCTTCTTCGCCTTGCTCTACCCTCGTCGAACACAACTTTTGCATCTCTTTTGCTACTCTCTTCTCTTCTGTCCTCGGTTATCAGAACGACGGCATTTAATTCCCCCCTGTTTTCACTCATTCGAAATATTCACCTTGGACATCATCAACGCCTATCATGGACAGCAAGACCCCTGTCAAGGACGAACAGCAACACGAGCAGGCCAAGAAGACCAAGGCCCAGATTGAGGCCGACAGCGACGAGGAGTTCTGGGAGAAGCAGAGACTTCGCCACCAGTGGGCGCCCTGCCAGATTCACTATATCAAGTGTGACAGTTGCGATGAGCTCGCTGCCGATCAGGTCGCCCACCAGATGTGTGGTGTCTGCGCCGTCGCCATCTGCCGTGACTGTGTCGCTGCCGGCAACATGAAGTTCTTTCCCACTCACCCTCAAAAGAGTGTTGACGAGCTTGACTGGGAGCCCCTTTCGGTCACCGCTGCCGGCGCGTACAAGACCGGCCACGGCCCCACACAGGTCAACAGCATCGCGCCTGGCACCGGCTCGGGAGGCCAGCGCAACCCCGCCTCGGCCACTCCCGTCCGGCAGAGACCCGCTGATCTTGTTGGCCCCTCGTCCACCGCCAGCAACACGCGTGGTTCGAAGGGCTCCTCGTCTCGCAAAGGCAAAGGAAAGGCTACGGCGAGTCTGGATTCATCTGACGGTCCCAAGCCAATTCAGGTAACCTCTCTTCCATATCCGCACACCCATCCTTTTTTGCCAACTCCAGACTTATTTTCCCCCCCTCCTTCTCGTTTCGTCCTCTACAGACCATTTTCATGAGCAATAAGAGTTCCTCACTCACGCCGTCCACCCCGACCAAGCAGTCCAAGAAGTCTTCGAAGAAGTCTGCGATTCTTTCCGACAGCGATTCTGATAGAGACTGCGATATGAACGCCCACAGCACCAACTCGTCCGATAAGGAATACGTCCCGCGTGCCAGTCTGAGCCGCAAGGCCTCTAACTCTTCCAAGAAGGGTGTAAACGAGACTGAGTCCGTCGGTACTCCTGCCAATAGCACCTCGGTCGCCCCCATTGGTCTTGCCAACTCTCGTCCCGTCCGCGCTGCTACCATCCAGACGTATGAGAAAATGCGACAGGCAAACGTCAAAAAGCAGCATGAATCCGAGGAGTTTGATGACGCCTTCGGCGAGGAGCAGAATACCAAGTCTGGTCCGAAGATGGCTGTTTCCGCCCAGAACCTCACCCGTGGTACCAAGGTATATTGAACCACTCTTACTCCATTTCATATCTAATTCACCTTCAGCTGACACTGCTATTTTAGACTGGTGGCTACGCTCAGCATGGTACTGTCTCCGGCGGCAACGCCTACCTCCACGCCCCTGAGCATGCCCAGCAGGCCGCTGGTTACGATGCCAAGAACCACACCCAGGTGTACCTGCACAAAGGTCTGCCCCAGCTTCACCCCGGTGCCGGATCCAAGGCCCAGTCGAAGGCTACTGAGTCCCTCGCCCCTGCCGTCACGGCGGATGATAAGAAGCGCGCCGCCACCGTCGCGGCCGAGGAGGCCCCCGCTTCCAAGCGTCGGAATACTTCGTTGCAGCCCTTCGCCCCGGCCAGAAACGCGATCAAGGAGGCCGAGGCTTCGGTCCGTGCCGCCGCTCCTCCTCAGATCACCCCCGCCGAACGCGACGGCAACCGCATTTTCGTCACCGCCGGCCTTGACGGCCTAGCCGCCGCCATCGAGCACAAGGTTCGCCTTCGACTCTCCCTCACCGGCGTCCGCACCGCGCAGGATGCCGAGATCGAGCTGCGCAACGCCGTGCACGGGGCCTGGGTCGGTAACATGGCACTTGCTCGCATTAAGCGCACAGACGGCAGTCTGGCCGCCATGCAACTCCTTCGTGGCTACGCCAATCTCGTCATGATGAGGCTGCAGATGAACGGCACCGGCCTCCTCAAGAACTGGATCGACGCCACTGAGAAGGAGATGCAGGACAGAGCTCCCTTCGTCCCCAACGAGCTTCGCATTCAGGTAAGCAACAGACTGGTTCGTGAGAGCTCGGGGGGGTGGACGCTAACGTACAACAGACTGTCGAACCCGTCACTCAGCAGGGTCTCACTTTCAAGATCGGAGAGACGGATGTCTTCATGGCCAACATACTGGCCGGGATGAAGAATTCCTCTCGCTAGTGGGCTCGTTCGATGCGACTTGTAAAGAGAGACTGCCACCACCGCTACTGCATTCGGCCTCGTTGCTCTTTGCCCCGCCATCTTGAGCTTACTTTCAGCACCCACATGGGAATCGGTTGGTTTTGCTCTATGCGTTTTCTCGACCTTGCATCCACTTTTTCGTTATTCCGTCTCTTCTATCACGACATGGCATCGGTCGTTTCGGGCGTTGGCGGGCCGAGGATCTTTGGGACTGGATCGGCCTAGGGTTTGTTTCTAATGGTTATTTGAGATACCCCCCTTTCGTTATCGTCTTTCAGCAGGAAAGACCGGCGTTGGTTCACGGCAAATGGCTTGGGATGACGGTTGGGTTTGATTTTTGGCTCCGACTTCGGATACTCCCTTTCTGATATCCTCTTAATTCTTTTTACTAAGGGTTACCAAGGCTAGCCGGGAGAATTACGAAAATGGATACGGATATCGACCGTAATTACTGTGTGGTAACCACTCCCTGTGACAGTGAAGTGTGCCGTCTTACGAGTCATTGCGTGGTTGCGGATGGTGGCGCCGACCTCGTCTATAACCTTGGGTTGACATTTGAGGTTTTCCCTGACTACTTACAGCCCGTGACACGTTTCGAGCCACCTTTCTTTGTACCGCTGGAACTACGACATTCTGGACGGTTCTTGGGCCTTGAGGTCTGCCACAGGCAGTTTGTGACAATGAGGGAGTGGAGATGATTGAATTCAGAACCCCAATGAGTATATGCTGGGCAGACATTACTCAATCGACAAGAGTGTGTGAGTATGTCATTGTTCCTACCCCTATCATGCTTCATAGCCGTGACTGTTCACACTTAATGTTATCGTTCATGACCAAATGTTGGCAGGAGAAACAAACAAGGTGGCAAGTTGGGAACAAGTCCCCAACATGCTGTTTATACCAGATTTCCCTCATCCGCTCCTTCCCAAGTATTTGCTGTGCTTATCACTGAAAAAACACCAAACCGAGCAAGACGGGCGACAAAGCCAACGACAATGGCAGTGATGGGACGGGGCCGCTCCCCCGGGCGAACAGGTCAACCGACGACATCGCCGGACGAGGACGCATCAGGCCAGCCAATGTTTATCTACCGGGTGAAACACTCTATTCCAAGGCGTCTCGAGTCAAAACCTGCCAGAAAAGAGTCCCCAACCAGAACACTTCCTACCACCAAAAAAGAAAGAAAGAAAAAAACAGCGGGGTTTCCATCCCAAACCCTCCCGTCCGACATGTCGACCGCCAACACACAGCAAAGCATGCCCGGCAAATCGACGAAGAAGGCGATCAAGGACCTCTTCGGCGACGAGCGAGGCCACATCTTCGAGGCCGAAAAGATGGGCCTAGAGAAGGCCGACTTCAGGGACGTCGCCGAGCAGCGGTTCCCCAACGACCCGATCCGCGTCGAGGAGGTGAGACGCCGCAGAATATCTCAAGACGAAATGACGCGAGAAACGAGCTGACACGTGCCTGCCGTAGTCGCTCGAGGGCGACAAGTAGTACTGTAGCGTCTCGCGGCAGCCGAGCGACGAGGACAATCAAGCAATTACACGCCGCCTGCAGAGCATTACCATGGCAGCCGAGGCACAGAGCAAAGCCGGCACGGACGTGGGGGGTGCGGAAGCGGCGGAGTACGAGAAAAAGGGGAAGGAGTACATTTGCAATCTATGAGACGTATAAGACATTACTCGGTCGGTTTACGACACGCAACAATGAGGCTTGCGCCAATGCTCTAGTAGCTAAATCCAGAATCCCACCAATGCTGTCCAGTATGCCAATGGCCAATCGCTTCCATGTCGGGCCTCCACCAGGAGACCTCTCCGCGTCCGAACCCCAACGCCCGAACAAAAGAAACGGGAACAGGCTCCATGAGCCAAAGACCGGTCTGCGCAAAGTCATCGGCCAGCGGCCGGACCGTAAAATGCAGCCACACGACCACGAAAAGAAGGTTTCCGAACCTCCTCAAGACGCGAGGCAGCTTCGAAATCTGAGGCTTCAGGGCAGTGCAGAACATCTGCTGGATGAATACGCCCACGCCTGACAGCCAGAAGAAGAGAGCAGGCTTCCACCACTTCGTCTCGGGAATCGAGCTGACGCTTCCGGCGCCGTGCAGTAGGCCCGAGAGAAGGAAGGCAATCAGCATGCCGACCATTTTCGTGCTGCGTGCCCCCTTTTCCAAATATCCGTGCTTAACGGCATAATTCACCGGTGCGGAGAAGGCATGCCTGAAGGTCTGATGCCACCAAGACCCCCAAAATCCAGCCAAGCCCCTATCCAGAATTTGGGTGAAGGAGCCAAACACCGTAGAATACTGCCACAGCTCACCCCGCATAGGAAAGACTTTGCTGAGGACGTAGTACTGAAACAGGTCGTGAATGCCAAAGACCATGACCAGTGCGGAGTAGATGACGCCAATGACGGCAGCGTGGCGGTACATAGGAACGACCCAAGACGGGAGGGCCGCCAGGTGAGGGGGTAGGGGAAAAGAGCTGCGGCCGAGGACGAAGTAGGGGTCCTCCATGACGGTGACTTTGAAGATATCAAGGAGGAGATATGCGATCCCAATAGGGATAAGCTTTCTTCGTAAGAATTCCTTCTCGTCCTTGTAGGTCTGGCATCCAACGAATGTCTCCAATGGTATAGTGTCCATCTTGACCACTTCGCCCGTGCCGGGGTGTTCAGGGGGAGCTGGACTAGGTACCGATGGGACAGCCCAAGACCAACCTTTCCAAAGTTAGCAATGTCAATAATGTTGATGAGGAGGATGGTGGCGCTTACCGACTCCCCTAAAGTTGGTATAGAGATCAATCACCCAGCTGAGCCTCTCGAGGAAAGTTCCATTCTCGGGGTAGGCTTGCCAGTAATATTCGTACTCGTCAAGGTTGACCTCTGGTGCTGTTACTCGGCCGGATCTTCGCTTTTTGCTGCCGGCTCGCTTCCTGAGCCCGGAGCCGTTCGGCGAGGGCGAGGCTGCACGATCCTCGGGCGAGCTTGATCTGCTAGAAGACTTGGAGGATTTGGAAGACGTTGTTGGCTTCCTAGCCTTTCTGCGTACAACTCTTTCGTACTCGAACTGCGGAGCCGTGAAGACCAACATGGTGAGGTTGGACAAGATCCCCCAAAATGCCGATAGCCCGGCAGAATATGACATGGACATGTTGGTGCTGGAGGTGTCCTTCAAGATGTCGAGGTTGAAAATGGTGATAAAAGCAAGCACAAGCCATCTCGCGTGATAGAGCCAAGGCCGCTTCGTATGCGGAATGGTCATGTACAGTATAGGGACGATGAAGGTAGCAAAGATGCCGTAAGGTAGCACGAAGGGCCTCGCTTCACCAGCCGCGACGCGGGCCTTGAAGGTGGCACGGTAGGCGTCGCGCACGATGGTGGCAAGAACCGGAGAACTGACGTTGGCGAGACTCGGCTTGGTGATATTGCTAAGAACAGGCGTGACGAGGTCGGGTAAGCCCAACGTGGTAGTGATGTCGGCGGCCATGATGGATTGTTGCGACGTGGTTGTTTCTCCAACCATGGAGAGTTGTGTCGTTCCCAGTGTCGTATATTGTAGTTGCTCCGTGGTGAAAAGAGGGTTGCGGTGAAGGAGAAACTGGGGTTGTATAAATAAAAGTACACGCAGCCACAGCTATATGTATGTCTGACTCAGTTGGGCCACAAGTTGAGTGAGACACGCCTAACTCCCCGAATACGTGAAGGCGATGAGGGCTGAACGGGCATAAAAACCAGGGTCCTCCAGCTAACAAAGAATGGAAATAGCAAGTCTGGGGAAGGGTCGTGGAAAAAGCCGTGCCGGGGCCCCGATGATTGATTAATTGATTAGCACGGGATCAAGCAATGTGGCACAACCCCTCAACAATCCTGTGTGGTTTTCCTTGTATGCTTGGACCAATTTGTTAGATGTCGTTTAGGTACCGAACGCGAGTACGACTGGGAAACAAACAGCGCGGGAGAGCTCAAGAGCCCGCGACCGAAAAAGAGGTGGGTATGGGGGAGGGATGAGCGCTTCGAAGCCTCGGGAGCGTAGAAATGCGATGGGCTCAAGTTATGCGACATGTGGCGTGTGTGGGTGACATGAGCGGCTGAGTGGTGCTTGCGTCGGCTCTTCTCATCTTCATCCGCAAGGCACGGCAAGTCAAGATGTGTTTCGCCCCTTCGGAAACAAAACTGAGATCTCAAATAGGTAGCAGAATGGTGGAAGGATTCATGGATGGGATGACACGATAATGCGAGCCGGGATGGGCAGAGTAATTATTGGGTGGGTTGGAATAGGCGCCTTTGGGTATGGTTGAATACAGACGGGATGATGATGGGGAAAGGAACGAGAGAGAGAGAAAGAATGACTGGACGAATAGAAAAAGGTAAGGACCTCGTTTGACACTCTCAGATTTCGCCTTCGTGTTTGTGTCGTGTAGAGAGGCGGTTCGAGTCGCCGCATCTTTTCGCCTGACGTCAATCAAGTCTCCGGGTGATAAAAGTACCGGAGCCCACTCCTTCCCTCCTTCAAGCCTAAAAGTCAAGCATCTTCCGTCCGCCGTGTGGGCAGAAAAAGGCAATAGTGTGGAAGCAGCCCCACGTCAGCTCTAGCTCTCCGGGCCGCCACCACCTCACCGCGGCACCCCCTGTGTCGGGTGATGGGCCCTTCCCTGGTGAATATCGGCCAGGCGGGGTGGCTCCCTGCCGGATCCGAAGACGACGAATCATGACCAGCGTCTCCAGCGGACTCGGTCGCCCGCCCGCTGCGTGTGATGCTCTGATTCGCCAAAACCTCCCATGCACCAGCGTCATTGAGGTGCCTTGCCTTTCGGCACAGACGAGAGCGACCCCCTTCACCGTCCCTGTCTCTCTTGCGTGTTGCGTGAACGACACGGCCTGGAAACAAACATTCATGGAAAGGGACAGTGCGTACACGAGTACGGAGGAGGGCACTGCCACATGGTGATCTTTTTCCCTCTCACCTCTCTCTTCATCGGACCAGTCGAATTGTCGCTTTCGGCCAACTATCAACGCGAAGCTCCCGCTCGTGCCATTATCCCAGTCGGCCCGAACCTGCGATGCACGACGATGCCGGTTACGACGGTCCGGATCGAAAGTGGCAATGCGATGGAAGAAACGCGAAAACAAAGATGCGGCTCACAGGAGCTGAAGGCTGTCAAACGTAAGGCTCAACCTTGGTCGCTTGGAGGGCAGTGGATGACTGGACAGCAGAAGGAGGCCAACGGGATCAGGACTATGTTAATCTGCCCAGCCCGATCACCCATGCTTATTCTCCGAATCTAGGTGCAACCCTACCTTTCGGATAGGCAAACCCTGTTCCTTAGAACCAACGCACTTAAGACATTGATGCAGCTACAAACCCAATACCCGGCGGTTTCTGCCCAGCGTCTCGTGCTTCGTCTGGCCCTCCATCTCGTCGACTATGCCATCGCGGTAATGGTGTCGCCGCCGCCGTCATGTTCGACCTATCCTTTGCAGTGTACCACATGGTGCTCCAAGCAGCAGCACCACCCAACCATCGTCCCATCGACGTCCATGGTTGAAGGATCTCGGCTGGGGCAGGAACACCCTCCTCCACCATCGGAGCCTCTAGCGAATTCGATGCCGTCTTGGTGACCGTCGGATCCGCGTGTATCGAGGCCGCCGATGCCGACGCTGCGAGGCCTGGCCTCTCTGTGTCGGGCCGTGACTTCTCTTTCTCGGCCGAGTCGGAGACATCTCGAAAATTCCACGCACACGACGCCCACCTCTTCATTTGAGAGGCCCACGTGTATGCGATCGCATCTTCGCCACCACCACCGCCACCAACACTGCCGTTACTGCGCCGCGCACGACTGCCCATCGGTTTGACAACGATCAGCGTCGCGATTGTCATGAGCACGCTCGCAACAGCCCATGTGCCGAACGCCGCGACCGAGAAGTTGAAAATGGGAACGGTGTTGTCGGACGTGCTCCCGGTAACATTCTTCTCGTTTTCGCTCTCAAGGCCCTGAAACTTGACAATGTCTGTACTCAGGACGGCCTGCGTACACGGTCATTGGTGTCAGCATCCGATCAGCGCATTCGGTTTCTGTTCCTGTCTCGTATCTCTCTACAGAATCTTGAGGGTTAATTCAACGTACTGATACTACCGTAACTGGCAACAAAATCAGGGCTATGAAGGACAATTGCTTCATCGCGGATGAGTCGTCTGCCGTCAGCTCAGCAATTGTTTTTGTCTGCTGGCTCGAGTGGTGCGCCTGCAACCGTTGAATCTAAGAAAGTTCAGCTCCTGTCCCTTTGCCACATTACTTGTCGCAACTCACGTATTCTTCTCGGTTCTTGGCGAGCTTGTCCAAAGCCAGCGCCCTGTCCAGCAAGTCCTCAATCTCTTCGATGACCAACGTCACGTTTTCTGCAAAGTCTTCGATGTGCATCCGAATGCTATCGGCATGGTCATTTCCCAAATCGGCAAGATCCCGGCATACTTCATCAACCAAGAACTTCCGGAGGTTTCGGAGGACCCGAAGGTTGTTCTCGACTCTCATAACACTCCCGTGCCTTGATTCCATCAGAAAGGCCATCCTCCGCAGATCCTGCTCATGTATTGGTTCTCGTGGCTCGTCGTCAACCATGTCGTCATCGTCAAAAGGATGCACGTACGGCTTGGTCTGTATCTTGTTGGCATGCTGCAACCATGGCCGATTAGGACCCCAAAGACCTCGACTCACCAGATCAGAAAGCCGTCTCTCCGTATCTTGGAGGTGGTGCGAAAACATTCCGACGGACCATTGGGCGACGGCAAGGAGACAGCTTAGACTGACGCGAAGGCGCTCATGGACGTCGAAACGTGCAAGCGCGGCCAAGTCGCTCGCCAGGTTGATTTTCAGCGTGTTCCAGAGCAGATTCTGCGTACCATTGCCTTTCTCCGCATGATAAGACCTTGGGCTCACGAGCAGCCAAACTGCCGTACCCTCCACCAGATCGAAGTGAACGTATACGACGGCAGAATGCGTCTCCCACCGAGGCGTCCGGACAGGGTCCGCGTCTTCAGGTAACGCGTGAAGAGGGTATTCGCGGATACTGAACAGTGTGAGGCAAACTTGCACGTGCGTACCGCTGCGGCCTAGTCTGGCGAGGCTCGGTTGCCGTTTGCGAGGCGGAAGCGTTGAGCAACCCTTGAATCCCGCGAAGTGCATGCTACTGGCGAAGCTCCATGCCCCACCACCGCTCGCGAGGAAGCTCAGGAAATGGGCCGGGACTTGATGATAGGTGAGTAGCTCTAGCAGGACGTCCTCGCTGAGGTTGAGCGTCATCGATGTCGGCCAGAGCCGTTCAACAAGGCTTTGTTGAGTCAGTGTTTTTCCCCCCCATTATGATTTGCTCTGGTGGGATGACATGCATGACGCGTAGTGGCGGATCTCTCACGAGACTGCTAGGTTCCGTCGTGGATGTGGCCGGACCCGGCCACGATAACATGGTTCGAAGCCCCCCACGTCGCGGACAAGGTACAGCTTGCCCTTCCGCCTCCAACTTGAAGCCGGCACGTTTCCTGAAACTCGATTGGTGAGCCCAGCAATCCAACCACTGGCCCCGGTTCTCGACAACCTCACCGGAATCGTTTCCAGAGTTGGGTCCCGCCCCAAAGTCGAGAATCACCAGCGGCTCCCGCGCCCCCAAAAGCGCATCGAAGATCCGAGCCTTCTTCTCGGCGTAGTGCTCGCGTCGCTCTTTGGTCGCCGCGGCCTCCTCGCCCTGGCAGAGTAGGGTGTCCGGGTATGTCGGGGCGACGGCGAGGTTCTCCAGGAAGCGGGTTTCTTGGTCGGGCATGATGTCGTTTCTCTCTGTGTTCACGAGCAAGTATGCAGAAAACACTTTCGCGTCGTGGGAATACGAGTCCATGATGTTATATGTCGAAGACGCATTGGAGGTTTTGTCTACGACTCACAGTCCCCCCGAGCAGGGGGAGGGTTTGCTGGTTCGACATTAGTGTATTCGAGTGATGCATGCCCTCCAAAACGTGCCTCGGGGAAGGGATATTTTCAGTGGTGCGTTTCGGTGCTACGTGAATCATCGTACGAGGGGGAGACGAGGCAACCGGCAAGCTGCCGGTTCGGATGGAGGTTTAACAGGAGCGCGTTGGATGCTGGCGTGTCAAGTCACAGGCGGCACGAGCACAGAGGTGATACGGCATTCAAGGTGGACCAATTGATTCCCTCGCGGGCGGCAAGCAGTACGCCTCGCGGGAGCAGGAAAGCTCTTCTACGTGTGACAGTGAAGCACGAATACGTTGTTTACCGAATGCCCCTCTTCGCGCGGGCCGTCCTCTTGGAATCGAGCTTCCCGAGCTCGGTGTTGATCCACGAGAGGACACCCGTAAAGTTTGCTTGTTTCCTTGAGAGGACCCTTCTGATTGCATCGAGGGCCAGCCTGCGCGTGTCGTTCGGGTCAGCTGGGCGTTCCGAGAGAGGACCGTGGATCCCAATGGGCTTGCTACGTACCATGTGACGTGCATCTTCTCGACGGCGCAGACGTATCCCGGGTACTTCTCCCGCCTAGCCTTGCTAGTAAGGAGGACGACGGCGACGTCGACGACTTTGGCGATGGTTTCTGCGTACGACGTGAGCGGGATGGAGGAACGGAGCAGAAGGCCAAGACGGGACTTACGCATGATCAATCCGTCGCCCGGCCGTTTCCCCGCGGGCAGGCACCGCCAATAAGCCCACATCTTCTCGGCCGTCTCCGTGAAGGCCTTGTGAAGATTTGACGTGACGGTCTCGAGAGCGTTGTGTTTGGTGTCGTAGAACATGAGGTGGGATTGAATCTTAAAGGCGTCTGCAGAAATGTCAGTCGAGGCATGGATGGAAAACAGTTGGGTTAATTAACGCAGCACTTACTTAGGACTCTTCTTTGGAAGTTCTGGCCAGGCTTGTTGCCGTACTCGACGGTTAGAGCGTTGGAGACCACTGACAAGGTGGTTAGCTTGCTAAACTGCTGCATTTCCAGAGCAGAGGTCTGGGGTTTACCGGTATCCTTGACATGATCGCGGTCCTTGACGATGTCAAGCGTGTTGCAGTCGATGCCCAGGCCGCAATAGGGAAAATGATATCCCTGCGACAGCCTGGGTACCCTTATGCCCTTGACTTCCATGTCAAAGTTGACCAGCGTCTTGTTGGGGTTGACGGTGACGCCGTACTCGGGAAGCCCGCCGTGCATGACCTCGACAAACTCGCGCGCCTTTGACTGGTCCGTCGTGATAAGAAGAAAGTCGTCGATCAGCCTCAAGAGAAGGCAATCCTCCGCAGCGAGGAACGCGAGGTGCTGCGCCTCTAGGTCGGCGTAAAAGTAATTGCAGAGGGCCGAGGAGAGCACAGAACCCTGCGGGATGCCCTTCTTCTGCCTGTAGAATTTCTTGCCGACCTTGACCAAGTTATGCTTGATGTGCGACGTCATAAGATCCATCAGCTCTCCAATGTCGACTTCCCTCCTCATCGTGTTGCCCACGAAGACTGTATTCTTCCGGTTCTTCCCGAGACGGCTCTCGACCAACTTTGAGAAGTCGGCCGTGTCGTTACGCGTCACGGCGATGGAGTGCCACCGTCGCGTTAGTTTCGTGACTGTATGCTTTTCGAGCCGACTGTCTAACAATCCAGCTTTGACTTCGACGTGCTTTTTGATAATGTATTGTTTCTCACAGGGGATGCCCCCCATCAACCGAATGACGGCCGCTTGTGGGATCGTGTCAAAGGCAGATTGCACGTCCACTTTGGCGAAGTAGAACTTTGGATATCGGTCTTCAAAGCCGGCGCTGAAAGCGTTCAGTCGTGGATAAATATCACCCACGGAGAACATGGAAGAACCAAGCTTGGCTGGATTGCGTTCCTACAGATGATCAGCGAGAAGAAAGCGAAGCAAGGAAACGATATACCTACTGTCTCTAGCCTGAGCATGCAGTGTACGGGACTAAGAACGGAGTTGATGCTCGGCCCGAGGATGGTGCTTTTGCCCTTGAGCGCGGTTCGCCTCCGGAGGTTCATAATCGGCCGCATTGTCTTCCCCTTGGGCAACAGCCTGATACGGCTGAAGCCTAGCCGCCTGGAATCGAGGACTCGTGTCGCCTGATCCATTTTCACCTCCTCAAACATGTTTGTTCGGAGGGTCGCCATCGCTGGCTCTGCCACGTATCGCCAGACGTCGTGCCGAAAGAAAAAGAGACGGTAACGATGGGAACTTGACTCGGTGATGTAGAAATTACTGCGTAATAAGGGTATCAAGAGAGAATCAAAAACGTAGTACAAAAACTCGTTGAGTATTTCGAGTCGTTTCCTTATGTCTGTTTGGCTGGTCTTCTGGCCCTTTAGCGCAGGTGGCGCCAGCCATTCCATACTTGCCACCTGTATGATGAGTTAGCAGAGGCTATACAACGGGACACACGGCTGCTTTACCTTGATCCCTTCTGTAAGTTCGTAGAGGGACATGCTCTCGAACCTCCGCATTCTGATAAAATGGTTGACCCTCTTCAGCACAATGTTTTTGTTGTGCACCTGGTCGTCGCCAAACCCCCAAAACTCATTGGGAATGACCTTGGCCAGCACAGCCTGACAAAATGCAGACACATGGGCTGTAGGAGTCGCTAGTTCAGTCACTGCATCGAAATTGATCACCGGCAAGGACGGCGCTGGTTGACGCAGCTTATGGCGGCTCTTTTTTGTAAGGCTAGGAAGGGCAGAAGACACCATCGGTTGAGTCGTACTTCTCGGTGCCTGCGAAGACGGAAACCACTGAGGCCGTTTCAACGTCTTCGACGCAAGATTGCGGGGCTTGATGTCGATGGCAGATGGACAGTAATGCCGCAATAGCTCAGCGTAGGAGCAGCGGTGATGGAGGAGTTGTAACCGCTCGACAAGGCGCTTGGCATCTCCTCGAAGTCTCTTGGGAAGTCGCATCTTCTGCCTCTCGGATAGTGTCGAGATTTCCTCCTCACGAAGGGTATAGTCTGCAAACTTCTGAGACGTTTTGGAGTGGTCAATTCTCGAGGTAAAGGCATTGTGTAGACCGAACTGTCGAGGGAAAATATACATCATGACCTTCAGCGTGTTCCGCTCATTAGCTTGGGCAACTGCTGACTTTTCTTCCTTGGACGCCTGATCTAAACAAGGGATGCGTGGGCAACGGCTCAACACGTCTTTGGTAGAGAGTCAGTATGAGTTCCTAGTACAGCTGATGAGCAGCTTACGGATATGCCTGAGGCCATAGTGGACAGTGCCCTTAGCAGTAAGCGCAGCTCTGGCGTAGAGCATGCGATTCCTCACGAACGTGATCTCAGAAGAACGTCGTTCGTTAACTGCATCTGCTGGCTTGGGGTCTCCTTTCGGACGACTTATCTTGGTTTGGTCCGCAACCACAGACATGCTAGTCTCTGACATGGGGATACCACTCAGTTGATACAGATTACCGACGCCGGCTTTTACGGGAACAAATATGGCCGTGTCAATGAGAAGATCAATCATGATCTGCTCGCCCGATTTGCCAAGAAGCATGAGGGCTTGCGGCCACGGAGAATTCTTGAGAGCTTGAACATGGTGATTTGGGTAGACAGACGCAAGCCCCTGAATTGACCCAGCAGTATCTTGACCATTCGCATTGGCGACATTCCGAGCGCGTCGCCTGAAGCCATCACATAGGAGGTGTTTCGGCCAAGTGGCATGAGGCTGTGCCCTAGAGAACAGTTGCCATATGACGAAGTCAACTATCTATATTTGCTAGTTAGTCTGGGATGCAGAGTTGTTGGGGTGGCAGGAGTTACTTCTGATTGTGAGGAAGTGGCACTGGACAGATCTCCTGAAGTAGATACGACAGACTCATCAACTCTTTGCGAAAAGGACCTCCACTGCTCCCATCGAGAATCGGCTTGAGATTGAGGGCGATGATGTATGCAGACCAGTGTCGTGTCTAGTAATAAGGACAGTTCCGGTATCAACCCGTTGTCTTCCTTGCGTGACTGAATGTCGTCCTTCCCCAACGAAGCAATCTTTTTGCGACGAAGTCTCGAAGAACCTGGCAGCTTTGCAAGCAGGTATTCGCGGAGTGTCTGAACATTTTCGTAGTACTGCTGTAGGACGCAATGTTTGATCTGGCTCTTAACCTGATCCACTTTGGTCTTCTTGCGTACCGTATGCTTCTCATTTGTTCCCACGAGCGTCTGTGCTTTTCTTTTGCGTGCCATTGTAGTGGCGAGATCTCATCTCATCGTCAATATCGGTTTAGGCGCGTGGCTTTCCCCCTGTCGTCATCGCTCACTAGGGAACCGGGTCGAAGTGACGCTCCAACTCAGCACCATCTGCACTGGGTGACTGTAAATCACACGCTAGAACATGTCATTGCATCCGGGCATGCAGGTGATCTGTCAGAGAATTCATGAGCAGTCAGGTTGCAGAGCCAAGATCGAGGGCTGGTTACGGGGTGATGTCGTTGATCGAGGTTGACCAGCGCGACGGCTCAACGCGTCTTGCAGAGCGGGAGGGGGAAAAAAAGACCCAATTGTCCAAGGATGGTACGTATCGCACCTGAATGGTCAATACCGTACGTGTTGATTGGCGGGTGCTGCTGATGACTGGTGATGGTGGTGGCTGGTCTAGGCGCACCTACCCCAGTGGGACGACGGTGCACGTCCAGTGATCTGCCGAACACGGGCGCCGTCTCCAAACGGTGGCTTTGTGGCTTTGGCACTCGATCCTCACACGGACGCTCAAACCACTAAGGGGGCGGCGCAAGGCCGTGGACGCTAAGGTACCCCAGGTCGCTCTGGTGAGGCCAGAGTCGGATTGGTGGTCGTGGGGGTCCACTAACTCCGTCTACGATGTACTTCGTGGTGGAAATTCATCAAGTGTCAAGGCTCGCCGAGCGGGTTCGTGGAGACCTCAAACATGACATGGACTGGCCCTGGCTCCAGGGGGCCACTTGGGATGTGGTCCTGCAAAGTGGGAACACCTTACGTACCTCAGTGCTAGGTCGCTCAAGGTTGTTGCTGCAGTCCAGAGCCAGAGCATGTCTTCGTGGTTCTGCGCTAGGTGCACTTGCTACGTGGTACACTTGCGCTACCCTACGCTAATTAGATATGCATCGTCACTTGTTAGCCCCTCGGACTGGGCTGGGCTGGGCTGAGCGCGATGCAAGGGCGGGCGGAAAAGCGGGCGGCGGCGGCGGGCTGTGAGAGGAGATTTGCCCTGCGGTGCTACGTTATACCATCTGTCCAATATTTCCTTCCTCGCGAGTGATGTGAACGCCTGGGGGAAAGGGTTCCTAGTCGACGGAAGACGCGGTTCGGCATTGCTTGCAGTACGAGCCACTTGGGTGGGCGAGCGTGGGTCGGATTACATGATAGTCAAAAGACTCGACTCTCTGTAATAAAAGTAGTGGGAGTCTGAGCGAACCCATCAAGTTTGTTGTTGTGGTTGTCTGGTGGACAACGAGTTGCGCGATCCGTCAGTTTGTCAAACCCGTCAAGAAAACACATGGTAACGAGAGAGAAAAGATGGCTTGCCGCCTTCTGGTGCTACAGTCCCTACAAGGTTTGGCCAAGCCTCTTGGATCTGACTAAGCCAATGAAGTCATTTCGTGTCCCGGATTAGAGGAGGCGGGAGCTGGAGCTGGAACGATAACTGCCATCCATCCATCCATCCATCCAGTGATTGCCTCACATCATAGTAGTATGTCTTAAGACGAGCACAGACTCTTAAGTCGCATTGGCGGGACTTGCCCGCCGGATGCTCTCATCACGAGCTGCGTCTGTTCTAACAACCGCGTAAGCATGCAGCTGCAATGCACCAGTCAACGACACTTCTCAACCGTCTTTTCCAGGCAGGGTGTAAGGCTTAAATACCGTCATGATAACAAGTAAACGTTGAAATTGGGAGATGAGGACGGCATCGTGCCTCAAAACAGTTCCGATGCCGAAACACGTCGTTAACCTCTGTTAACGCCCAAAACAGTATGTACGGTGGTACTCGACCAACTGGCGAGTCAACATGAGTGACGGGCAAACCAGCTCCGTTGGGCGTTGGGCGTTGAGATGCTTTGCATAGGAACCTTGAAGTCATCCTGCAGTTGGAGGGCGAATCAACTCTCTCGGCTGTTGCAACCTGGCACCTAGGAGGAATTGGCTTCGACTGCAACCCTCCCGGCCATGACCATAAACCACAGAATGTCGGCCTCGACCCCGACTTTGGACAGTTTCGGACAGGATGCGTAATCATGCGCACTCCATCTCCGGCCCCGGCACCGACTTGAAAATTGACGTGCGCATATGCCGCACGTCAATATATTTGACCTCGACAACGTTCCGCCGCTTTGATATCCGGTGCCGTGGGGCACGGCGTTTGACGAGGGTTCCTGGCATGGATCCTCGTCCCTCGTGGAATGCATGCGAGTTTACCATCATTTTGCAACTCTAGCGGCTGCGACAGCGCCCACAATCGTCCCCAAGACACCATCACGCTTAACGCCGTCGACGCCGCAAAAGCCGGGTGCCGCCGTTCTCTTTGACCTCCGCAGGCGGCTGGAGAAAGGCATGACCGATTGGTGGTGACGTCTCACGTTGCGTCGTGGCCGTGCTTCCTTGGCACTCGAAGCTTCAGCCTTTTAGCCTTCGTTTTTTACCTTGCGGGTAGGGAGGGGGAGGGGAGGCTGAGGTACCGGTACGGGGACTTCAATGCACTCCAGCCCTTTGTCCGACAAATGGCTGCGTCTCTCTTTGTCTGCGCCGCGAGACCTTTCTAAGACGGGACGCAGTGAGGGCCAAGGGGCGTACCATAGTTGAATAATTTTGCTCATTTTTTTGGCTGTGGAGTATCGACATGTTTTCCTCTTTGGAGGAGAGAAGGGTTTCGTCAAGGAATTCTCCCCCGCAAGCAGTTACATCCTGATTCACACCGAGTAAAATTGGGGAAGAAAAATCGGAAGGATGGGAAGGGTACATGGAAAAGAAATGCCTGCCGGCGACAGCGATTGGAGATCGAGATACAAACTGCATCGAGACTTGCGGGTGGAGTGTGTTTTGTTTGTTTTTTTCTGGATCTCTGGGTCCCTCGAAGGAAAATAACCCTGCCCATGGCGTGGTGTTTTTTCCCAAGGTCCAAACAGCCCAGTGGAGGCTAACAAGGAAAGGCAGACGAGTTGTAAATTGAAGGCTTGGGGTTTGCACCGGCTGAACGATTCAGAAGCGGCCCCAATCCGTTTTCGTGTGGTTTGCCGTTGCGACTCATCAGAGCGGGTTAGATAGAAACAGGCTCGCAGAGAGACAGAGCAAGGTTGCACAAGCACAAGTGAGGATAACCTTTCTTTGCCCGACCGGGGCGGATACCGAGCACCTTGATCGAGGTACCTTAACGTCGACGGCCAGCCGTTAAAGTCAATCTCCCACACCCTTTGTGTGTCGGTTGTGCCTGGATTCGCCCTCGAGTCATTCGCTTTCTCTCTTCCCACACCCCTTCAAGAATCTCCATCATGGCTGCATGC